>JAJQJQ010000129.1:0-61001 GCA_028622995.1 Panagrolaimus kolymaensis | reverse complement strand
CTAAGATTTTCCACTGATGAAGAAGGAACACCAAATTCATGCGATGTTGTTTCAAATGAACTCACACTTGACGCTTCTTCAAATGGCACTGACGCGGTTGTTGATTCCCTTGATGAATCATAATTTTGGCCACTTCCCCCTTCTTCATCACTTAAATATGCTCGATCCGAATATCCTGGGCCATAACCAGTTTTATAATCATTTTCAAGTAATAGATCTTTAGATGAAATAAGTCGAGGGTAAATTACATACCACCATAAAGCAAAATGAATAGCAATAATGATAATACTAAATGGTACACAATATCTCGCACGACAAAATATTTCACCCAGTCGTCCACCACAACACCGCCTAGTCATCACTGAAGCAGCTATGTTATTTGCCTATGGTTGTTGAAAATAATATTAAAATCTTTTTCTTTTAACAATTATTATTCATTCTAATTCTAACGTCAGTAATGGCAAATGGTTATATGAACCTGAAAAATAAATAAAAATGAGGAAAGAATTTTTAAATAAGTAAGCTTTATGAATGGATTTTGAATCTTTGTCTGTGGCGCACGTTTATTTGTAACACGAAGATGTAAGAAAAATATGAATTTTAATAAAAAGGATACAATGAATGATTAAAACACAGAGAAACAAAGTAACGAGAAATTAACAAAAATTAAAAGTGATTACTTTTGAGATTTAATAATTTCTAAAACTTCAAAAATCGTTTAAAAATAATTTACGAAATGAGACTCGGGCTTTACAAAAACGAAAGTGAATAAAGATATGAATTCAAAAAGTTATCTAATTTCAGACTTGTTTTAAAAAAAATATATGCATAAAATTTGCACTAAAAAAGCGGAAAATTTTTAAACGTTTTTTATATTTGCGATCAAAAGCTAAAAGGATCCGTTCAAATTCCAAACTCTCATCTTTTGGGGATGAATCACTAAAGAAAGAAGCAAAAACCCCATAAAAATACAATTTATAAAATAAATCCTTTTTTATAATTTAATTAACTTTTTTTTATGTTTGAAAATAAAAATAAAACGTTTCTTTTACAATTTTTTACGCTAATCGAAAGAAATAAAAACAAAACCATCAAAAAAAGATGGACTTCAAGGAGAGAGAAAAATGCATGTGAATCAAAGGTTAAAAAAGAGCCTTTTTTGATTGCAAAGATAGTAGACACAGACATTAGACATGTTCACTTAAAAAACCACCATCATCAAAAACATTCAAAACAAATTTGTAAGAAATCTTCTTCCCCTTATCTTTAGCTTATTTGTAAAGAAAAATTCAAAACGTAAAAATAAAAGGGACACCAAAAAAGAAGAGATAGATTGAAACAGGTTATGAATTAAAAAATTTCTCCCAAAAACAGAAGCATTTTTTTTCTTTAAACTTTTTTTTAAAAAGGCGATATGAATTCGAGCTAAAATGTCATTTATCGGAAAAGGTGTTTTGTTGTTAAAACAAGCATGACAAAAAAAAAATAAATAACAATAAAAAAAAAGAATAATATTTAAAAAAATTAGTCATGGAATTCTTTTTTCTTTCTTGCTTGCGGGAGAAGAAGAAAAATTGAATCAAGCAATGTAATGGATGTCAAAGTATTTTACGGGACAAAATATGAATTTTTTCACTGTAAGAAATAAAACAAGTCATAACTATGAAGTTCAGCATATGTGAGTGCTGTAACTTTTG
This sequence comes from Panagrolaimus kolymaensis, assembly GCA_028622995.1. Taxonomy (NCBI): domain Eukaryota; kingdom Metazoa; phylum Nematoda; class Chromadorea; order Rhabditida; family Panagrolaimidae; genus Panagrolaimus; species Panagrolaimus kolymaensis. The sequence goes on along the minus strand of JAJQJQ010000129.1, from coordinate 59,304 downwards.
ATAAAATCTACTTTTTTGAAAAACTGTAGTCACCATCGTATTCCCCACATCCGAAAACCCTAGAATCTGAAGTTTCACCCGAAAAAAATTCAAAATTCACTTAATTATGGCGTTTTTAAGATTCTCGAGACGTATATTTTTGATCATCTGAAGGAAAACTAATTTTTTTAAATATCAGACTGATATTGAAACAACCGAGGTTTTATTCTCCATCCTCGAATCCATATGTGTGCAAAATATCAGCATCATGATGTTGAATGCAAAAATACTTGATTCATTTTTAAGATATATGAGGTATATGAGTAGCTACATACCTTCATTTTTTGTTAATTTTTTCATTTTTTTTAATAAGTTTTATGTTTTATGTTCAGAAAAGCTTTTTTATGATAGCAACGAAATAATGGAAAAAAACAATAACAATATAAAAATTAAACAACAGTTCATAATTCACGCAGATTTGGTAAAAGCCTTGCCAACTATTGCGTTGTTCACGAATTTATTTCGTTTTTCTTCATCTTCTGTTTGACTGCCCTTTACTCTTGAATGAAGGCGATTACAAACGTTATGGATGCTTTCTGTTGCTAAAATAAACAGATAAAGTAATTTTAAAAAAATAAAGGTTATCCTACATTGTTCAGCGAATCGCCCCCATGAACCGAATTTTTTGACGAAGTCAACTACATGACATTCAAGAGCATGAAGTTTATTAGCAAGTGGAAACTTCTCATATTTTCTGATTACTTCGAAGAGACGAAGAATGAATGTTTCAAGTTGTTCGATTTCACCAGGACATAAATCTCTGGCTTCTGCAAATTGCTCAACATCTGAGGCTGCCAATAACAAATCAGCACCTGCACCAACCAAAACAACTTTGCGTTCGCGAAGATTTTTGAGAAGCTTACGACATTCATTCCCGTTGAAATCTTGAGAGGGGTAGTGAATATGAAGTTTTAATTGTGTAATAACATTATTGATACTAAAAGCAATAATGGAAAATGGAAATATAAGTCAAATTTAAACGAACTTGTCGTTCTTCAAGGTTTTTCGAATGTAGTTTACTGATTTGTTGACGACATCAGCCATCAAGTGGAAAGCAGGGGGAACAAAGTCACATGGATCAATAACATCAAATAAAGGCTTTCCAGCAACGTTACCGTATTTTTGTTTGACGGCAGCTTGTTTTTTCATCGGCGTGGTTAATAACTCTGCAGCACATTTTTCCGCATTGTTTATCATAAGTTCCATAGTTCTTGGATGTCCTCTGAATCCAGTTATTTTGACATCACATCTTTTGATATCGCACCAAGAGCAAAACATGGTGGCATTCGAGCCTTGCAAGCCGAGTAAGCCGCATTCTATCTTTAGGTCACCAACAAACGTCCTAAAGTTTAGTGGTATATGTTTAAGCAAAAATTTTATAAAAAACTAACAACAAAACTTTAATATTTCCTGATGGTCCTTCAAGGCCATTATGATGAATATCCTTGATTTCATCATTCAAATGTTGCAATAAAATGGACAAGTTTGCATAGTTGTCAGCTCCTTCGTAATAACCCAAGAAGGAAATATTAGCTGGTGATTGAGGTTTATCAACATCAGCCAGGAAAAAACAAAGTTTGGTAAACCCACCACCACAATCACCAGACAATGTGATGCGAACAACATCTTTATCATCGATACCAGCCCATTTGAGGCGTGCCAAAAAGGCTTGCTTTGGAGAAAAGTAATAGCCAGTTTTACCAGCAACATCAAATTTTTTGAAAGCGCCGTATTCATTAATAACTGATTTCAGTTCTTTCCTTATAGCATATAATGATACCACTGAAATTGGCCAATTAAACGCAAACTAAATAAAAAACCTAAGTTACCGGGAGTTGAAGAAAGCTTCCGGATACTTTGATATTGGGAAACTGACATATTTGAATTTAACATGAGATCTAGTGATTCACGAGCAATTGGTTTCTTCTTTTGAGGACTATCAGTAACGCGGAATGCTGGTGGTAAAGATTGCGTTACTACTTCACGAACCCTCTTGATCCTCTTATTTTTTTGACTTTTACTAAGCTCTTTGACATCTTTAGTAGCTATTTTCGGAGGTGGAGCAGATAAAGGACGAGGTGGAAGATCTAAAGCAAGAATATTTTTTTATGAACACTAACAAATCCCTCACCATTTCTGTTAACAATCTCAGCTTGAAGAGCATCATTGTTTTTTCTTAACATAATATTTTCTTTTTTGATGACCATATTGGCGCATCTTTCTCTTAAAACTTTGTTATGACCATCTTTGTCTTTCCTTTTTTCAGCAAGTTGGCCCCTGGCAAGCAAGAGATTTTGTTTCTGGCTTTTGTGTGTATCATTTTTATCAAAAGCTTTAATTTGAGCAGTTTTTAAACATTGTGGAGCTTGTCGCCCATTCATTCTATTTGCAATACGCTTTTTAGAAATAGCAGGCATTTTGAAGCCTAAACAAAGAAAAATGTAAAAAAACAAGAATAATAAAAAAGAAAAATGCGCAAAGATAAAAGAAGAAATCAAACAACAAGCTAACGTAATATCCCCAAAAAGGATGCATGATTTAGCTAAAAATAAAGTGTCGAGCAATAAAATACTAAATACTGAATAATAAAAGCTTTTCTGAACATAAAACATAAAACTTATTAAAAAAAATGAAAAAATTAACAAAAAATGAAGGTATGTAGCTACTCATATACCTCATATATCTTAAAAATGAATCAAGTATTTTTGCATTCAACATCATGATGCTGATATTTTGCACACATATGGATTCGAGGATGGAGAATAAAACCTCGGTTGTTTCAATATCAGTCTGATATTTAAAAAAATTAGTTTTCCTTCAGATGATCAAAAATATACGTCTCGAGAATCTTAAAAACGCCATAATTAAGTGAATTTTGAATTTTTTTCGGGTGAAACTTCAGATTCTAGGGTTTTCGGATGTGGGGAATACGATGGTGACTACAGTTTTTCAAAAAAGTAGATTTTATCAAAAGTTACAGCACTCACATATGCTGAACTTCATAGTTATGACTTGTTTTATTTCTTACAGTGAAAAAATTCATATTTTGTCCCGTAAAATACTTTGAAATCTCTAAATTAATATCCCCTCTATAAATTTTATTCAATAATTAATTATTAAATTTTAATTAATTAAATAAACAATAGTCCACTTCCTTGTTTTTAACGCCAAAATAACGCCAAACGAGCCACCCGAAACGCTGTGCATGTTGCAAATGAAAAACAAGAAAAAGCAACATTTTTTACTTGCTGATGCCCACATTTTCAACCATTTTTATGGTTTTTGCTTTGGAAAAGTGACTTTTCTCTTGAGGGCCACCTAGGTTTTATTTATTATACCTGCATTTTTGGGTGAGGAATAAGATTATCAAAAAATAAAATTTAGTCGACCTTTAAGCTGGCCGGGGAAGAATAAAAAACTGTTTTTCGACCCATTTTCCCCATATTTCGATCTATAAGAATTAAACATGTCAATAACAGATTTTTACGGTCTTTCTAATGTGATAAAGATCAAAAAATAACATAAATAATACATAAATGATTTAAAGCATTTAAAATTTTTAAAATTCAAATGACATCGTTGCCATCTTTTTTTTTGGCATTCGCTTGGCTAAATGTACATGCCGGTACCTAGACGAAAATTGTTGGATGAAGGATATCTTGGAAAATCTGCTTTGTGGGTAAATCTAAAGCAAATAGAAAGATTTGATAACACTTTTCAATCAATCAAACACTTAACTAACTAATATTTATTTTGAAAAAACCACTTACTTTGCTTCCAAATTTTCTTCGTCGATGCTTAAATCATATAAACTTAGGCATTCATTCGAAGCTTCATACGATAAACATTTTAGCCCATTTAGGGTATTATAAAATCCAACATTTTTACAAACTTTCAAATCTGAATCTTTACCAAATTTCAATTTTTGTTCCATTCTCGGCCTTATATTACTAGGTAAAACCAGTTCCCCATCGCGAAAATGTATCAGCTTACGGTCCCCAACTACTCCAAGATTTGATTCAATGAATTTGCCTTTTATAGTAAAATCATGGGAACCACAATATGAAAAGCTTTTTTCTCTATTATTTATGGATAAATATGTTTGGCAACATTGAATATAACCAAAAAATATCATATAGTCTTTTCCTGTTTTATGATACCATGGAGTTATGATGATTTGAGATGAATCTGCTGGGTTTGGAATGATATGGCGTAAACGACAAATATTGCACAATTTCCATACATTCAATTCCTCCCAATCGAGTACATATTTAGGACCATCGAAATTATAATGTGTAATCGTATTTGTGATGAGATGAATGGAAGAAATGTGTATTTTATTTCTGCGATTGTTATTTTTCTAAAGTATTGATTTAAAAAATTCTTTAATTTTTGTATAATTAAAATTATTACCCGCCCATAGGTTGCCACATAAAGTTCATCTTTAATAATTCCATAAGCAACTGAAACGCCTTTTGAACAAATACAAAGATTTTTGGTTGAAACTTTATAATGCCAAATAAGCTTTCAATCACCAGTATCAAAAATTTTCTTGCGATAAATATCTAATTTATCTTTGAATGAATTTGCCGAATATAAATATCCATTATGAATTCCAATCAAAGTTCCAATAACATCTTTCTCATCGAAGCTTGAATGTTTAGAAACAAAATACATTTCTTACAAAAAAAAATAATATTAATCGTTTGACCTTCCAAGAATGGAATGAAATAATGAAGTTTATTGAAAGCCACTGATTTATTTATTACAAAGATTATAAAATAGTGCAGGCCATTGAAAGACAAGGAAGTGGCTAATTATGAGAAAATTGTTCAAATGCTTTTGTGTAAACTCTTTATCATGGCTTTCGGGATGGCAAAGACGTAAACATCCCACAAATTTCAGTGATTCACAAAGATCATGGAAAAAAGCAAATCAAAAAATAATAAGAATATTTTAAACTGTAGAAAAATATTAACTATTTTGTTAATGATTTGTTGAAATGGTAAATGGATGAAAGCAAGGACGTTTTACCCTGTGATAGTTTATTATGTATGTATAAAAATAACTTTGCATATAAATATTAATTATAACAAATAACAAAAAAAATATTTTTACAGCAATAATTCAAAGCGGAGGAGATCTTTAAAATTGCACCTAACACCCGAGGGAAGAAAATCAGGCGCGAAAAATAAATGCAATAAAAATGGAGAAAACTAAAATAAAATAAGATAATTTATTTTTTGTTGAATTACTATGTTCAAGTTCTTGAAGCAAAAAATCAATGGCGCCATCGCCAGATTTTGCAATTCCCACATTTCGAAGCTTTCGACTTCTTGAAACAGGTGTATCTAAACTAAGGAAAGTGCGATAAATGGGTTTTGAATCTTCAGCCAAAGAAGAAGATGTCGTTGAAAGTTTTTGTGATGAATCTTTATTATTTCCTTGACAAATGGCTGTCCAAACTTCGGCATCAATTCTCCAGCCTTTATCTGTTACTTTAAAATCATAGCAAGGAGATTTGGGAAGTTGACCGCTTGAACTTTCATAATAAAGTGGATCTGAGCGTCGAAGGCTGTTTGAAATTGTTATTCAACCATCATAGCTTATGAGCATCTAAAAATGTCTTTCAATTCCAAATCTCTTTTAAAAGCTTTTTGATTTTAACTCACACTAATACTATCACCAATTTGAGGCGAATCAATAGTTAATTGGTTTTTATCAAAAAATTGTAATAACATTCCACTGTTTCTCATTGGTGTGATATCTCTCAATTGCCTCTTCGGATGAAACATTATTTTTCCAGTGACCACTTGTTTCGATGGATATTCTTGCGTTTCACTATTTGATAATAATAAAGCATTGGGCCATCCAAGAAATGCGATGCCCGTTTTTGAAACAATGTTTGTGGAAAGCATGGAATGTGAACTTGGAAAAACTCGATTGGTCCATTTTTCAGGTTCAACACTCCTCCTTCGTTTTTTATTTTGTTTTGGATTTAAATGTCTCAATTTTCGACGCCATCCATCATCAACATCAAAAATAATTTTATCATTTTCACTCATTCCTGAAAGTTTTTGGAAATCTGCATCCACGAAAGCAGTGGCATCGGCTTTAATGAGAAGAAATATTTCAGGTTCATTAATTCCGAGCATCCATTCAAGTTGTTCCAATGAATGAAGGACATCATTGAGATTCATGGTTAGCATTACAGGTTGTCGAAGAGTGCTTACATACGACATGAGGCGAAAAGCTTTGGACCAATCAAGTCGATTCAAGGCTGCATAATTTGATGATGGAGTCCATCCCAAACTTATCGTGGCTTCAGGAAGAAGGTTTTGAACTGTTTCAATAAAAATTATTGGATCCACGGGTTTCTAAAAAAAGAAAAAAGTTCTTTAATTTCTTACTCAAACTTTTTGCATTTTTGTTTCAAACTTTTGGATTTCGAATGCAAAATGCTTTTAAAAATGATATCACATACCTCAATGGAATCTTTAGAAGCAAAAGTATTTGCATGTACAATAATTGGTGCTGTAAAATCTTGTCTTGCTGCATATAAATGTTGAAGAACCGGTTTTACAACATCCGTGGTTCTTACCGATATTCTAATTGCTAAAAAACAAATATCAACAAAGAAAAAAACTATTTTATTCTTATATCTCATTCCCCAAAGTAACATAGCCTCTCAAAAATGGCGATGATGACCTTTTATTATTGTCATCGTTTGTCGTTGTTGTTGAGTGATTTTACGATGCCGTACTTTTTCTTTTTCTTATTTTACTGCTGTTTTTTCCTTTTCACTTTTCTTTCGATTCGAACGTTGTTTTTCTTGCTTCCGTTTTGCCTTTGCTTTCTTCTTTTACGTGCGCGGAGCGATAATAATAAAATGATGGATTATTATAAAAGTTTTGTTTTGTATATCTCGCTCACTCGGTGCCATTATGATTGATTATTAACGCCCTAAGGAATATGAAACATAATTGACACCGATCTTCTCCCAACTTATTAATTGCTTTATAAAAAAAATAATAGAGAAAGGATATACATATCCATTGAATGGGATTAGTTACAAATTTGTTTTAAATCATATATCGCAGCAACAATCGAAATGAATCGAATTCCAAACAAAAGAAGCAAGGAAGCGTCGAAAAAAAAAATAGGAAAGAAAGAAAAACAAAAGCAACAACACTGCCATTCTTTTCTTTTTTCGCGGACATTCCAAATAATAAAATAAAATATTTTTTGTTGGTTGTATGAATGTTTACGGAAGCGAAAAAACAACAACAACACCTCAAATCACATTTAATTTCATTGAAGCGAAACATACTTAATTTTTTATTATTATATTTATTTAAATTTTTTGCATGTTCGAAAGAAGGGCTTGCTTTGCGTTTTTCTCTCCTAACAACAATGACCATCACAATTTCTAAGGTTGAATGAATTCCCTCCTCTTTTTTGTTTGTTTGACTTACCTTTTTCTTCCGGATATGTTTTACGTAGCCATTCTTTGAATGTTAAAGCATCCGAAAATCTTGATGACATTCCCATTGGAGAGGAACGCATAACTGGTATGGCTCGATGCCGGTTCTTTTTAGTTCGAAATAGCAAAACTTCTCCTTCAGCTATTGAGGAATGATTAAAGAATTTCCCTTAAAAGAATTTTGTAATAAAAAAAGATAAAGAAAATACATGAGAAGACGAAAAAGGGACATCGAAAAGAAAGTTTACCGATGCCATTTGCCTCAGAAAAGAAAGTCTAATTTAGGCTTCAATTATGATAAAGTAAATGATGCTCTTTAAAAATCGAAATGCAATTTTTCTTTCCAATGCACCATTTTATCTTCAAAATCAAAAAGTTCAAAACTTCAAAAATCATACATACCATTTGATTTATTAGTTGAATTAATCCATTCTTGAAATGATACCCGTTTAGGTTGAAAATCAGATGGTTGAACAATTTTTCGATCATCGGTTAAAAAGTCATCTAAAAAACAACATTTCAAAGTCAATTAATTTTTTCTTCAATCTTCCTCCATTCAAAAAAAAGATTATCCCTTGAAAATTGGTTGCCGACGATCATCAAAAAAGCTAATTTTCAAATCCTTTTTTCCCAAAAATAGAACCCAAAAAAGAAGAGATTCAAATTTCATTTTATTTTTTATATACAACTTTGATCAGCTTTTTTTCAAATTTAACGGCTGAATTTTTACGTGAAAAGCTCATTGGACAGATTTAGAGATCGCTGCTGCTGTTGCTAAACCTCTTATGGAATGTCAACATATTAAATCAATGCAGAGATGAGAGATTAATTTCAAATTCTTATGTTTGTGTTATACATTTTTTTATTTGTTTGTTGCTGGTTGGCCTCCTTTAAAAAAATGATCGCATCAACTAAAAAAAGACATTTCACCATATAATTTTTTAAAAGGTGCAAATTTGTGAAAACGATGATGATCCATTTTAGAAAAAACTCTCAACAGGAGGTTAAAAAAGTGAAGATTAAATATTTACAAAAAAGACAATTTTTTTAGTTAAAAAATTGCTACCATTGAAAGTTCGTTCCGTTATCGAATTTGGCTTGAATGGAAAGTGAAAAATATTTCTTTGTTTATAAACCAAAATCTGAAGTTTTTTTTCTCAAAAGCTTATATGAATCTGATTAGAGGATTAATAGCCTCATTATCTTTTTATTTTTGGCAGGATTCCTCCATTTTTCAATTGAATCCCCAAAAACTTTAATCCAAATTTTTTCATTGTTTATTTGTAGTAGTTGAGAAAAAAAAGGGAGCAAGTGACAAACCTTTGTTTTGATTGAAGCTTTTTAAAAGAATAAAATTACGGTATAAGATGACCGCGCCCTTATTGAAAGCAAAAAAAGAAAGAAAAAAAGTTAAAGTGGCCACTCATTCATATGCTTGCTTTTTCTCTCTCATAAATCTCGCGCACCCAAGCATGCGAAAAGGAAGTATGTATTATCGAGAGAAAGAAAAAGTAAAAGTGTTGGTAATCAGAAGCTTAAGTCAACAGAAAAAAATAATACCAAACCTTAAAAAGAAGAATATAAGTTTTTGACAGAGTGGATGGAGAAGATGCTTCAACGCAGGTTTAATATATAGGTATAATTTTAAACTATCGTCCTTTTTGTTCAAGACAAACAAATGTGTGATTTTCACTTTTCTTTTCTTCAAAGAATTTTGGGAAGTACAATTTTGTAAAGGTCAGATTCCATTCGGTTGCAAAATAAGCAAAATGCATATCTAGGATTCCTACCTTCTTATAACTGATAAAGGCTAAAACTTCTGTTATACCAGCAATTGCTTATATTAAAATCAGTAAACGTCTTGTCCAAATTTTCATAAATTAATTTAAACTTCCATTCTTAAGCACTCCAAATTTAAAAACAGTTCAACAAAAAAAGCATGTTTTCATCCTTTAAACAGTTTCCATAAACAACAACAATTAAAAGTAGCCCTCATTTTCCCAAAGCCATCAAAGTTCTATCTTATCTAAAGTGGATTGCGTGCAACCGAAATAAAGAAGCCAAAAAACTCTTTGCGTGTCAACCAACAACAACAGCAGCCAGAAAAAAAAGACGAAGATCGCGCAATTGGCCTATTGAAAGTTTATTTCTTTTTAATTTTTTTGCTCATCGTTTTTTTTAACGCAAAAACAGTTTATAGTTTATAATATAAAAATAAAAAACCGGGTCTAAAAATGAATGAAGAAGCATCTTCTTCCTTTTTCCTTCTTTCTTTTGTTAGTTCACACTCACTTAAAGGAATTATTATTTTTGCTTCCATAAAAAGCGCATATTTGGGAGTTTTTTTTTTGGTCGAGAAACAGCTGACAAAAGACTTTAAAGAAAAAGAAGCAAGAGATTATTATTTCTTGAATTGTTGAGTTTGGTTGGTGGTGGTATGACAAAGAAACCGATGAAAGAAGTGAAGCAAATTTTTTTTGCGCGTCGATGGATTCTCAATTTTCTTTGGTGGATGAGAAAAAGAATCCACTTAAAAAACCTTGAAAACAGATGCTGAACAAAAAAAATGAAAATTGCTTTTGAAAAAAATAAAATAGGTGCCAGATGGCGATGGTGGTAATGGTGGTTGTTTTCTGTCATCATCATTTATGTTGGAAATTGAGTACACGTGTTTTTACACCTTTTTCATACTCAATTGAATCCACAAAAAACACAATCCAGAAAGAAACGATTGACACATAACTGTTAATTGCCGTGTCAAATAAATAATGTTTTTTTAATAACAACAAAAGCGAGCGATAATTCAAATGGAAAAAAAACATTTATAAATCATAATTTTTAGGTGAAATCATTTTTGTTGTTGTTTGACATCCAACAATAACAATGAAAAAGATTCTTTGATTCCTCTGGGATCCATTTTTACCTAGTAATTTTCATTGTACGTTCGTGCGGGGTTTGGAAATGCTTTATGGGAAAGTTGCAAAAGAATGAAGAATAAATGAAAAAATTAGCATAAATACGAATGAAAGCAAAACTTCATTCACAAGCGCGATGGAATGATTATGTTAATTTTGCATACTTGAAAAGTAAATAAAAGGCGAACACGACAAAGAAAAAGCTTGAGATAAATTTTGCAAGCTTGCTCGCAAACGGTGACCTTTAACGCGCTCTCTCTTAAAAGCTCACACGCAAAAACCAGCTACTATCAAAAAAATTTTGCTTTGCAGTGTACCATTGGAAACTTTGGCTATCACATCAGGCTAAGTGGTTTCGACTGCTTTTCTGGCCGTTCTCTTCTGGGCAACTGGAACGTCGAACCTTATAAAAAACCGAGAACATCTTCGTTCATTTTTTTATTTTTCTTTTAATATATTTAATAATTAATATTTTTTATCTTAGTTTTAATATTATATTTAATAAATTTTTTATTTTTTTATTTAATCAATGGAAGGAAAGCTATAAAAAGAACCGCTTCGCAAGAGGCTATCACCAACAACTTTTTAACGAGAAAATTTAAAATGAATAAAAATTGCGTGTGATGGTTGTTGGCCTCAAAAGTTTTCCTTATTTTCCATTCAATTGCCCAATGTTGGAAGATGTATCTGCGCGGGTGCCAAAATAAAAAAATTTACGTGTCCTTTTTTTAAAAGATTTATTTAATTTTATAGTCTAGTTTTAATATTTTTAGCATTGCGAAAAAATATTACATCTTCACTTTTTCTTTCTTTTTTTTGATGTCATTAAAGCCAAAGGGATATTTTTTTGTGTAATCGATTTTGTAACAAATTTTCCAACGATGATAATTCCTAAATTGATGGGATTTCTTTGTTATTAAAGATTTTTAACGAATGACCGTACAACATAAACGAAGTTAGTTAGTCTCACTTTACTTTTTTTTCTTTATTTAAAGTAAAAATCCTTAAACAATTAATTAATTTTTCTTTTTTACCAAAAAGAAAAAAATTAAAGTTTGCGTGTTTTCCCTTGACGCTTGTTTGTTATCCCTGAAAAAAATAAAATAAAATAAGAAAAAATGGAGGCAAAGGGAAAACTTTTTTATAGTTTTAATTTTAAGCTTTTTTTTTCTCTTCAAAATCGATATTATTAATGAGAATGAAAATATTATTATAATTTATAAAAGGTAAAAAAAAGTAGGTAGTAAAATAATTTATGCCTTAAAAATATTTTTATGCGAGAAAAAGTGAGTTTTTTTTATTAATGAATCATGGGTGAGAGTCGAATGAATGAATATGGATGAATCAAATTTGGCGTGGGTTAAAAATAAAAATAATTCTGAAAAATTTAAAGAGAAAGAGTTTAAAATCAAAAAAATAAAGTTTAAAAATGGCTCAAATTAAAATATATTCCCTTGGGTTTAATTTTCTTTCTTTTTTTTCCATTATGAGATCATTGACTATACGGTTACATCAGAAACGTTGGCGTTAATATTATTATAATGACGCAATTCTATATACACCATCGATGTATCATTCTTTTATTATTATTTATAAATTAAATTAAATTTCAAAATTCAAAATTTTTGCATTTTAAGATTTTTCACAACAAGCCACCAAAAAAAGATCAATTATTCATCTTTTCTCTCTCCCTCTTTTTCATACATATCCTTGGCCGAGCAAAAAAAAAAACGTCAGAAGCGCATCTAACTAAGTTGTTCTTGTTCTTGTTTGGGGCATCGAAGATAGCAACAACAAAAAAATACACGATGAAATGTGTGAAGGAGGCGAGCGACAACATCAACACCGTTTAAAGCGTTTGTCAACGACGCCATTTTTTTTGTTGTTGAAGATGATGGTGGGGGAGAAGACACCCAATTGCTTCTTCTTCTTCCTTTCGAAGACGAGGGGTTTTTTGATATCCCATCCATGAGCATTTTTTTATTACATATATAGCGTCTGTCGTGGCCGCTGCCTTCTTCTTCCTTCTTCTTGCGCACCGAGCTTTTTTTTTGTCAAGCATTTTTTATTAAATGTACAAACACAATCTCACTTATTAACGTTTGCTTTTTTTATTATTTGCCGAAGCTCTCTCTTCGTGTATATTTCTTTCCAAACAATTTCTATGACTTTTTAACGGACTAAAAGAATTTTATTTATTTTTTTGTGAAATAAATGAATTCATTAATTAACAAAACTTATATTTGACTACAAAAATTTTATATATTTTTTTGGATGTGATTATTGTCTCTCCAAAAGCAGACGACTGCTGTTGCCTTCATTAAAAAAGGGCAAGCATCATTTCTTTTGTGATGGTGTTGTTAGTTTTAGCAGAATATATTCATCAAAGATTTGCATTTTATAAAGTTGTTAGTATTTTTTAAAACACTAAAATTATAAATTTAAGTTTTTCCTTTGCGATGTTTTAAAAAAGTATCATAAAGGAGAAAATCTAATGTCGAGTTATTTAAAAGAAATAATTACAATTTTTTTTATAAATTTCTGAACTTTTCTTTATTACTTTGTAAAGAATATGGTTGTTAATGTTTACTTTCATCCTTCTGAAACGAATTAATTCTTCAACTTTTTCTTGATCCATCTTAAAATTTTTCTCTTTTCTTTCTTGTAGGCTTCTTCCAATTTGCAATTTTTTTTTCATTACTTTTTCCTTCTTTTGACTTTTTTGAAAATACATTGAATGATTCCATTCTCCATATGTATGTATGCCATAGGCATCAAAATGATATCTAAGGTTGTTGTTTTTTTTTGTTGTTTGTTCTCATTGTCTCTTTCAGAATAAAAGAGGCTAGCTCTTGGGAGCAGCGATGGCAGCCAACTGACAAATCTGTCGGTTGCAACCGACAGCCCCACACTTTTTGCGCCAGACAACGAAAGAAAAATTTTTTTTACCGTGTCTGTCGGTTGCAACCGACAGATTTGTCAGTTGGCTGCCATCGCTGCTTGGGAGTATTATTTTTCTTCTTCATCTTATTCTAAGACCTTTTTCTTTGGTATCGGTATTGCATTGTTGAGTGTAAATTGATAGAGAGAGAAATGCAAACATTTACGTTTTTTCTCATCGTTGTTGAACCTTCACCAAAAAAAAATTCTTCAACAATGAAATGTTGTTTCTTCTCTTGGTTCCATTTTGTTTTTTAAAGAAAGTAGCTCAGCTCCATAGATGGACAACGACGTTGTGAGTAGTCGACGTGAGCTTCTTTGAAGATATCCTTCATTCTTGGGTTTTTTTGGTGGTATTATTTTTCCTCCAAAGTTGCGACATCGTCGACATTCCGGAAGGCGCTAAAGACGCTAATTTGTTTGAAGCATTTTTTTTCTATCTTCTTCTGAAAGCAAGTAAAAAAAGAACTCCGCCTCCAAAGTTTGGTATATTTTACCAGAAAAAAAATTGTTTGGTTGTGGTAAATCGACGACAACTTCCAAAAATAGCAAAGAATTTTGTCATCATTGTGTTTGGAGAAAAGAAACAAAGTCATAGAAAGAAAAAAAGTAAAAATAAAATAACTATTTTTTGTTTGCTTGTTTATCTAAAGATGATATTCTGCTACCATATTTAAAAAAAGAAGAAGCCGCTGATTGTGATGTTGATTTTGGCGTTAATGGCATAACTTTTATCTCAAAAAGTCAACAAACAACCAACCACCTCTTTTTTCAAAAGTTTCAACTTCTTTCTTCATTCCTTCCTCCTTCTTCAATTGCAGCCGTCCTCGTCGTATTCATCATCGTCTTATTAACTTCTTTTTTATACATTTTTTAATGTTTTATTTTTTCTTCCAACTTTAAAAGTATGTATATATTCCTCGTTAAAGCTTTTTTCATGAAATGAATGCTCAAGTTTTTGGTGCCGCGCAAAAATAACACTCGTATTTCGTCGCCTTCGCCTTCGCCTTCGTCGTTTTAAAAAAAGCTGGTGCCAACAAGAAGGAGAAGAAGAAAAAAATAAGCCAAACAACAAGAAGCTACCATCAACAACTAACTATACCGCCAACCAACAACGAAGCCTGCATTATTTTTATTTTTTTATTTTACTTGGCTCGGCTTCAAGCCAAAAAAGAGGACTGGTTTTTTTTCTTTTCTGAGGTTGCTGTTGTTTCGTCGTTGCCTTTCTTTGGTGCTAATTCTATTCATCGTTTTCTTCAATTAATTCTTGTATTTTATTTATTCATTTATATTATTATTATATTTAACGCCCATTATTATCTCCTTCACTCAAATTTTTTTGTCTTTACTCGTGCGGCTCTGATTCAGTGGTCACAAGAGACGCGAAGGATTCTTCATAATTGTATTCATTAAGAAGCTGCCAATAAAAAAAAGAAGAAGCAACATTTTTTTTTTATGATTAGTTTTTTTTGTCGGTAAAAAAAATTGTGCTGATTTTGTTTTTATCACCAAAAAGATAAATAATTTAAAAACTGGCGCCATTGCCGGGCGCCCATAATGCGCCGTAGTAATTTCTGGTTTGGCGGCCGTCAACCTGGAGGAATTGGAGCTACTGATCCTGCTTCAAATTATTGGAGGCAGCCACGTTATAGAAGTTTGTATTTTTTTTACCTAGTTTACATCGAAGATAAATAAAGAAGCGCGTTTCCATACCATTTTTTTAAATTTGCTTCAAAAATTTTGAAAACAAGCATAGCAAAGAAATCTTTGGCTTCTTGCAACATCACTGATTCCTTTCCCAACCACCAAAAACGATAGAATGTATGCTCCATAAAAGTTCAACAATAAATTTCTAACTTCCTTTTTTTATATTACGTTTAACACTATCCAATTTATGCTACAAAAAACTTTTTGCTTTCCTTCAACAACTAATGTGAAATTTTTTTAGATGTCAAGTCCAAACGTTTCAAGATTTCCTTTGATATTATACAAAAGAGTCCTTAGATTACATTATGGTTTACCATCACAAGAAATGAGAATAATGGGTGATTCGTATGTTAAAGATGAGTTTCGAAGACATAAATCAGCAACTCGTAAACAAGCTTTACACTTTTTAAAAGAATGGACGGTTCGTTTTTTTCTTTCATGATTCTGATTTTTTGAAATCTAATTTTATTATAGGATTATTGTATGACTCTATCAAAACAACTATCACATAAAGGAATAGCAAAAAGTACTTCAATTGGTCGAGATCTTGATACATCTGCAATTGAATCAATGGATGAACAAAAACTCTTACAACTTTATGAACTCAAAGTGGAAGCTGATAAATGGAAAGAGATTGCAAAGTAAAATTGTTCTTAGTATCTTCATTAGCGATATTTTCTTTATTTCTGTTTTAAAATTAATAAATGTTTAAAATTTGCTTTGTAATGAAAGTTAGTTTGATCCTACAATTCTAGAACATTGCTGCATTCATGTTCCTGCCTAACGGCAGTCCCCACAATTAACATTTACTCATTTTTTCACTTACACATCGGGCCCTTCGGGCCCTCATCTCGTCTTCCATATTCCATTCCACACTTACACACGTTCAAATTCAATTCCATTACTGCGATTTAGCAACACAGGCCCTTCGGGCCTCAACTTACATGTCCCTCATATACAGCTTCATTATAGCACCTCGTGGTCATCCTCATTGCCCAGAGCTACATTTTCCTATTTCTCATTTTAATAATTTCATTAAACTTTCTTAAAGTCCATCCTCTCAATCCTCATTTAAAAAAACGTTTTCATTAAACACCCTCCAACACCTCCACACATACATGCAACGCCACCAAATCCACCAAATATGCAATTTTTCAAAAACCACAGTAAACAATCATGCAACGAAATTCTCTTTCAAAAAGCAAACGACAAAGAGCTCGCTTTCTTCCTTTCATCAAACACAAAGAAAAACATTCGCGTTAAAACTTTTTTCAATATGCAAATTTTCAAACCTCCATATCATATGCGTATCTCTTTAGCCGAAGCTCGAAACCCCCATTTTTGGAATCAGCATCAAAAACTACATCGGACAGTCCAAACACATTTCAAAAAAACAACGGACAACCCACAGACAAACAGACAGACAAACATAGTCAATTCAATTTACAAGGTAGGATTCGTGACAGTTTAATTATTTTCAAAAAAAAATAACAAAAAGTTGTGATACTTATAATTTTGAGGCATGAAAAAAGATAAAATTAATTATTAATAATTTTCAAGAAAAAATCAAAATCCAGTTTTTATGTTTTTTATTTATCAAAATTTTTGTATATGACCGGCTTCGACATCATGCAGTTTAACAATTTATAATGGAAAACGGTTTAAAAATAATTACAAAAAGACAGACTACTTACCTATATTTATAACCATTTATTATTTCCATTGACCTTGTCGTTGTCGCTGTCGTGGTTGATGGCCTAATCATATTATTATTATTTCCATATTGATGTTGCTGGTTTTCCAAATCATATGGATTAATTTTATCGCCGTGACCATTTCTCGATGAAATAATATCCATTCGACTGTAAAACATCTTTTTTGGTTTCTCACCCACAAACAAACGATTTTTCTTCGAATTCCAAGTTTTTTTTGTTGGAATAAAAAATAAATAATTGGTAGTTGACAGTTTTTCTTTATTTTTTGAGTAACAGTGCATTTTTCTCGTAGCGAAAAGACGAACAGTGTTTTTCGACATCAACCTTCGAATGAAAAACTAAAGTTTTCTCATTCTGCTTTTGGCAAACTTGAAAGCAAGTTGTGTTCCTTTTTTGTTCTCAAAAAGTTTTTATTTTTTTTCATACGTGCTTTTCGTTTATTCAAAGATGGCTGATTACGAAACACAAGATGATTTCGAAGAACAACTTCAAAGAGAAATAGAAGAAATCAATGCTCCTGAACTTGATTACGATGAATCTGATAGTGAACCACCTGTAAAAAGAAGAAGAACTGTAGTCAACAATGAAGAAGATCCTTCAAAAAGTCAATCACCAGCTAAGAAAAAGAAACCAAAGATGTCTCTTACTCGTATGGAAGACTCGATGATCGCTATGTCGCAAGCAATCGGAAGCCTGACAAAAATGGTAGCTGAAATTAAGAAAGATAAGAAGAAAGAACCCGATGCTTTGTCTATGGATGAACGTGTGGCACAGAAGGTAGCTGTTTCAAATTTTAGAAATACTGGTCTAGAGAAACAATATGCTGTATTAATGAAAACTCACCTCAAGTTAGAATAACTAAAGAAGCTCGACAATCTGGATGACATCTTTAAGAAAGTGGACGAGATTAGCAAGGACGTGAACGGTCGTAGGGCGCTCTTGGAACTTGCTGACAAGCACCCTCGTGCTTTCGCTATAGCTGATGCTGAAGAAGCAACAAAGAAAATTGGAGAACTTTCAAAGAATCTCTCAAAGGAAGTACGTGATTCAATCATCAACGAAAGAAATGAAAAACCGTGGCGATTTCGTGAGGCCAGTGGAGGCTATGGTCGACCTTTCGCTGGATCAAATTATGGCCGCCAAACACCAACCAACTTCTATGGTACGCAAACAAGAATCCCAAGTCTTCTCGAAGGAATCAAACAAACTGGACCATGTTTCGTCTGTCAAGGACCACACTTCAAGAAAGATTGTCCCAGAAGAAAGAACTCAATTCGCCGTGCTCCATACTAAGAAGAAAAAGCCTGAAGCGGGTACAATTGGTAAGGATTTTAATAATAGTTTTTTATGTAATTCTCTAAGTTCTAAAGTAGGTTTTTGGGAAAATATTAAGGCCCCAGCTTATATTTTAGATACCATTGAGAATGGATATAAATTACCTTTTAGATTACAATTCCCAGATCCTTCCTTCCACCTAAAGAATTGTCCTATGTCTGAAATAGATAAAAAGTTTGTCGATGAAGAAGTTCTAAAATTATTAAAGACTTATGCCATAGCCCAAGTATCAAATATGCCTCTAGTTGTAAGCCCGTTATTTGTTGTCCGAAATACAGGTAAACCACGGTTAATTATAAATCTTTCCAAGTTGAATGAATTCTTAGAATGCCCACGTTTTAAGTACGAAGATCTGGATTTCGTAAGTAAAACTGTTTGTCCCTATGGCTGGTTAGCCAAGTTCGATATGAAGAGTGGATATCATCATATAGCAATACACCCACAAGATCGTAAATATCTTGGTTTCGCCTGGAATGGCAGATATTATATATTTAATGTGTTACCATTTGGTCTTGCCCCTGCTCCATATATCTTTACCAAAGTTTTTCGTCCATTACTAAGACATTGGAGAGAAAAAGGTATTCACTGTGCCCTTTACCTCGATGATGGACTTATATGGTCACCAAGTTTCGCTGAATGCGAGGAAGCTATTGCTTATGTAAGATTAACTCTAAGAGCTGCAGGTGTATTTATCCAAGAAGAAAAGTCCATATTATCCCCGGTTAGAAGTTTAAAGTTTTTAGGAATGATCCTCGACTTAGAAGAAGCCCGAATTTATCCAACAGAAGAAAGAATAATTAATTCGATTGAAGGTTTAAAACTTTTAGAGAATAAAAGATGTCCTTCATTAAGAGAAAGACTGAAACTAACCGGTCAGTTAGCTTCAATGTGGGTAGTGTTAGGTCCAAAAGGTTCTGTGTTTACCAAAAATATTTATAAAACCGTTTGTACATATAAATTTATGGATTTCAAAGTTGAATTGTCTCAAAATCAGTATTGTGTCGCCGCCACCGCCATCCGCTCGTCGGCGCAGAAATCGGCGCCGCCGCCGCCGGCGGCGACTATCGAGCGTCATTTGTCTGCGCCGCCAAAATTTTTAAAGGGTTTCCCAAATATTAAAAAATCTTTGAAAAAAAAAATAAAGCGATGTTAGAAGCTAAAATTTAAAGTTGTTGATGTTCCTGCTCAAAAGATGCTTTTCACAACGAATGTTTAAAGTTACTGTAAAAGAAAAAAACCTTTTCTTTCCTTTTCATTTCTCTTTTTTTAATTTTTATGTATTTGTTTACATTTCTTTTGTAAAAATTATGTCTCAACCTAAAGATAGCAAATTTCGTAAATGTTTCGAGAATGGTATATGCAAATGGTGCCGAAAGGCTATTTCTCAAAAAAAAGCAAGTGACCTTGCAAGACATTTGCAAAGAAGACATCCTGATGAATATGAAAAGTTACAATGTGAAGACGAACCAAAGCAATTATGTGAAAATCCTTTAGGATTCCCTGTTGTATCAAGTTCAAGATGTATGGATAGCTTTATTATGTTTGCGGCAACTTCAACATTCTCGCTTCATTTAGTTAACAATAAGCACTTTAAAGTTTGTTTTTTTATTTTTGCAAATTTTTATGCTTTTGTATGTTATTATAGAATTTCACCAAAAAAATTCCGAACTTTAAATTACCGTCATATCGAAAGCTGTTGAAATTAATGAATAGAAAGCTAAGTAGCTGTAAGAAATCAATCAAAGAAAAATTACAAGAAATGAAGGGCCATCTTTCGCTAATAATCGATATTGCAACAACAAAATCAATGAAGAATAGTTTTCTGGGAATTATGGCATCGTATATTGATAAAACTGATTGCTCCGTCAAGGTACTTGCTTTGGATCTTAAAGAACTAACTGAAGCACATACATCCGCTTACATTGGTCTGGTTATGGACGAAGTTCTAATGGAATTTGACCTTTGCTGGGATGATATTGTTGCAGTTGTAACTGATGATGCGGCCAATATGATAAGAACTTTTAAGTATGGTTTCATTAATTAATATTGTTAAAAAAATCCTTTTTCATTTTAGGAATATGACTAAACTTGTAACCATTGATGATGAAGCTACTAATGCTGAAGAAAGCGATGATGCTGAATGTTCTGATGGAGCTGAAAGAGAACAAGAAAATACTGGTGAGGATGAAGAAATGACGTCTGATAATGAAGAGAATGTCGCTGATGATGGAGGAAATATCGTTAATGAATTAGAAGATTGTTTTGAAGAAGCACATGAAATTGAAGAATTTTACGTTTATAAACAACAAAAATGTATTGCGCATACGCTTCAGTTGGTACTCAAAGATGTTCTTTCCAATGATATCTCATTAAAGATTTTACATAAAGTTTGTTTATAAGAATATTAATGCCGTAACTAAAATTATTTTATAGGAAGTCATGGCAGTAATTAACAGATTCAGGCATTCTCATAACGCAACTTCTGCTCTCAAAAAGTCATCAGACAAATCTTTGCTTGCTCCTGTTATAACTCGTTGGTCGTCCGTTTTTACTACATATGAAAGGTTTCTTGAAGTGCATTCTGATGTTTCAATAATATGTACTCGTCAAAGGTGGCCATTTGTTTCTTTATCAAATATGGAATTACTACAAAAAGTTGTTGCTGCTACAAAGCCAATCAAATTATTCACCGATAAACTTCAAGGCCAAAACTACCCTACAATTTCTTTGGTTTATTACGGACTGCACCATTTGGTAAATATTCTCGAAGTAAGCATTATTTTTTATCATTTCCTTTAACCAATTGCATTTTAGGATCAAAATAGCTTTGTATCAATTGGTTTAAGCGAAAGAATTTCATCCAGATTTGGGTATATACTTGATGTAAACGACGAAAAGTACAATATCAAATTTCGCATTGCTGGAATATTTGATCCCGCGGTTGCTCATTTAGTAAATGAAGCTGAATTTGCTGAAATGTTGCCTGTTTTATTTGCTCATGTATGTTTTCACGTTTATTTGCTTGAGCAGTTACAACTTTGTTTTTTTAGCTTCCAAAAACAACACTTTCACCTGTACCAGTATCATCCCAAGTTCAATCAAAAAACAATTCAATCTTCGGCTTTGATCAAAATTTGATTCTTGATTCGCAAAATAATGAAAACACGCAAGAAAGCTTATTGGAAGAGTTTGGAAATTATTACAAGGATATCCGTATTCATTCTTCAAAATTGTCAAAAGATTATTGGAGAATCGCTCAATATAAATTTCCAAATGCTTACAAGCTTTTCCTTCATTTTTTAAACATTCCAGCAACCAGTGGAAGTGTTGAATGCTTTTTTTCAAAGCTGGCTCTTCATTCGGGTGGCCACAAATGCAACTCAACCAGTGCTTACTTAAAAAGAAAGTGTATGTTATCTTTTAATGATGACCGTATTAAATTTTAATTGTTTTGTCTTTTTGTTATAATAAACTTTTTTTTAAAGAATTGTGTCTATATAGAAAAAAATTTATCTATTTTGGCGGCGTGGCGGCGATATGGCGGCGGCGGCGCAGCCGTCGGCGCCGCCAAATTTTCGACGTCGCCGCCGGCGGCGGCGGCGGCGGCGGCGGCGGCGATAAAATGGAAAAGGCAGAACACTGACAATGATCACAGTTAATGAATTTTTTGTTCACTCTCTTGCCACACTTTTAATAGAAATTTTATATAAAATTCTCGTCCCTAATTCAAACACAATAGGAAATTTTATTTCAATTTTATGTAAAGTGAGTGTGAGAATAATTCATGCAGTTAATAAAAAAATATGAACAAACTAAATATTTTTCTTCCTTCCCCAAAATTTACAAAAATACCTATTTCTTTTTTGGAAAGTGCCTAAAAATTTGGCGGCTATACTTATCCGACTAAAATGCGGAACACATTTTTATATTAAAAAAATATTATATCATTCCTAGATACTTATTTGACACTTTTAATTGAGGCAAAAAATACTTCAAATGGGGAGAGTTTTGTACAGTATTTTCCAAAAAAATGGCCTGATTCAGTTTAAAGCAAAATAAATTTTTTTGATAATTAAAAAGCATACCATGACGCATACAACAATCTTGACGCAGTTAATAAATTTTTTGTCCACTCTCTTGCCACTTTTAACCCAAAATTTTATATAAGACTTTTTTCTTAATTCAAAAAAATAATTATCAATGCACAGTTTATATGAATAAAAATAAAAAATTTCCTGTTATTTTTTTAAACCAAAATTTTACATTTTCATATTCGCTTACAATAAACAGAAAAAAAAGGTGAAACATTGTTGTGCAATAAATAAACATGGCCTTAGGTAACTGGTTGTGGATAAAGACTATAAAAGCATGGGAATGGTTGATCGAAAAGCATCATTCAGGTTCAACTGAAGCTTCTTCCATTTCTTGTATTTCAATTCCAATAATGTCTTCCAAAATGTAAGTTTTATAATTCCTTCAAAATATCAGCAGCAATCAATCTTCGATAACAAAATTGAGATAAACCGCGTCCTTTTTTCAGCATCATCCTTTGCATGTTTGTTGCTCTCTTTGCTATTGTAGCAGTGAATTCACAATTTGTTTATACTCCTTATGTTTATTCCCCATATGTTCCATATTATTCATGGGTTTGGGGAAGTGGAAATAAAAATGGTGGTAATGATGGTCCAATGCCTCCTCCTCCATCAGCTGGTGGTCCAGGTCCTAATGGTCCTCCATCATTCACAAATATGGGACAAAGAAATTAAAACTTGTAAAAACTAAAGTTCCAATGTTCGATGTAAACAAATAAATGACTGTAATTACGAAATAAACATCTTTTTTGAATCTTATCTTTGTTCTTGCAATTAGTAAACTTTTCATTGCTATATAGCAACACATACACAAAATCTCCAAACACAAACAAAACATGACAAAATTTATTTTCACAAAGAACATTACATAATATATTATTTAAACAAAGACATAAATATCACAAGAAACAAAGAAAAAACAAGAAAATATAATTAAGAGCCATATTAAAGTTGAAGCATTTGAAACCATCAACCAGGAAGCATTCTTGAGTTTTCTGATTATTCTGCAGCTTTCTTGTAGAGGACATCATAATGACCAGGACGATAGAGGATGCATAACTTCGGTTCTGTTGAATCATCACCAGTAACATCATGATACCAACCACCGGAAGGAGCTTGTGAACGATCCATGTATTCAATTCGAAGACTTGTTTCTAAAACAAAGAAGGTGAATGATGGAAAAAAAGAGAAATGAAAAAAACTTACTCAAAGCATTAATCAATCCAATAATTGAAAGATGATCACATTCTTTCCACATTGGTTCAATTTCAGCAAAACAATATTGCTCCAAAGTTTTACCATCTTCAATAAAGAAAGCATAATCAGCTGCATTTTCACGAAGAAAGCCAGAAGTGATGAGGCTAAAAAACAACCAATTAGAAGGACAAAAATGAGCAAAAAGAACATGCCGTAAGAAAGCAACATAATAATTTGCTTTTTCATCGTGGTTGAGATCATCCATAGGAGAGCCTTCGACAGTATGTTTGATGGAATCAAGAAAAGCTTCAATCTAAAAAACAAACGAATAAGTTATGAAAAAACGATAGTGAAATAAACTTACAGCATCACAGAATTCAAAAAATGTATCAGGAAACTTCAAATTGAGCAATCGTTGCCGCCAGCTTTTGCAAATGGTAGTAAGTCTAAAAAATAAGGGTGATTATCAAATCTTCAATCATTAATGGAATAAACTCACGTTTCAAGCTCATCTCGGTGTTCGACAACACGTTCGATGAGGGCTGCAAAGACAGCTCGATAAAAGCAGCTACCATCACCACGAATTTTTCTGATATGAGAATATTTGGTTGAAAGTTCCTGAAAATGCCCACGATTAATTACATATTCACATACACAAAAGCTTACCAAAGCTTTTTGGAAATAGACAGGACTGGTTGAATCATCATAAACTGCGATGAGACCAACTTCGATTGTTTCTTTCTTGCTAACTAGAGTTTGAGTTCGTTTGACCTGAAAGTATAACAATAAGTTAGTAATCAACAAAAGACAAAGTAAAACTAACTTCATCTTCAATTTCTTTAAGACGTGCTTGAGATTGTTCGAACATAACATTTCCTGAATCAGCTAATTGTTGAGCAAGACTTTGATCATCTTTACTAGCGAACATGGTGGCCTTGATTCTAGTCATCTTTTCATTGTCGACGTATTGTTCACAACCATAACACCATGCAGATCGATCAACAGTTGAAAGGACCATAGGATGATCAGGATGAAGGTTGAAATGACGAACGGCATGATTATGAACATAACGGCTGCAATTAACCTGAAAAAGAGAAAATGAGTATACAAAAGAGTAAACAAAGATAAAGCAACAACTTACAGCATGACAGGTCAAGCAGATCCAATTTTCTTTTCTCTTCTTATCTTCTTCCGATGTACATTCAGGACATTCTTGATTGAGATCAATGCTAAACATAGCAAAGTCCTTGATAGCATCCATATGAGGACAAGACGAAAGTGGAGCAACATGAAGAAAATTTTCTTTTGAAGCATCAGAAAGAAGTCTCTTGATGGATTTTTCACGTTCATCTGCCATGTGGTCAATGATGACGACTTCTTCATTAGGTTCAGGCGCCATTGTTGTTGTTGTTTGCAGTGTTCTGCCTTTTCCATTTTATCGCCGCCGCCGCCGCCGCCGGCGGCGACGTCGAAAATTTGGCGGCGCCGACGGCTGCGCCGCCGCCGCCATATCGCCGCCACGCCGCCAAAATAGATAAATTTTTTTCTATATAGACACAATTCTTTAAAAAAAAGTTTATTATAACAAAAAGACAAACAATTAAAATTTAATACGGTCATCATTAAAAGATAACATACACTTTCTTTTTAAGTAAGCACTGGTTGAGTTGCATTTGTGGCCACCCGAATGAAGAGCCAGCTTTGAAAAAAAGCATTCAACACTTCCACTGGTTGCTGGAATGTTTAAAAAATGAAGGAAAAGCTTGTAAGCATTTGGAAATTTATATTGAGCGATTCTCCAATAATCTTTTGACAATTTTGAAGAATGAATACGGATATCCTTGTAATAATTTCCAAACTCTTCCAATAAGCTTTCTTGCGTGTTTTCATTATTTTGCGAATCAAGAATCAAATTTTGATCAAAGCCGAAGATTGAATTGTTTTTTGATTGAACTTGGGATGATACTGGTACAGGTGAAAGTGTTGTTTTTGGAAGCTAAAAAAACAAAGTTGTAACTGCTCAAGCAAATAAACGTGAAAACATACATGAGCAAATAAAACAGGCAACATTTCAGCAAATTCAGCTTCATTTACTAAATGAGCAACCGCGGGATCAAATATTCCAGCAATGCGAAATTTGATATTGTACTTTTCGTCGTTTACATCAAGTATATACCCAAATCTGGATGAAATTCTTTCGCTTAAACCAATTGATACAAAGCTATTTTGATCCTAAAATGCAATTGGTTAAAGGAAATGATAAAAAATAATGCTTACTTCGAGAATATTTACCAAATGGTGCAGTCCGTAATAAACCAAAGAAATTGTAGGGTAGTTTTGGCCTTGAAGTTTATCGGTGAATAATTTGATTGGCTTTGTAGCAGCAACAACTTTTTGTAGTAATTCCATATTTGATAAAGAAACAAATGGCCACCTTTGACGAGTACATATTATTGAAACATCAGAATGCACTTCAAGAAACCTTTCATATGTAGTAAAAACGGACGACCAACGAGTTATAACAGGAGCAAGCAAAGATTTGTCTGATGACTTTTTGAGAGCAGAAGTTGCGTTATGAGAATGCCTGAATCTGTTAATTACTGCCATGACTTCCTATAAAATAATTTTAGTTACGGCATTAATATTCTTATAAACAAACTTTATGTAAAATCTTTAATGAGATATCATTGGAAAGAACATCTTTGAGTACCAACTGAAGCGTATGCGCAATACATTTTTGTTGTTTATAAACGTAAAATTCTTCAATTTCATGTGCTTCTTCAAAACAATCTTCTAATTCATTAACGATATTTCCTCCATCATCAGCGACATTCTCTTCATTATCAGACGTCATTTCTTCATCCTCACCAGTATTTTCTTGTTCTCTTTCAGCTCCATCAGAACATTCAGCATCATCGCTTTCTTCAGCATTAGTAGCTTCATCATCAATGGTTACAAGTTTAGTCATATTCCTAAAATGAAAAAGGATTTTTTTAACAATATTAATTAATGAAACCATACTTAAAAGTTCTTATCATATTGGCCGCATCATCAGTTACAACTGCAACAATATCATCCCAGCAAAGGTCAAATTCCATTAGAACTTCGTCCATAACCAGACCAATGTAAGCGGATGTATGTGCTTCAGTTAGTTCTTTAAGATCCAAAGCAAGTACCTTGACGGAGCAATCAGTTTTATCAATATACGATGCCATAATTCCCAGAAAACTATTCTTCATTGATTTTGTTGTTGCAATATCGATTATTAGCGAAAGATGGCCCTTCATTTCTTGTAATTTTTCTTTGATTGATTTCTTACAGCTACTTAGCTTTCTATTCATTAATTTCAACAGCTTTCGATATGACGGTAATTTAAAGTTCGGAATTTTTTTGGTGAAATTCTATAATAACATACAAAAGCATAAAAATTTGCAAAAATAAAAAAACAAACTTTAAAGTGCTTATTGTTAACTAAATGAAGCGAGAATGTTGAAGTTGCCGCAAACATAATAAAGCTATCCATACATCTTGAACTTGATACAACAGGGAATCCTAAAGGATTTTCACATAATTGCTTTGGTTCGTCTTCACATTGTAACTTTTCATATTCATCAGGATGTCTTCTTTGCAAATGTCTTGCAAGGTCACTTGCTTTTTTTTGAGAAATAGCCTTTCGGCACCATTTGCATATACCATTCTCGAAACATTTACGAAATTTGCTATCTTTAGGTTGAGACATAATTTTTACAAAAGAAATGTAAACAAATACATAAAAATTAAAAAAAGAGAAATGAAAAGGAAAGAAAAGGTTTTTTTCTTTTACAGTAACTTTAAACATTCGTTGTGAAAAGCATCTTTTGAGCAGGAACATCAACAACTTTAAATTTTAGCTTCTAACATCGCTTTATTTTTTTTTTCAAAGATTTTTTAATATTTGGGAAACCCTTTAAAAATTTTGGCGGCGCAGACAAATGACGCTCGATAGTCGCCGCCGGCGGCGGCGGCGCCGATTTCTGCGCCGACGAGCGGATGGCGGTGGCGGCGACACAACACTGGTTAGGATTAAATGGTTAAAAATTCTTACCGACTGTAGTTATTTGAGTTTGAAATGGCATAAAACCAACATATTTGTTGAAGAAGCCTGTTCCAGCGAATAACGTGGGAGCAAATCCAACTGTTTTCTTAATTAGACTCTAAAAAGAGAGATTTATTTATATTGTTTATAAAATTATTCAAACCTGTAGATCACGAATCCATTTTCCTCGCTGATTTGGTAGTTGCAAATAAGTCATATTCTCATTGAAGCTATAGACAGGAACCAATGCAGTGCTAAAACTTTCTTCGTATTATAGCTTTTTAGCTTAAAGAAACAAACTTACTTGTTTTTTATTGCTAATCGAACAAATCCTTTTCTTTTTTGTAGTGTAAGATCATAATTGTGATGATGAGAATCTAGTGCTTCTTCAGCTCCACCAGGTACAACACAATTTACTTGTCCTTTGTCTTTTTGATTTAAAACATATTCAATAGAATCAGAATCACTTGTTATTATTCCAGCAACCAATAATAATTCACGTCGAATAGGAAATCGAAATTGTATTGGTAGAGTAACCATATAAGATTTGGGACCAGGAAAACGATAAGAAAAATTAGTTGCTTCTGTTCCAAGATTGATAAAAGTTCCAAAACATAAAACTCCATGGGGATGACAACCAAACATATAATTTCTATTTGAAGGTAATTCAGCTGTTTTTACCAATCGAGCTGAAAAATATTGAGCAAAATGTTCCCAAAATGCCAATCGACGAATCCATTGAATAGGTCGTCCACCACGACGAGGAGTATCTTGATCATATTTGTACCATAGATAATAAGGTATTGCAATGCACCAAAATGGAGGAAATATTACACAAATTGCTGAGATAATCGTAAGTAAAACAGGAGCGACGATAAAGATGAAAAGATAAAATGCAACAGCAATTTGAGGTAAAGTCCATGGAAACCACATCCTGTCGTCCGCCAGAAATCAGTTGATGCTTCACTGATTAAAATGAGCTTTATATAATTTTCTTTGCGTGTTCTCTTTTTTTATGGAAATTTTATGCATTATCGTGTTGTAACAAATTTATTTATTGTAATTTTTCCGCCAATTTTATTTTGTATACCTAATAACTAAAGTAATCTTTTATTTTTTTCAGACAATTCGCAACTTTGTATCTTCTGGAACACCATATTTAACTTTGTGATCATCAAACAATCTTATCAAAGCTGAAACATATTCACTATGGAGGTAATCAATTTCTTTATTACTGGGATTTGCATTCTTTTTTACGCGTATTGGAGCGCCAACTGAAATCAAAAATTTTATTGCATCTTTTTTATTCCTCTTTTGGGCATGATTACCGACTGAGGTTAACTTTGTTTGAATTGGAATGACGCCAATGTGTCGATTGATAAAGCCTCGACCGTTGCAAAGAATAGGAGCTATTCCTGTTATGCTTTTAAAAGCTTGTTGAATTTTTCGAATAAAAGAGCCTCGTTCATTTGGAACTTGATTGTACAATGATGTTTCACCAAAATTATAAACGGGAACTAAATCTGATCTTAAAAAAGTTTAAAAATTTAACATATTGCAAATCTTGAAGGTTTTATTTACCCTGTTTTGATAGCCAATCTTACAAATCCTTTTCTTTCTTTGAGAGTTAAATCATAATTTCCTGGGTGAGCGTCTAATGATTCTGCTGCTCCTCCTGATACAATACAAACTGCTTTCCCTTGTGATGATGATTCCAATGCATATTCAATTGAGTCTGCGTCGCTTGAGATTAAACCTATAGTTTCATGTTTTTAAAACGCTTCCTTTATCATAATCTTACCAAGGGCTTGCTCCCAATCACGATGAAAGGGTATTCGAAAATTGATGGGTAAAGTAACAATACGAAAATCAAGCTTAAATTTTTCTGTTATGTTTCTAGCTTCTGTAACAAAATTTATGATCGTTGTGATTCCTATAATTCCATGAGGGTGGATAGCAATAATATAATTTCTATCTAAAGGCAAATCCGCTGTTTTTACTAATTCCATATCAAAATAATCAGCGCAATATTTCCATGCTTTCCAACTTCTTACCCATTTAAGAGGGCGTCCATTTTGCCATGGAGTGTCTTTGTCATAATACCACCAAATGGCATAAGCAATTAAAATTCCCCATAACGGTGGACAAAATATTGCATAAATTAAAGCTGCTGCTGAGATTAATGGAAATAATACAAAAATTGGAAAGAATGTTCGAATAACAAGTTTAGGAAAAGTTAACATTTTTTCGATAAAAACAAAATATAAATATGGTTTTTAAATTTAAATACTCTAGCTCTCTAACTCTTTTTAAATTACATTTCCCAGCACATGCAGCTGTTCTTATATGGACACAAAATGTCTAGTCATTGTTTTTACAAGGCATCGAGTATAGTGTTCTTTTATCAGTTTTTTTTTATGTATGTAATGTTGCAAAATTTTGATTATTTTTTTCGATACCGATCGATTGTTGTGGCCTTGCACACACAGAAGTATTCAAAGGGCTTTTATCTTAGTTCGCGAATAATGCTTTCGTTGCGGGACCATACATTTAAATATCTTAGTTCGCGAACTTTTCCTTTGATGGATTTTTCGCGGATTTTTACAGTAATTTGTCAATAAAATTACTTTTTTTTATAAATATATAGCTATTTTAAGAAAGGACCTAGCTTATTAGTAATTATAATTATTGTTTTATTGAAAGCTTTTGAACTTAACTAATTCAGAAGGAAGCATTGTTTTTGTTTATTTTTGAACAATTATTACGATATTTTCTTTTTGCGTGTGTTCATGTTACTCTTTTTATTACTCGGCTATTGTTTAATGGATGACAGTCTTCATAAATAAGTTCATCAAGTGCTGATGTAGCTGCTTTTTGTTGTTGTACCTTTTCATCTATT
The DNA here is from genome assembly GCA_028622995.1 of Panagrolaimus kolymaensis. Lineage (NCBI taxonomy): Eukaryota > Metazoa > Nematoda > Chromadorea > Rhabditida > Panagrolaimidae > Panagrolaimus > Panagrolaimus kolymaensis. The sequence goes on along the minus strand of JAJQJQ010000129.1, from coordinate 28,908 downwards.
GGGAATTATTATGATGGTTAAAACTTTTGTGTCTGTTTATAATAATTTTTATAAATTTTTTAAATAAAACATAGTACATACAAATAACAATGGTGAAATCAATAATTTAAATATTCAGGGTTTCTTATTACTTTTCGAATGATTTTTTGAGTTTCTTCAATATCGAGATCGCTAACAAAACATTCATGGGTTGCGTATGGGAAAGCAGCATTAACACATAACATACTTGCACAATATGTTCTTACACCATTTGCAGTACTTTTAACTCCCGTGGATTTATTTTCAAATTGATAAGGTTCATAATGAGTTATTACAATGGTATCTTTCTTATCTCCAAGTTTACGGGAACAATGAATGCACTTTCTTTTTTTCCAGTCGGTCAATACTCCTACTTTTGCTATTCCTAATGGATGGTAGTTGACATGCGGCTGCGTTCGTTCATTCATATGATTACGATAATAAGTGCTAAAATACAAAAATCTGCATATAAATTTTTTATTAAATTAAAATTTCTTACTCAACAGCTCCTTCCACATTAGCATTTGGTTGGGTTTTTAGAACATTTGATGTTTTTGTTGTTTTTTAGCTGGAGGACTGGGATGATCCAAGCTAAATTATCACATGAAGTATTTCCATGTGAGGAAATGACGAACGAACGCATAATGAAAATTAAGAGGTAGGATAATCGGAATTTTTGGGGTTTTGTTTCAAGTAATTATGGCTAATAATTTTTTTAATTGAAAGGGTTTATTTCGATGGATTTGATTGTACATCGAAAAAATTCATTTAGTTTCCATCATGACTTATTGAAATTAAATTTAAAGGCGCAAAAATACATCGTCAAAATCACATTTTTCCAAAGTATAAAATCAAACGTTCGAAATAAAAAACAAACATATTTTATAAACTAATCAAAACGAAACTGCACAACAACATTTTCGTAAAACAAACAAATAAATAATAGCCACGGCTACTAAAATAAAACTAACTAAAACGATAATAAAAATAAAATGATTGAAAAGAAGGTCCATAATTTTAGAGAAAACTTTGCCAACTGTTTCTCCAAAATCTCCTAACATCTCCACAAAAATCGATGAAGAGTTTGTTGTTCCATTATTGATAACGTCATCGAAATTTGTTAATCCGGCACCGACTGCATCAGTATAATTTTTAAGTTTTTCTATTTCATGCTCGATATTTGGTAGGCTTATCTGAAAGATGCTTGTATTATTTCATACATTTTAGAATTAAATAAGTCTTACATTTAAATCAACTTGGAACATTTTTGTTTGTCCAAGGGATTCGCCATGGAATTCGATAGTTCCAACTGTAAGTTTTTCTTGGTTATTAAGTTTAATCAAAAATTTTCCATTGGCAGGGACTTCATGATGCTCGGTTCTTTTATTATCTCCGCTAATATAAAAATGTGGAACCTTGGTGAGGATTTCATAAACATCTCCGTGCAGCTTCCATTTAACTAAATTGCTAGTAACATTTTCTCGAAGAAGAATACATTCATGTGGAGTGGAGGGAGTGCATCGTGACATAGTATAAGCAGCGGTATCCAAGCATTCAATTTTTTGGGTGGCATTGGGAAAATAGGTAAATGCACAATCTTTATGATCAAAACATTTCCATGTATCGGTGAATATAAATTCTTTACACAAATTGGTAGGTTCAACATATTGATCCTTTTCAAACCAACCAAGAGGATCAGCCTAAAAAATACTTTTAAAACTATGATTTTGAAAAATTATGTAACAAACCTCTATTACTTCTACATTAATTGGATTTTGTGTATAATAGCTTATAATATTGAGTTGCATTTGGAATGGAGAACAATGGATAACTGAAATTTTGTAAAAGTCTGGAGTTCCTTCTTGTTGATCTCTAATTTTAAGATGAACGGAACCGGGGAACATTTCAGGCTTGTGCAAAAAGTTTTCAAAAATGCTGTCGTAAAAATGATTCATATCATCCTCACGATCTTTGATAACCGATTTAATAACATTCTTTGCTTCGTTAATAATTTGCATTTCTTTTAAATCTTCAATAGCGCCTGCATGCAATCGTTCCAATGTACTTAAAGATTGTTCCAACTTTTCAAGATGCGATTGTTGTTCTCTGACTTTTGTTTGAGTATAAATAGATAATGTTAGTGCAGCACCACCTAAAAATTCTCCAATAATTCGTTCCTTTTGATGGTCAAACTTCTGGCATTTTACTCTTCTTTCATTAAACAATCTTTTATTTGCTTGGCCAACTTCATCATTAGCATATACAATAAGGGCTTTTCTAATAGAAAAATTTGAAATATCATGAATTTGTTGGGGAAAGTCAATTTTCAAATCTTTGCTATCGAGCTTAATCTTATCATCATAAATTATATGCTCTTGAAACAATCTAAAATAATTTATTTAAATATGCCACCAATATGAGAAAAAAAACTAACTGTATGTTTCCAACGGTTGAATTAAGAAAAACATCGTCAGGAAGCGCATAAAACCGGGTTTCTTTGTTCTTTAAGTTTTTGATGCTTCTGGCATTACCATAAACCATAAGCATTGAAGTTATTAAAGCCATGGAAAGCATCTTCATTTTAGCCAAAAAAATAATTATATTCTTCGCTGGGGAGATAATAAATATATTGTAGCCAAAGTCTGGAAAAATAAGTAATAAATTGTTCACAAACGATATGATAAACTGAATGAATCTGAATCTTTATCAAAATTCTTAGTAGCTTTGTATTTGGTAAAAATATTCTTAAATGCCTTTAAGACACTTTTATTAACACCTTTTCGCATAATTGATATCTTTGATAATTTCTTTGATATTTTTACTCCTTCACACTTTTATTTTGCTGATAGCAAGCAAATATGTGACCTAATATGATATTCAAGTAGTTTGTCAAAAGCATAATTAGTTGCAATGGAAAGATTTAATAAAAGGAATATTACAATAATTAGCATAATAATGCATTGCTTTAATTTAAAGTTGATGAAACCAGCCAAAAATGAAATAAAACACTTTGAATTGAAAGATTCAAACTAAATAAAGTTAAAGCAAATAAGTAATAAGAAAAACATTGAACAAAGATACTTTTCTAAAACTTTATTAAACCTAAAACAAAAGCAAACACAAATACAAACACAAACATAAAAAAATTCTATTTTCTTAGGCTTTTTAGAATTCAATGAAATAACAACAGATCCAGGAACAATCAAAGAACCATAAGTGCTATCATCTTTAACAAGTTGAACACCACTACCACCAGATTTAGGTTTCATTGAATCACATTGTTGTTGTTGTTCATTTCTTTTTCGTTTATCATCTTCAGAACGTTTTAGAATTTCTTGTTCAGCTCGAGCAATTTGAACTTCATCTTCAAGAGTTGGACTTCTTTTAAGCATTTGAGAAGCTGTTACTTTACTTTGAGTTTGAACCATTGGTACAGCTTATTTCATTCCAACATCAGATAATTGTTGAGGTTTCTTTTCTTTTGTTGATTCTTCAGTAAAACCATGTCTTTGTTGTTGTTTAAGCTTCATCTATCGATCATACCAAGTTTGAAGGCTTCATTTTCTTCTTTTGCTCTCCATGTAAACATATCGCACCACTATGAGTAAACTTCCAGCCATATTTGGTGTAAAATCAATCTGAAAATAAAATGGTGGTAAATAAATACATAATCACACGCAAAAGCAATAATACGTATATATAAAAATATTCAAAAATAAACAAAAACAATGCTTCTGATTTAATAATAATCAAAAGCATATTAATAAGCTAGGTCCTTTATTAAAGTAGCTATTTATTTATTTATTTTAAAAAAAAGTAATTTTATTGATAAATTACTGTAAAAATTCGCGAAAAATCCATCAAAGGAAAAGTTCGCGAACTAAGATATTTAAATGTATGGTCCCGCAACGAAAGCATTATTCGCGAGTTCGCGAATCGCGAACTAAGATAAAAGCCATTCAAAGTGCCGCGTTCTCTGGTCTCGTATGGAATGGTGCCGTGGATGGCTGAATGGTAATTCTCTGTCGCGCACATTCTCATAGGCATGGCACAAGGCCCTGAAAAGGCCCCAAAAAGGCCCCGTGGCATTCATTCTACAAAACGCCAATCGTCATGGCATAGGTAAATTTAAATAATTTTTTTTCAGGAAGATAGCTATTGATTATATACCTTAATAGGTATCTTCCTGAAAAAAAATTATTTAAATTTACCTATGCCATGACGATTGGCGTTTTGTAGAATGAATGCCACGGGGCCTTTTTGGGGCCTTTTCAGGGCCTTGTGCCATGCCTACATTCTCATATTTGTCATTGTTGTAGTTTCTAACTTTGTTCAGTTGTATGTAATTTGTCCTTGCCGAGCAGTTGCTCCAATAAAGTCCACTTTATATTTGTTAACCTGACTGAGGTTATAACACGATAAAAAAAAGTGCAGAAATGGGTAAGATACAAGGCAGTGATATATTTAACATAAGTAGTAAGGGTGAAAAATAAAATAACATAAAGAATGGTTATGATCGCCTGAAGCGAGTTAAATCATGGTAGAAGCATGATTTCATGCTTTCAAATCGATCAAAGCAAGGAATGTAAGACATATCATGTTGAGTAACACGTCCAGGACGTTGATCACAAAATGTGAGACATTTATGTCCAGCTAAGGTTGTAGTAATTCCATTTCGAATGCAGCATTGACGATGATCTCCTCCTTGAGCAGCGCAAAATTGGATTTCTGCCATTGCTGCCATTGGACATGCATCTTGTTTGAAATACATTTGGCTGAGCTAAAATCCATATTGTAAGATTGTAATTTTAGCGCAAACTCACAGCATCTTTTGAATAAGTTTGATAGTTACATTTTTGGAGGCATGCATCAGGAAGTTGGCGATCCATACAACATTCAAAGAATGCTTTATTTGGATTCTGAAAAAATTTAACATTTAATTTTCAGGCTTTTATGGAACGATTTATGGGTGGATATATAGGTGGTCATGCTCAATTTGAAACTCGTCTTCGATGTAATTCTGCTGTATATTTTGATCGTGGTGACAGAAAGAAAATCAATGAACTCAATTATGGTGGAAAGTTAATTTTGAAAATGTTACTAACAATAATCTCAACATGTTCTTTTTTAGATTTTACTTCCTAACTCTGTTCTTGATCAACTTGTACGAATGAATATTCAATATCCAATGCTTTTCAAAATTACAAATCGTGCTGTTCAAAGAGTGACTCATTGTGGTGTCTTGGAATTCTTAGCTGACGAAGGACATTGTTATTTACCCAGCTGGGTATGTTTGAAATTACTTTATAATATCTTTGAAATAATGGCTTCTTTACAGATGATGGAGCATTTGCGTTTGGAAGAAGGTGCTCAAGTCTCTTTTCAATATATTAGCCTCCCAACTGCTACTTATGCTAAATTCAAGCCTATGTCTACAGATTTTCTTCAAATCAGTAATCCTCGTGCAATGTTGGAAGTTGAATTGCGTAAATTTGCTTGCTTAACTAAGAATGATATTATTGCAGTTGAAGTAAGTGTTATTTATTGTATCTTTATATTTTAGTAATGTTTTCATTTCTTTTAGTACAATGATCAAGTTCTTCGTTTCAAAGTAATAGAAGTTAAACCTACCAATGCTGTAACCATTATTGAATGTGATATGAATGTCGAATTTGATGCACCTGAAGGCTATGTTGAACCTGATTATCAAAAGAAAAATGAAATGGTATGTTTTTTTCAAACCCATTCTTTGTAAATACTTTTGATTTTTAGCCTGAAGCTCCTATTGAAAAACTTGTCAAACCTGTTCAACCCTTTGCTGAACAAGGTTACAGACTTGATGGTAAAGCTCCGAAGAAGCCTCGAACTCCTCTCGTTAGTGAATCTCAAGATGATAAAGGAAGCGTCATTGAAATTCTTGAACTTGGTCCTATTGTTCCTAATGATGACTACAAACCTGGTGATCTCGTCTTTCCTCGCTACAACTATAAGAATCGTGTAACTCTTGAACGTGAAATAGCTGAAAAACAAAATGGAGCTGCTGGTGCTTTCAAGCCATTCGAAGGTACTGGATATACCATTCGCTCTAAGCGATAAACTATTACTTTTTTTTGTTAATTATTATTTAATGATGTTGTAATTTCCATTTTACGGTGTTCTTGTGTAAAAATTGAATAAATTATTTCTTACCAAACGTGCAGTGGGATTTCTTCGAACTATAGCAACGGTTTCAGAAGCGAATGCAAGATTATCCATTTCAGTTATTGGACGTCTTGGAAGTGTTGCAGGTCCTTCTTCTCTGTCTTCTTCAAGCCTTCGAGCTTCTTGCATTTCTCTAAAGCGTTCTCGTCCGGGTTGAAAGCTTGTTGAACCACGTGCTCTCATTCGATAACATCCATATTGTCCTAAAGCTTAATGTAAATGCAAAACTCTTAAACGCTTCTTTTACCACAGCCATATGCAGTTTGACATCGACCGCAACCTCCACCACCAGCGCCGCCACCACCACCATATCCGCCACCATAACCTGGATAGCTCCCATAACAATTTGGTTGCAACCCACAAACTCCATTAGAAGCACACTACAAACTAACAAATTGTATTTTTAGGTGACAGTAAAAGTTTTTTAGCTTACAGTATTGGTTTCATGTGGTAATAAAGTAAGAATAAAAGCAGCTAAATAAAAATACAACAGCTCCATTTTTACAAAAACGACTAAAAAAGAAACGTACTATTTTTTGATCAAAAAACACAACTAAAAAATGACAGCTTTTGCGAACAAAAAAATCAAGTTAGAAGTGAGGGTCTTAAGAAAAAATAATATGCCAATTCAAAGTAAACATCGAACAATAAAAACTTCGATCAAAAAACTTCTTTTTAAAAAGAATGACGCAACGAACACGCAAATGCAGAAACTCGACAAACTGATCATCGCCGATTATTAGAAAATAGTGGTTAAAGACGCTAGTTTGAATGAAGAAAAAAATGCAAAGCCTGAGGCCACAATTTTGTTATTATCGTTTTGAATGAAGGCCATAAACTCCAATCGACCTTGTGAGAGTCGAAGGTGAAACCAGTTCCGCTTCTTACTTACTGTTCCACACTTTTCCAATGTACTTGCAACAAGTATCATGCTGTTTTTGTCTTCCCTTTTTTAAATTACCCCAAAAGAAAACAAAAATAATTTTATAAATAATTTATTAGACAAAAATATTAAAGATACATTTTTTTATAAAATAGAAGAGTTAGACTTGAAGAGCCCATCAGACGATTGAAGTCGAGATGAGATGTTTATTTCTTTTCTTCAGGTTTGTCTTCGCGAGGCATGTAGTATTCTTCCTTCTTGTATTTATCAGGCTTTTTGCATTGACCATAAGTATCAGCATAACCTTTAGGAGCTTCTTTCTTTTGTTCAAGCTAAAAAATAAATCAAATCAAAAAAGCGTAAGAAAAAAAAAAGACATACAGCAGGCATGTAAGCAGATTGGTCACCCATGGTTGAAAGACGACGACGAAACCTTGAAGAAAGAACAAATGAAGAGAATTGAGACGACGACGAACTTCTGATGAAACTCAGCGAAGAATAATAATATTTGATTGGAACATTTCGAGCTTTATATAGCTTTTTGAAGGGTCATCTTGAAAGTGCATTTATTCATGCAAATTTGAGTGCATAGAATTACGCGCAAATGACTAAAATAAAAAAAAGCTTGCTAATTTTTTTTTCAAAGCAACAAAATTCCTTTTAAGCACCGTATGCTTTTGTACAAGAGCAAGCATTTGTTTCGAGAACCACGAGGATTTAAAATAAACTAATTCTATTGAATTCTTTCGATAACGAGAATTTTTTTTTTATAAAACAGCGACGTAATTTTTATCTTTGGTTTTAATTAAAAGCTTACATTGGGAATAATTAAAAGTTTTTTTTGAAATTATTTGTGGTGAATCTTTTAAATAAAGATTTATTTTTTTCGGCAAGAAACAATTGGATCGCATCCATGCTTCTATTTTATAATTGGCGATGATTTTTATTTAAAAAGCCTTCGAAGAAGTCGACGAACATCAATTTTTTACTTTTGTTATCACATCGTGAATAAGATCTGCAAAATGAAGTGGTGTTTGTTTTTCTGCTTTTTTTGGATTGGCTTCTTGCAACAATTGGGATTCATATCAAGGGTAAATATTTTTATCATCTATGATTTTGGAGAGAATCTAATAATAAACCTTTTAAAAGAAATATCTTGTTTCACAAAAAATAAAGAACTTCCCAAACTCTGAAATCATCAGTCAGTTAGTGAATTGGCGCAGCTATCGGACTCTGGGTAAATCTTTTTCTGTAATTGAAGATTGTAATCTTCGAGATTTCACTCAAAAAATTAAGCCATTTTTTGGCGCTTAAATTGGAACAGAACCAGATGGAGATTTTCCTTCAAAAAAAAATCAAACCATTAGCCGATCACTTTATCATTGGACTTGTTTGGATTTTTTCATTTTAGAATGAAAATGCGTAAACATTTTTGGAACAAAAAAATAAATTTTTTATTACGGCATTGGTTTTTGAAAACAAAACATTTGAAATTAGAAAATAATGAGTAATCAATGATTAATCCAAAAAGGCGACTAACATTTTTTATCAACGGCGCAAAGAGTCTTTAACTTCCGTAAATGTTCAATTAATTCATACATCCATATTTTCTAAGTCCTATAAAAAGTATTCGAAGCATTCTCAAAATGAAAGTGAAAAGAAGATTGTGGTGGGGAAGCAATAATCAATAGACAAATGTATTAATTGGAAACAAAAAATGAATCACAGCATTCGAAAAAGCCTGTTTTAAACTAGATGGAAAAAGAAAAAATGAACACCAAACATAAAAAAGCTGTGATTATCTGAGACATCTTATATTTTGTTTTTCAAAAACAAAAAAATATAAAAATGAAAGCTCATGTCTGGTGTTAATGAATATAAAATCCATTGACAAATTCATCAAGCTTAACTTTTAATTTTGCCAAAATGCGACCCTCGAAATGCTTTTTTACTTTTTCAAGGAATTTGATATTGGCTGTTTTGTTGTTCATAGAACTTTTTCTTCATGCATCCAAATGCAAAGGATACGCTTTAGACCACTGCGCTATCGAGAAACTAAATTAATGTGGAGAAATTTAGTGGGGATGCATGCTTTTTGTTTAAAGATTTTATGACCAATTTTTTGAATTAAACATATCAAAAGCATTATAAATTTTTAAAAGTTTTAATTTGACAAGTCCATCAAAATAAAAATGCTCGAGTTTTTTGTAATAATATTCTGGAGTGCAAAAGTTTTCCAATAATATTCGTTCATGTGAACTCAAATCATCTGTTTTTTTACAACCCACATTAAATCATATTTTCTATGATTGAAGCCAAAATATAAAAAGAAAGAAACTTCAAATTTGCTTAACTGTCATTTTCAAGGATTATCACTTCCTATCTCTCTTAATTTTACAACTTCAATCAAACACATTGCACCAAAAAGTCTAGGTAAAAATTAAAAGCGTCGAACAAAGACCACGTACGCCACAGCCACAATCTTCATTATTATCGAAGAAGCTAATCTTGAAAAGACGAAACTATCGAAGATTGGTTTTGTTATCAGCAGTTTATTTTTTTCTTCTTCATGAGGTGTTAAATATAAGAGTTAAAAAGTTTTTAGCCTTCGCCCATAGACTCTCCCCTCTCCTCTTGTCGTCGTTGCTGTTGTCGAAAACACTGTTCGACATTGTTTTTTTATCTAAGAGCAAAAGAAAAACAAACAAAAAAGAAAAAAGATGGCGAAAGAGGAAGTAAAATCAGCTTCGGATGTGAAGCTTGGAGATTTTGTTAAACTTGGAAAGTATACTTTCTTGATTTGCTTTCTTTGTGAGTTGATGATTTTAAGTCAACTTGGAAATCAACTTTTTATGATGTTTGCTGGTAAGATATTTTAAAAAAAAGATAACAGTTAAAGTATCAATTATTTTCATTTACAGGTGCAACTCCAAAAGTTCTCGCTTGCGGTGATATTGATTTATCAAAATTGAGTGATAAAGAAGCTTGCAAACAACTTTCTTTAATCCAACCAAATAATGTTACTTTTGCGGATAAATGTAAAGTCGAATATGAAAGTCAATTTGGAACAGTTAATATGGATGTAAGCTTTGAATCTCCTCCCAAATAAAAAAAGATTTATGTAGTTGCAAAGTCATTTAAAAACAAAATCAAGTACATAATCTAAAAATTTTAGTGGGAATATTATTGTGAAGATGCTAAAAAAGTAAAGCATTCAACTTCGGTTCAAATGATTGGTGTTATGATTGGAAGCATTTTCTTTGGACAATTTAGTGATAGTTTGGGTCGAAAAAAGGCTATGATTATTGCATTATCTGGTGTCATAATCACTCAATTTGCAACTTCATTTACTAACAATCTTTTCACTTTCACATTTGCCCGTTTCATCGTAAATATTTTTAATGGTGGATCTATTGCGTAAGTTTTTATCATGGTTTGAAATCACAAAAGGAGTATTTAAATTTTCAGTGTAATGCTTGTTTTTTGCGTTGAAAATCTTCCAAAAAAAGATAGACTTTGGATAAATAATGTTGTATCATGGGCTCCAAATTATATCATTTATTCCATTGTTGCTTATTTCTCAGAAGATTGGCGAACTCTCGCTCGAGCCAGTAGTCTTTTAACCATTCCCGCATTATTGCTTTTGATATTTATGTCGGAAAGCGCTCAATTCCTTGCACAAAAAGGAAGACTCGAAGAAGCTCAAGCAGTTATTGAAAGAATGTATCGAATAAATGGTGTAAAATGTGACAGTGTTTTACTAAAACAAACATTAAATCGAGAAAAAGAAAGCTTTGAAACTAGACAATCGGTATCCAAAAATTATACTTTCTTCCATTTATTTTATACATGGGAATTTGCAAAATATACTATATTGCTGGCCTTCAGTTTGTAAGTATTTCAAACAATAAGAATGTCAATGCAGAAAAATGTGGCATTGAATTTGAGACTTGAACAATCCTCCACTAAATCCATTTTAATTTTTTTCCCTTCATTATTTCAGCTTCGTTACAAGCATCGTAAACTATGGCCTTATTTACAATATGGAAAAAATCTCTGGTTCCATTTATATGAATGCAATTTTAATTGGTATCATTCGATATGCGCTCAATCTCACCATGGCCTTCATGGATTATAAATTTACTTGGGTTGGTCGAAAAGTTATTCATTTTGGTGCATGGCTTGAAATTGCTGCCGATTGTTTCGCAATTTTTGCTTTCCAAGCTACCAACTCCGATTCACAATATCATGGAATCATTCGAATTTGTAGTGTTTCCATTGTTTCTGTTTGCGCTCAACTTTATCTCACGAATGGAATCGCTTCTGGAGAACTTTTCCCTACATGCATTCGAAATCTTTCATATTCATTCTGTCAATTTTGGACCCGAGTTGGAGTAGTATTTTCTCCTCAACTTTTCTTACTCTCCCATGTTTGGGATCCACTTCCATATGTTGCAATGGGAATTTTGGGTCTTTTGGATATGCTTCTTTTCCAAACAATGATTCCTGAAACTAAAGGTCGACCATTGCTTGAACATATGCCACCAGTGGAAGATAGAATTGGTTGTTGCAGAAAGAGAAAAAATCTTGCAAGAAATGCAGAGCTTGAAAAACTTAATTTTGAACCAAATATTTATAAATGTATATACATACAAATATTTAATAGCATAATATCCGTCGTCCAATAATATGCTTTACTTGAAGATTAAAAAAAGTTTTTTTCTTTGTTGTCGTTCTCAAAAAAAAATTTGTGTTAGTGCGCTTCCTTAACTTTTTTTCTTTTTTTTTTTCTTTTTCGAGATTTGAGCCAGCGACTGCGGAAACTGCTGCAGGGAATGCAAGCGTAAGTGTGAGTGCGAGTGTGAGTCAAGACACACACACTCACACACTTTAGTTAGTATCTATCTATCTTCAGTTTCTATACTCAAGCTTCAAGAGTTAAAACTAGAGCTACCACCAATAAAAAAAGATGATGCGAGAGAAAAAGGGAGAAGAAGAAAAAAATCCGAGAGTAAAGTCAAAAATGAAACAATAAAAAAAGAAGCCAAAATGATGGGAGCTGCTGCGACTCCTTGCTTTATGAGTTCCAACAAGCAAGCAAGAAAGCCAGGAAGAAAAGAAGAAAAAAAGCGCGTCTGCTGTCACTTTTTTCCCCATCCTTGTCCTCATCCTTATTGTCGTCGTGGTCGTTGTCGTTGTCGTTGTCTTCCTCCAAATTTTTTTCGTCCGAAATATGACTCTTTTTTTTTAAAATATACTCTATTTTATTTTTTCAAATTGAGTCGATACACTTCTTTTCCTTCTTGCCTTAGTTTTTAATGTTGCCAGAGGGGTTCCATTGTTGTCATTCAAGTATTAATGAATTTAGTGTTTGTTAAAGAAGCAAGCATCAATGATAACAAGTTTAGTAATACCTGCGTTTTAAATATGTATTTGTAGTTTAGTAAACATACAAAAAAAAATGAGAGGTATGTAACAAACAAATGAAACAGTTAAAAAAAGTTTTAAAGCATGATGGAGTAACAAGTTTTTAGGTAAAAATATTTTTTGCGTGCACAATCAGAATTTAGTTTCATCAACAAAACATAAAAGAAATAAGAAGTTGGTTAAAAAAATTTTAGAAAAAAAAATATATTTTTGCTTTTTTTTTAAGAAAAAACAAAAAAGCGCCCGTCAAAAACCGAGAACAACAAATTAGAAAAAAAATAAAAGTATACCCTTTTTGCTTTTAATTTTTATAAAAAAGAAAATCCTTACAAACAACAAAGAAAAATAAAATAAAAAGCTTTCTTGAACTTGTTAATATTAAATTTTTAATTAATTAATTTTTTTAGGGAAAAAATGAAACTTTAAAAAATAAAGGTTGAGGAGGTTTAGAAAAAATAAAAAATAAAGACAGAAACTAAAAATTAAAATTAAAAGAAGAAAATTCATTTGGCGCGGTTTTTGGTATTAGTTTTGGTAATGATTGGTGGAACACCTAATCCAAGAACATTTGATAATGCATGGGTATCAAATGTTGTGGTTGAATGGTTTAAACTGGAAATGAAAAAAAAATATTGAATTTTTATTATTCATTCAAAATGGAAAAAAGATGCATACTTATTTAAAGCTAATAAATGATGATGATTCATCATAATAGGCGTTGAACGATTTAATAATGGTGAACGAGAGTTAGTATCAAAATGTTGCAATAAAACTGAAAAATAAAAAAACAATTTTAAATTTGCTTAGAAATTTTTTTAAAGCCATTATTAAAAACTTTTTTAAAGATGTGACATTCTTTTTAGATGTTAGTTATTACTTTTGAAATAAAATTCCCAAGGGTTTTTATTTGTTAATTTTGCTTTCTTTTTTTTAACCAAAAAATCTTTTAAAATGTTTGTTGCTTCTGTTTATTATCCTTTGATTGCCAGAAAATAAAAAAAAGCTGTGCACATTCTCAAAACTCAGCAAACAAAGCAAAAAACGACTTTCTTTATACGTGTTTTTTTCTTCTTCATCCGATTATTTGGAATCTCAGACGTTTTTGTTTGCATGAAAAATTTTTTTTATGAAGCCAGACATTTTTGCATCATCAAAAATGTTTTGAAAGAACTCTCAGACATTTTTTATGTATGCCCAATTTTCAAAGAATACAAAAAATGAGACGACAAACTCTCTTTTTTTCTTCAAACAGACAAGAGAAATTTTTGAGTTAGTTTTTTTTTATTTTCTTGATGTTTGTTGTTGTTGGCTACTAACTGACTAACTGCTGCTTCTTTGATGTCGTAAAAGTGCATTTTTTAAGACGGATTCTCCGACAATATTTTACAGCTGGTTGTGATTTTGGTAGAGAAAAATTTTTTTTTGACTAATCCGATGTAAAATTGGATGGAGATTCAGGAAAAATTGGTCTCGAAGCTCAGAAAATTTTTCTCGACCTATGGCAGATAATTTGCATATTTTACAAATAAATTCACGAAAAATCAGGGATATGGTTATTTTTTTATTCTTTTCTATTTCTATAGGTTTTCAACCATGGAGAATCGAATGGCATATACCAATTATAGCCTTTGATATAGTTATCATGGAGAAACAGCTATATCTCAACATTCACCCCTTAAAAACTTTTTTTCCTGATCCCAGGCTGGTTGAGGTATCAATAGATAAAATGTAGCCCTGAATCTCCTCTATCGATTTATCCTTACACTTTTTTTAAAAACTGTTGCATAGAAATCGAGCCAAACGAGACCAAATTTGACATTTAATTTTTTTTATTGTTTTTTGACTAAAAGTATTTTTTTATATAAGTAAAATGTAAATGTGGTAATTCAAAAGTTTCTTAAAATAATTTTTTACATATATTTATCCTTTCAGAATTTAATTTTTAAAGAGTTGATTTTTTAAGACGGAAAAATTTTAAAATTCTGAAAGGATAAATATATGTAAAAAATTATTTTAAGAAACTTTTGAATTACCACATTTACATTTTACTTATATAAAAAAATACTTTTAGTCAAAAAACAATAAAAAAAATTAAATGTCAAATGTGGTCTCGTTTGGCTCGATTTCTATGCAACAGTTTTTAAAAAAAGTGTAAGGATAAATCGATAGAGGAGATTCAGGGCTACATTTTATCTATTGATACCTCAACCAGCCTGGGATTAGGAAAAAAAGTTTTTAAGGGGTGAATGTTGAGATATAGCTGTTTCTCCATGATAACTATATCAAAGGCTATAATTGGTATATGCCATTCGATTCTCCATGGTTGAAAACCTATAGAAATAGAAAAGAATAAAAAAATAACCATATCCCTGATTTTTCGTGAATTTATTTGTAAAATATGCAAATTATCTGCCATAGGTCGAGAAAAATTTTCTGAGCTTCGAGACCAATTTTTCCTGAATCTCCATCCAATTTTACATCGGATAAGTCAAAAAAAAATTTTTCTCTACCAAAATCGAAAATTATGTCGGAGAACTCGTCTTAAATGTTTGAAAAAACAAGAAATTTGAGTCAAAAAAATAAGATATTTTGCAAAAATAAAAAAGTGTGTTTGTTTTTCTTTTTTTTTGTTTCTTCAAAAAAAGTGAATGAATTTTAATAAAAATAAATAAATATTTAATTTTTTAACAAATAAAAAATATCTAACCATCTTTAAGTGTAGGATCATAACCATTTATAACAGGTTGTTGTTGGTTATGATAATTATTATGTTGGTTCATAACAGCAACAGCCGCAGCTGCAGCATTATGTTGTCCAATAACACGTAAAGTTTCAAGTAACCCATTTCCAGGTAGTGGAGTTCCCGATGTTGGTGTCCCTGTTGGTGTATGTAAAGGACTATGGAATAAAAATGGAATTGGTGATGCCAGGTGTTGTTGATGAATAGGTTTATGAAAATAACTCTAAAAAATTATTCCGTTTTAAAATGGGTAAATATGGAGACATGACTAACCGCATTAGCCATAATATTTGCATTATTTAAAGCTTTTTCAATTGACATTCCATTATTATTATTCATTGGATTCATTGGATTAATATGTCGAGGAGCAATCAAAGTCTAAAAAATAAAAGTATTATTAAAAACGAGCTCCAAGGTTAAAATAGCTAGCCAGGCGATATATACTTACCGAGCTATCAGCTGGATGTGAAACAAATTCACGAACAGGACTAATTAAACTACTTGTGTTAGATAAAGGTGAATTTTTGGTGCTACTTGAATTACTTGCATCAATTGGAATAGGAGTAATCATGCCATTACTGCTAGTTCGAATAACCCCTCCACTTCCATAATTTCCATTATTATTATTATTATTTGATTGAGATGTAGCTTGAATCAATAAAGATGGAGAATTACTATTATTATTATTATTACTTTGTGTTCCATAATTTCCTCTACGACGTGAAGATAATAATGGAGCTCGAGTATCTATAGCTTTTGATGGACTTTCAGTTGGAGCTGGTGTCGAAGTTGTGGTTAGTATTGGTGTTCCACCACTATTAGTTAAATTTCTTAATTTTTGTCCATTAATTATTGTTGGAGCTGTAAATGCTGAAGATGAAGAATGAAATTGAGTTGTTGTTCCTATTGTTGTTGCAGCAGAAGGGGGGTGTTGAGCTTGAGGACGATGTAATAATGGTTGTTGTTGTTGTTGTTGTTGTTGTGGTTGTTGGGAGCCATCATTAATTTGTGTAATTATTTTATTACATTGTAAAATTCTAATCCGTTTTGGTGGAGGATTATTTGAACTTCCATCCATTTCACTATTATTAATATTATTATTATTTTTATTGTTGTGGTTGACGACGACATTAATCTGGCCAGCAGTTGATGAAGTCGAATTGATTCCTGAGTAATTATTATTTAATAATATTTGTTGGTGTGGTTGTTGTGGTTGCGATGATTTACGTTGTTGTTCTTTACCCAAAGTATTATTAATATTATTTGGAGGCATTTTATTATTATCTGTTGTAGTTGTTGATGTTGGATTAGTTCGTTTGCGAACAACAATTGTAGTACCCGTTTCACTAGTTAATAAAGAAGACCGTTTAGTTGAAATATTATTATTCCCGTTTTTTGTGGTTTTTGTTGTTGTTGATTTATTAATTGATGATAATGATGACATTGGAATGTCATTGGTCGAAACATCTTGACTTAATTCTTCAGACCATGAACTTTCATTACTTCCACTTGTAAATGATCGTTGTTCATCTCTTCGGGAAGATGTTATTGCTGGAACTAAAATCCTTCGAACACTAGACGATGATGAGGATGAGGATGAGGGACCAGCTATTGCTCCTGCTGCTGACGCTGAAGATGAGGATTGAATATCAGCCATACATGGTCGAGTAAGAGTTCGAAGTTCATATGCCGTAAAAATTCCAGTACCCCATATCCCTTCATTAACTGCAAGATTACCACCTTCACTTTCTTCTTCCTCTTCTTCTTGTTGCTGTTGTTGAATGGATTTTGCATTGGGATCATCGGGATTTGTAATAAATATAAAATTTGCAAGAAATAAATCAAGTTCTCGTACGGTTATACTTATATGGTATGGATTTACACATAAAGCTGGGTTTTTACATTCTCCACATTTTTCAAGCCTTTCACCATCAGTACTTTCAAGTGGAATACCCTGAAAAAAATTAGGAAGTTAATAATCAGCTGTTTTCTGAATAAATTGGCTCATGACTCTCACATAAAAACAATCAACAAATACAGTATATATTTTAAAAAGTTTTAAAAAAACAGCTGTAAAATAACTTTGATAAAAAAGAAACACGAGTGCTACTAACCTTAAATAAAATAACCATAACTAAATCAAGCCTCCAAACTTTATCAGCTTGACGTAAGCAATCAATACGACGCATTTTTCCTTTTTGATCAGGATTAGATAAAACGCATATAGCTGGTTGTTGCCCGGTAACGGATAAAACAAATTCTTCTCGATGTGCAGGGAATATATCTTTTCGAAGTTTACCCAATAATCGACCAGCCCATTTTTGTTTTGTTTCTGCATTATCATTCTAAAAAAAACGTTGGGTTAAATTTTGGTGGAAGAATATATAACAAAATTTTTACCATTAAATCTTCCTTGATTTTTCTTTCCTCTTCAATTGCAAGCCTTTGCTCTTTTTGTTTTGTAAATCTGCGCTTTGCTGCTTGAAGATGGAACCATACATAACTGAATTCTCGCACATATGGAAGAAGTTCTTCAACAAATGGATGGAATTTTTCCTAGAAAAATTAATTTATATCTTTTTTTATTAATGAGAAAAGCATATTTATGGAACTTACATTTCCTCTAGGCGAATATGACATTGCTGTCGACCATTCCCTTTGTTGTTGAGATATGGTATTATTTGTCGACATGAGGCTTTCTCAATTTTTCGAACCGAACCTTTTTGCTTTTATTGTTAAAATAAATTTTTGAATGATGAAAAAAAGGGTTAAGAAAAAATGAGAGAAAAAGAAAAAAAGCTTTGGTATCGGTCGAGAAGAGAGTCGCGGCCGCCGCTGCTACCCAGTCTGGGCCCTGGTTCATAAACACTTCACCTCAACTTTTCACCTCACCTCACCTCAAAATTTTCACTTCACCTCATCTTTTCGTTGCGAAACACCCTGAGGTGAAGTGAAGTTGAGGTGAGGTGAAAAGTTGAGGTGAAGTGTTTATGAACCAGGGCCCTGTTCAGCCCAACATGAAAAATATATAATAAGCGTTGTTGTTTCTTGATGATGATGATGGTGGTTGGTTTATATTATTGTGTGTTTGAGTTTGTGGTGGTGGTGGATGCTTTGTTGTTGGACCTATAAAATCAAAAAATAATTTATCAATATAATATTATTATTATTGATTTGATTTGAAAACAGCAACAATAAAATGGAGGTAAAAATAAATATTAAAAAAATAACTTCTGGGGAAAGAAAGGATAAAAATATTGAACGCGTCAAAAGATAGATAGATGATAATCAAAAAATGAATGAATGAGAAGGGGCAAGGAAAAATGAAATGGTTTATCAGGACAGAGGACAATAATTTTTTTTCTTCTAAAAAAGGTCAAGAACCATATTCCATCAAAAAATAAAATCTTTAAAAGCTTAATTTAGTTTATTGTTTGATATTGTAAAATTTTTAAAAGTGTCTCATTTTCCGGCAACAAACTAAAATAAAATATAAATGAACAGAAAAAGCAATAGTAGCAACATATGGATGTCGTCGAGTTTTTAAAATAAAATAAAAAAAGTGGAGAAAAAAAAAGAAGAAAATCAATACACATACATAAATGCGACGACGCACAACAACAACAAAAAAATTCTTTTTTTTTTTTGAGGAGAAGAGCTCAAATGTTACTTTTGTGAGAAAAAAAAAATAAAAATTCTAGTTTCCAAACAACCAATAAATAACAAAACAAAAGAAGAAAAAAAAAATAATAGCAAAGTCCAATTTCAAATTTGTCAACAAATAATAAAAATTAATTTCCACGAATGTGGTGGATATGTCTCACATAGTTTTTCTAACATTAAAAATTATTATTTTGATGAAAGCTTAAAATTGAAAACCACAGAAAATAAAAAAGAAGAAAAAACGCGGTAAAATGATGCAAATGAAAAAAAGTGAAGAAATGAAGAAATAAAAGAGTCTCATTCATTTTCAGAAAAAAAAGATGGTATTATATTGATAAATTTCTTTTCTTTTTTCTTTATTTTTTTTCACGGTCGATATACATATATGTATGTAGAATAAAAAAAAGAAGAAAGAAGAAGAGTAGTAGTAGTGAATAAGAAGACACGCAATATATATATTTTTTTTATGGTGAGCTTTTTTCCTTTTTCTTCTTCCACTAAAATAAAAACGTGTAGTAGTTGTAGGGCTGCGTGCAACAACAACACCAACACAACTGTCACGGTCCTTTTTTTTTTTTTTTTATCGAGTGCTATTTGGTGGTGATGGTGTGGTATTCTTCTTCTTCTCAATCTTCATCTTTATTTCATTATTTTCTTCGAAAAAAATAAAAACAGAAAAAGAAACCGAACCGAAAAATAAAAAGAATAATTCTGACTCAAAAAAAAAAATAATAAAAATATAAACCAAGATTTTTTTGGAATGGAAGAAAGAAACAAAAAATGAAATACCAAAAAAAAGAAGCATTATTTTTTAAAGGAAAAGCAATAACAACAAAAAAAAAATTTTTCAACGAAATCAAAAAAATCTTTGTTGTATGAAACTAAAGGCTGAGAAACAAAAAAAGAATAAGAATAAGATGATTTTGATCGATAAAGTAGATTATAAAAAACCCTTCTTTTTTTTGCTGCTCGATGATATATTTTTATTTATTTATCTATCGACGATATTCATCTTCTCACAAATCTTTTTTTGTTATGTGTTTTTTGTTCCCGGAAATGATGCTTTTTTCTTTTTTTTTTAAATCTGTTATTTTTGATTGCCAAAAAGTCTATCATCGAAAGAAATTTTTTTTAATAATTCTTTTTTTTTCTTTCTGTCTCTCTATTTTTGCATTTAAAAAAAACATATTTCGAATAGCAAAAAAAAACAGAACAAATAAACATCCAATTCAAAATTTTGTTTTTGTCTTTTTTTGAAAATAAAATAAAATGTTTACGGACATTTGGTATTTAGTAATTATCCAAATGTTTATAAAGGTATGTATATTAGACATGGCTCAAGGCCCTAAAGCCCGGCCCAGCCCCGGACGGGCCTAGACAAGAAAAAAAATTTTTTTTCATAAAAAGCAAAGGGATAACCAAGACATAAAAAAAAATTTAAGATCGGGGCCGGGCCAGGGCCCAAAAATTTTTCTCCAGGGCCGGGCTGGGCCCGAAAATTTGGGCCCTGAGCCATGTCTAATGTATATAGAAACCAGATGTGATTTTAAAACAAATAATTAAAAGAGATCACACGGTAAAAAATAATGGGAATTATTAGTTTTTGCTCTGAAACAAAAAAATTCTTATAAATTTGGTTTGAGCCAAAGAAAATTGCTGTAAGCCGCGATGAATCAACGGAAATAGATATAATCAAATTTTGTCTGTTCGGAAAACCATGAATTTTGAAGTGTAACAAACAAATATAACATTGAAAAAATAAAAATAAACCCTGGGAGCTTTTCCGTTTTCCGTTTTAATTTTTTATTTGTAATCCAAAAATATTTTTAAAAAAAAACTTTAGGCCAAAAAGTTGCTGCGACAAAAGTTTAACGTCTTCCATCTAACTAACGTGCCATTGTAAAAAAATTTTAGAGACCTTTAAAAAATATTTTTCTTGTTGGCTGCTGCTGTAGTAACATAGAGACTTTTAAACAAAATGTAACAACAACCAAATTCATAAACCATGAATAAAATTAAAAGATAAAAAAAACTCTTGCATCATCCAATTTTTTTCTCTGAAGCAAAGGCAGTCATTTTTTTTTCTTTGGAGGCAACTGAGCTCTGCCAGACGTTTTTTTATAATTGAAGGCTTTTTTACAAACTCAGCAGCATCAGTGAGTTAGCAACAACTAACAACTCTATGTATGTATTTTTCAAAAGAGAAAAATATGGCCCGGCCCGGTCCGTTCACGCAGCAAAAAAAAGAAACCCTTTTTTCCACACTCAACTTTCACTGAGATAAAGAAAAAGAAAAAAGAAAAAGACCACCTCCATCGTAGTTCGTTAATACTTGAGAAAACAAAACTAAAAAATATGACGACAACGACGATAACAAAAAGAAAAAAACAAAGGATCTCCCATTACTTTTTTCCCTTTTTTACTTCCATAGTTCTTCCTTTATATTTCCATTCTTTCTTCTTCTGATGTCAATAACAAAAGTCTCAAATTTAAAATGTGAAGAAGAAGAATATTAAAAAAAAGAGAAAAAGCATACATACACGCATTTTTTTTTATATTTAAACTACCGCTATATTATTTATTCTTATGTATGTATTTTTTTTCTTTCCATCCTTTTTCTTGGGTTTATTTTTTTTCCCTAAAATAAAAAAAACACGCAACAAGAAAAAAAAGGCGTTAGTTATATTCGTGTATTTATTTATTTTTTTTTGTTTCATTTTTTGGACCTCCCAAAAATGAACACAGAAAAAGAAAAAAGAGAATAGAAAATTTCATTTTTTTTGACGCAACAACAAAAAAGCACACAGAAAAAAGTAGTTGTAGCAAAAAAGCATAAGCCTATAGATTTTTTTGCTTGCTTGCTTGATTGTCGTCGTTGGAAAGATGCTTGTTTGGTGGTAGTGGTAAATGTTGAAAAAAAAAACGAAGAAGAAAAAAGAGTGTTTGTCCTTTTTGCTATTTTATATTTTTATTCTCCACAAAAAACACCCGTTTTTTTTCAACGACATACACTTTGGTCTCTTTTAATGTTAAACTTAAAGGGTATACTCACACTCTCTTCCTCCATCACATTGGTTGAAGTCTTTCATCGGTGGCGCTTGCTTTTTTTGTTTGTTGCAGAACGAACAAAAAAAATTTTACTCTTTTCTCAACGAAAAAAAAAGAAAGATGCCTTGTTGTCTTAGAAGAAAATATTTTTAAAAGTACATACATAAAATCAATGTTATGAGTGACTGAAGTTCTTTAATGGACATGGAAATTATGAGAGAAAACAAATAAGGGGAAAGAATATGATAAAAATTATTTGAAAAATAAATATATTGATAGAAAAAAAAGGCAGCAACAGCAATGGAAGAAATAACAAGTAGGAAAATAAAGCAAAGTAAGAAAGCAGCAAGCAAGCCAAGCTTATCAGTCTCATCATAACTACTATGACTGATGAAGATCGATCACCCAAATTTCTTGCTTTACACGTTGAGGTATTTATATAATATTATAAAGCTTTTATGTAAAACTAAATTATAAGATTGGATTTTTTTAGACTACTAGCAAGGTCATTGGGGGAATCGATGTTATTTTAGGCATTGTTTTAGCTGCAAATGCTATTTCATGTTTGGTTTATGGAACTGCATGGTGTAAGTTTTTAGAAGCTAATTTTGCAAGCATTCAGTTTGATGAGCTTTTGCGCCTTCGAATACCGAGGTTTTACGAAAAGTTAAAGAAACGCCATGGTTCTTCAATGGTAAAAAACTAAAACTTTTTGCTTTTATTAATAAAAAAAAATATTATTCGTTTATCTTTCCATGAATGAAAATCTTCAAAATCATTAACTAATCTCTTTTAAAGACTAAGACAGAAAAATATTGTTTTAGTAAATTTGGCAATTGGAATTTTAACTTTATCCGCTGCAATCCTAACTTCTGTATCGTTTTGGTTTGCATTCACTAACAAAGAATCAATTTATCTTATTGTACCTATTATTTTTCAAGTGAGCATTCGTTATTCACAAATTCGAAAAACCCAACTCGATTTTTAGATGATAACAATTTGTTGGTGTATTATTATTGTATTGGCAGGAATCTTCAGTGTTACATCAGGACATCTTTGGCCTCTTCAATCTTTAATTGGAATAAAACCAAATGAAATTAAAATTAGTAAAGATATTCGAGATGATAATTATCATTCCCCAGATGAAACAAATCCCGAAACAAATCGAGGTTTTTGCTTTTCCTAACTTTAGTTTGCAAATTTTAATTTATGTATATATAATTTTTTTAGCAATCATTTGGGGTCAATTATCAATCTTTGGAGCCTTGATTATTTTCCTATTCAAGCTTTGGGCCTTTGTGGTCCTTAAAATGGTTTATCGCTATTACCTCGAATATGATATTTACGATCAATACACATATGAAAATTCAAAATACACCAAAGTTGAACAAAAAGAATATCAAGATGAAGAAGAGTTTTGTGATTATCCTTACGACCCAACTTATGATGACAACCAACTCTAAAGTAAACTTGCTAACCTCTAAGCTATTAATATTAGTAAAAAATGTTTTAAAATGTTTGTGGAAAATCAATAAATGAGCCTAAAAAGTAATGAACAAAATCGACAAAAAAAAACTAACCTTATTTAAAGCTGATTTCCTCGCTGATTTTATCGTTACCGTGGGTCAACGGTACTCGGGAGTTGAAGAAAAGATTCGGTAGGGAATAATCCAACAAAAATACTTTAAAAATATTGCAATTTATGAACAAATTTTTGAAACAAAATAATTGCTGTAAATCGATTTAGAATGCAGCTATCTCTCTCATCAAAATGTTAAATGTTCTCTCAAGAGAAACTCAATCGTGTTATATGGCTAAATGAATAAAGACTGCCAATATTAAAAAAAAAATATTTGCTATTTTTTCCCTCCTTCAGTTATGTTTATATTTTTCTTCCTTCATAAGTTTTATAGCTTTTCATAAAATAAAATGGTTATCAAATTAGGCCATAAAGATGTGGAAAGTTTTATATTTTACTCTCTTGCATGTTTTAAATGGCGAAAGTAAAGAAGGAAAGCAAAAATAATCACAAAATAATCGTTCCACATGAATCATAAGAAACAACTGATAAACCGTATCATAAATATTCTTCAGCTTGTTGAAAACTTTAATTTAATTTTTTTGTTGACACAAGTTTCTGAGTCTCGTAAACGGGAGAAAAAAATCTTTATCATTATGCAAATTTCAAACCTAAATAAAATAAACCAAATGATGAAAAGATTTCTTCCAACCTAAAATAAATCAGTTTGTTTGTTTGTTACCTTCGCAAAGAAATATGTCAAAATTAAAAAATCCTGATAAAATCTTTTGATGCTTGATGGAAAATGGTTCATTTATAACACCGATTGTAAATACGATTCTAATACTATTGTGTGAGTTTTTTTAAAGAATTAATATATTGCTTGCATAAGGCATTTTTGTAATTTGAGAAAACCCATTAAAAATTTTGACATCTTGACAAACATAATGAGAATTAATTATCTCCTTGAACGCTATCGACAAAGCGTTAAGTGTCAATGGAATTTTAGGGATATGTCACCTTTTGAATTGTTTAAAATGTTTTACACTTATTAAATAATTTTATTCGTAATTATGGAATATGTAATAATAAAAAAAAGATATTAAAAGAATTTAATAATTTTGAGATTTATCGGTGATCATCATCGCGACCAAATTCCATAGATTTCTTCTTTCTATGAAATTGGTCAAATTTATGTTATTTATAAAAAAAATTTTTAGAGAAGCTGTCAAAAAAGTATGTGATAAAATGTTAAATGATCGAATAACTTTTGAGAGATGTGTGGACGGTGGTACTTTTGGTGATATATGGACAATTCGCTTGGATAAAGAAAAAGATACCTTTTATATCAGAAAAGTTACAACAAATTTAAATCTGTGTGCCGAAAGTGTTATAGAAGAATTCAATGTTTTATCTCGAAATGAATGTGAACAAATACCCAAATTGTTTTACAGTGGGTTTACTAAAATCTTTAATTGGTGTTTAATGATGGAAGCTATCGAAGGTGGCACTCTGTTTGATCTCATTTACAGAAGGTATGAATACATCAAAAGAAAAGAAGTTGCAAAAAAATTTATTGCTTATGAATTGGCTCTTGGTTTGGAATATCTACATAAAAAACTGAAACGTACACATGGGTAATCTATTTTTAACTTTAAATTAATTTCATAAAATTGTTCATAATCAATTTTTTCAGTGATCTCAAACTTAGTAATGTCGTTTTAAAGGGAGTGTCTCAGCAAACAAGAAAACTCCTTACAGCGGGTGTTCCTAGCCCGAAAGTTTTTCCCTTTGTTTTTTCTTTGAGTTTTGCTTTTTTTTCTTCAAAAATCATTGCCGCATGCAAAAAAAAGTAAATATTTATTACTTTACTTTATTAGGCAAAACATATTTCGTTTACAAGATTATGGAGAGCATAAATTGAATAAATATATAAATTTAAAAAATAGTAACAATTAATATAGCTATCAATAATTCATGAAATCAGTTTTCTTCATCACTTATACCTTCAAACATATCACCAACTAATTCCCCCATAGTTTCACGTTCATTATCTTCATCGTTTTCATCATCTGATTCGTTATGTTCTTCGAATTCTTCGGGCATGTTTTCGTCGAATTTTAGTAAAGTATCAAAAAGTATTTCTTTTTTCCAACTATAATCAGTCGGAGTTTTAATATTTTTGAATACAATTTCTCCACCGCGATGCTTTCCTCTTCTTTCTATAACTTTTTCAACTTTTCTTTTGCCAGTAAGTTCGTCCCATATATTATTATTATAGTGCAAAAACGGTAAACATGTTCGATCATCAAAACCTTTCTTATCATAATACACATTTTTTGATCGATATTTGTTGCTTACCAATCCTTGGAATCCTTCTAATGCAGATGTTGCAAGTGCTGGAGACAAATGTTTGATATCATTGAGAAAATTATCGCTTGTAAAATTCTTTAGAAAGATGCCATAACTTGGAGATTCTGGGTTTAGTACATCCTTATCTTCTTGTATATCTGATAGATGGCTGCAAGTTACATGGTCATCAAAAACTAATTCATGGATTGTTTTCCCAGGAAGATCAAGTGGGTCATTCTTTAAAACATCATCATTATCTTTGCCCAACACTTCTGATTGTTTATCATGAAGAACTGCGGACATTGTGTCTGATGACCATTCATGCACTCCAATTGTGTGTAATAATGCTGATACAACATATTGTTGGCATAAAACTCCATTTCCATTGGCTGCTACAACGCTATACCATAGATGATTGAGCAAAGCTTGGCACCATTGTTGTAGCTTGCTTGCTCGCTTTTTCTTGCATTCCTGAATAAAGTTTTAGTATTTAGAAATTATTTATTTTTATAAGCTGACTAACCAAACGAAGAACACTTGCCACAGATTTGATTACGTGCCACGCATCATACATATGAGTTATTGATGGATGATTAGCTCGCACATATATAATAATTGACTTGCTTCTGTCGGTGGTTAAAGAAACAATTTCCAATCCCTTTCTTGCAATTTCAGCCAAAGCTTTTTGAAGACCAATTACTTCAAGCTGAGTGCTTGCACATTTTTCTTCTCTTTTATCAAGACATATATTTGTGAGAACGAATTTAGTAGCAGCATCCATTAATGTATAACAACACATATATGCACTAAATCCTCGAGTGTCAAATTGTGCATCGTCAGTTACTTGAATTAAACCGTTCTATAAAAATATTTGTATTACTGCATTATTATAAAATTCACCACTTACCGTTTTTTTATATAAAAAATCAAAAATTCTGTCTTGCATTGTTAGCTTAGCTTTTTGAACAACTTTCCAGAATTTGGGCATTATACGATACCATGTTGGTTTTGAAAACATGGCTAAGTCTAGGATGAAAGCAAATTGTAAAAGCGATGCAAGTGGAATCGGTGATAGAGCAGCAGCAGAAGCAACTTCTACATTTCCTTCAAACATATTTCTTCCAATAATCCGTTTTTGACTTGCCCAATAAAAAAAATCTGTCACATTTGGAACACTGCAATCTGAATGTACATGCTGTACCATTGATCGATAAAATAGGCTTAGCTCTCGGATGATCATACCCACAATGCTGACATTTTTTCAAAAGTTCTTCAATGCAATCGGTTTGAACAAGAAGATACTTTGGGCGTTTTTTAGTTTGATAATCTCTATTTCTTCCGACCCAACATCAGGTTGTGGTAGTCTTCGAAATCTAGCTGCCGTAAAGTCTCCTGATAACAAACAATATTTTTCTTCGTCTGTTAACTTTCTCGGGACAGCATTATCCAGTAATACTCTTTTGCCTTTCTTTATTTCAAACATATGTTCATCAAAGTGATCGAAACACATATACCTACGTGTTTCAATCTGTGAAAACACATCTTCTTCGACATCCAAAGCTGTACAATAATATCGCCGGTTAGAAGTGCCACGATCAGGAAAAAATTTTTCTTCACCTGCTTTGACTTCCTTTCCGCAAATAGGGCAAGGCGGCATTGAAGCTCTAAAGATATATAATAATATTACATAACAATGAAAAAATTGTGAGATAAGTTTGGTTGGATAATAACAACTAGATTTTTAAAAAAATTAATTTATATTATTTATTCATCAACATCAAACGCATCAATAAAACCAGTATAAACACCATCGATGCTAGGATACTGTTGACGCACTAATCGCACTAAACAAGAAGGCATTTCAACACGTTTCGATAAACCAAGTGTGCCATGAATAAATAAAGTAAGCGTCGAATATGCTGCATACCGAAGATATCTAAAATGGAAAAGACAATCTTTAAATATTTTTTGTGACAAGTTAAACCTTTTGGGATCTTTTGGAGGGATTCGGCGGCTAAAATGAATACCAAATTTTTCTTTCCAAAATAAATTATTTTCCTCATGAAGCTTCAAATGGAATTCGTTGAGTACAATTTCACGAATAGCCGGAACTTCAGTGATACATTTATATCCACCAATAATATCTTTCATATTTGAAGCATATTTAGTTAAACCAAAAAAAACTTCTCGACAGCAAATATTTTCTCGTAGATTGGGCTGATGGACACAATTGCCACAACGACAAAATTCTCTTGGATCATTTCGATTTTTGATATTTCTTCCACGAAGGATACTGAAGGAATCAGTGGATACGGGTGCATCATTTTTTTTGGGAAAGAGAGAAAATGCTCTAATATCCATTTACAAAATCTAATAAACAAATTGAGCGAGCGACGCTTTTTTATTTCACAATTTATTATATTTTGTCGGCTTCTTTTCCTTTTCCTTTCGTCTTTCAATGTTTAATTTGAATTTTCTTTCTTTCATTTCCAGCAAATCGGGCTAAATAAAGGGCACTATTTTTTTTTAAAAAGTGTCGTTCTGACTCATCTCATCGGCTAGACGTCTTGCCTTTATCTCCTGCATATGTAAGAAAATAAAAAGAAAAAACTATTCAAAAATGGTAAGAAAAATATAACAATAAAAAGGTCTGATACCCGATCATAAATGATTTATTAGAAGCAATCATAATCTTGTAAACGAAATATGTTTTGCCTAATAAAGTAAAGTAATAAATATTTACTTTTTTTTGCATGCGGCAATGATTTTTGAAGAAAAAAAAGCAAAACTCAAAGAAAAAACAAAGGGAAAAACTTTCGGGCTAGGAACACCCGCTGTAAGGAGTTTTCTTGTTTGCTGAGACACTCCCTTTAAGAGAGACTCTACGAGTAAATTTAAAGATTTTTGAAGTCGGCGGAACAAAATTTTTTTTATTTTTTATTTTTCTTTACCAATCGGTTCTAAAAAATATTTAAAAATTATTGGTGTCAAGCTTTTTCTCAAAAAGTGAGCAGGATATGCTAATTTTTTATATTGAAGTTGAAAGCATGCATTAAC
>JAJQJQ010000128.1:0-63599 GCA_028622995.1 Panagrolaimus kolymaensis | reverse complement strand
AGAGCACCATTTCCTCGTCTTCTTCTTCCATACGCAGAATGATGCCGTCAGCTTCAGGATTGTTACGTTCCAGCAGGAGCGCATAAACATGCTTCTCCACGTCAAACGTCTCCACCAGAACCATCTCCACGTCATTTCCGTTCTCGTCTGTCAGTGTCAGAAGAACTTCTTCATGCTCGTGGTCGTGGTCGTGGTCTTGACCGCATCCGCAGGCATCGCCGTGTTCATGTGTGTGATCGCTCATTGATATACCTCGCTTTATAAATAGAAATTGTGTAACCTTGCATATCGTAACATGTTCAATGGTTCAGGTCAATTTAACCGAGAAGGTTATTTTTGCTTCAATCGTTCAGCGCGGTAATGATTTTCTCGGCTGCCAGCACATAACTACTGTTTGCATTTTCTTTAATATAAAAACCGACTTGGTACTTACCAGCCCGGCTGAAATCATACGTAAAATCGTACGTTCGGAACCAGAAGTTATCCTTCTGTGTCTTGAGCTCCTGGGACTGAATATCCTTAACCTCACCACTTGGGTTGGTAATCGTCACCTTCACGGCAGCTATATCCGTTGTCAAACTATCGACTTGTGAGAACACATTAAATTTCAACTTACCCACGTTCACGTTGCCAAACACGGTATCTCCCTTGAAGAGAAAAATATGTACATTCGGTTTGATAACCGTTACTCTCTTGTTTGTGCTATCCCATCTGGCGATTCCGCCCGCTTCCCTTACAGGTACATAGGTCGTTCCGTCAATCAGATAACCACCGTCAGCTGCTTCCTTGCCGTTTATGAGAACCCGAATCTTCTCGTTCACTGAATCTGCAAACAATAAAGACCCGCCGAGCAAGGAGAATACCGTGACACACAGCAAAATTCTTTTCCATTTCATTCCGTCAATATTCCCTCCCCTGCTGCTAGCTGTTGTACATTTATACTGCAGACTCATCCACAAAGTTGCGCCGTTTTTCATCATTTTTCATTTTTTATCCAAAATATTTTCCACCCCTTGGAACAATCAAAAAGAGGCGTTCCCTGTTAAAGGACGCCCCTATAGTATAGTTGTCGATAATACGTAATTATACGAATTTCTTGTGGGTCAATTTTATTATGCTGCTGACTACGAGGTATGACGAGTCAATATACAAGGTACGCCCTTGCCTACAGCTCCATCCGTTCGCATCCGTGCTGCATAATCCATTCCTCGTGTACAGGGCGTCTTGCAGCGCTCACATACATCCGAAGTAACCAACTTCATGGATACACGAAGTTTGTCACTCTTTAACACGGGAGCCTTTTTTCCTTTTGCTTTTGCCATCCCGGATTCCCCATTTCTCCATTTGCTTGCTGATGTAATGCATCATATGGGGATTCGCCCGGTTGTGTGTCAAAAGGAATAAACTTCATGCATCATTTCGTTAAATAAAGCCACCGTTTGCACGCAGCGTCTGTCCTGTAACCCATTGGGACTCTGCACTGACAAGGAAAGAGATCACATTAGCAATGTCCTCCGGCTCACCCAGACGACCAAATGCATTCATTTTACGCAGCCCTTCGAGCTGTTGCTCTATCTTTCCGACCGAAAACAATTCGGTATTCACCGGACCTGGTGCAACGGCATTAATGGTGATTTTTCTGGAGCCAAATTCCTTCGCAAGCTGACGGGTGATCTGTTCAACTGCACCTTTGGTACCTGCGTACACGCTGTATCCCGGAAACATCTGTCCAGTTACGGAAGTGGAGAAGTTAACGATTCGGCCCTGTTCCTCCATGTGTTTCAATGCTTGCTGACAAGCAAAAAATGTACCTTTCACATTGATGGCAAACTGCTGATCGAATTCTTCCTCAGTCACATCTGCCAGAGGCGTCGTTTTCATGATGCCTGCATTGTTGATCAGAATATCAACTTTTCCAAGCTGGCTGATCGTCTCGGAAAATAAACGCTCCACATCTTCCTTCCGAGCAAGGTCAGCCTGAACGGTAATGGCACGCACTCCTTTTTGACGAGCAATATCTGCCACCTGTTCTGCTTTGTCGGGACTGTTCGCATAGTTAATGACGACATCTGCGCCCAATTCAGCGAGTTGTTCTGCAATAGCACGTCCAATCCCCCGGGATGAGCCAGTTACAATGGCCACTTTACCTGTTAGCTTTTTCATTTACGATGACTCCCTCTCTTGTTCCAAATGTAATAATCCCTTTTCGATCAACAACCACACCTGTTCAAATTCCGCATCAATGGCAGGACTTTGCCATTCGTAGGCGTGTGCCGGATGATGAAAACGAGCGGTAGCTTGAAGAATCGCCGCAGCAAGCACATCTGGATGGTTGAATTGGAATGGGTTCTCCTGCTGGATGATCTCACTCAAATGACGCACAAGATGCTGCACATGTTTATTGATAATATCTGCAGATTCCTGGGTTACCCGTGCGTACATCTCAAACAACTCTGCATCGGATTCGGCATAATGACGTTTACGAGCGATTAATGCTTCTATATATACTTTCAGATGACGTATGCCTTCTCCGTTATAGCTCTGATCCTTAGTTATTGCCGTCAAAGGCGCGATAATCTCATCTTCAAGCCATTGTGCAGTCACGCCTTCAAGTAATTCTTTCTTGCTTCTATAGTGCCTGTAAATCGTACCGTGACTAACCCCAAGCAATTTAGCGACATCCGTAACAGATGTTTTGGCAACACCGAAGCGCCGGAGAGTTTCCTGGGTGGCTGCGATAATTTGTTCCTTAGTTAAAAATTCAGAAGTTTTGTCCTTTTCCATATGAATAAGATGGTTACACCATCCTGAAGTCACCTCCGTTGAAATTAGATTAACACACGGAATAACAAATGACAAATATTTATTTTTGTCATTTGTTATTCTCTTGATAATTTTATATGTTCGAGCGTAAAAAAAGAGCCCATTTAATATGGCCCTTATTCATAGTTTTAATTTTTCTCTTTTTCTAGAAAACGAACTTAAACAATACGAAGATCACCGCAAGTATACCAGCGAGAATGAGCCAGTTGCTGATTTCCCACCAAATGCTTTTTCCTCCGGCTAAAAGCTGTTTTTCATTTTCTTCATGGCGCTGTTTGTGTGTATGTGATTCCGAAGCATGGGGCGGCTTGCTAAAGTCCATCATATACATTCCCCTTTCCAGCAACTTTAATCTTATAGTTCCAGTATAACCCATAATTGAGTGGAAATTTGTTTATTCATTAAAATATATTATTGAATAGACAATTCTTCTTCCGTGACCCATTTATGATTCTTCACCGGATCTCCGCCTGTTGTCGGGTTATAATCAACCATGTATACCGTCGTTTTCTCAGCGGAGTCAATCGTTGCCTTGGCACCTTTCATTCCTGGCATGTGATCAGCATTCAGCACAACCTCTGCTCCTGCTGCATACGGTTGATCTGTATGGTCCTGAATTTCCTCTTGGATCACCCATTTATGATTTTTCACAATGTCTCCCCCTGTGGTGGGTGTGTACGAGACTGCATACGCTGTCGTCTCATAGGCCCCCACAATGGTCGCTTCTGCACCCTTCATTCCAGCCATATGGTCCGTACTCATCACCGCCTGGCTGCCCACTGGATATGTAGGATTTTTCTTTTCCTGCAGCCCTTCCGGTAATTCTCCCGAATCCGAGTGGTGCATCACTCCTGTACTCATTGCATGACTGTCACTACTGCTATTATCCTGCTCAGCATTCTTGCCACATCCACTTAACACCAGACTGCTCGTAATCACCGTAGTCAGCAATATCATTGCATACTTTTTCATCAGTTGCACTCCTTTGAACTTTCGATTTCTACTCTTATAATATACCCCATACGGGTATATTTCAATCATCATTGATTTCATTACCTATTTACTGGTTATCACTGCAGAGTTTAAAGAGTATATCAAAAAAACCTCCGATTTCTCGGAGGCTTTCAGGTAGTCTAGACCGTATTTTAAGTACGTGCTTCAGACTTCAACAATGAAGTCCAAACTAACGGTTGAATTGACTTGGCTTAATGATTAAGCTAGCCCAACGGTAACATTGACGTTCCCTTTGATGCCTTTGGAATATGGGCAGTAGTCATGAGCAAGTTTGACAAATTTCTGTGCAGTCTCCTCATCCAGACCTTCAATTTTAACTTCAAGTTCCACTTCCAGTTTCACACCATTATCCGTAGGGTCTGTCACAAGCATGACCGTAGCCGAAACCGTGCTTCTCTCAATTTCCACTTTGTGTTTCTTCAACTGAAACTCCAGCGCCGAATTAAAGCAAGCACTGTAGCCTGCTGCAAACAATTGCTCCGGATTTGTAGCTGTCGTCACTTTGCCTCCCAGTTCAGGCGGGGCAGCGACATCAAGCATAAATACATTATCCGGCGATTGCACAATCCCTTGACGTCCACCTGTATTAATAACTGTAGTTTCATATAATGTTTTCATAAGTATTGGCTCCTCTGTATGTTTAGATTTTATTTTTAAAGATAATATCTCTTTTGTATTGCTAACAATTACATTGTACACAATTAAATTGTGTTTGTAAATCATTATTATAAAATAAAAAACAACCACTCCCTCATGTAATGCAAGGAAATGGTTGCTCCGTAATGGATGCATATGTATTAATGATCCAAAAGTTGAATCCAAGTAATATATATTAACTTTTACATCTTCTTCTCAAAGCCCTCCATCGGTGCAAGCGAATTCTGGTAGTCCGTTCCCTCCTGACTGTCGGTAGTAAAGTGCATGACCTTCCGAAACGAACCTTGCTGATAAAGCGCCATGACCACTCTATTTTTCAGCGTAAAACCATTGGTAATGTATAAGGCTGCAAGAAATTATGTGGAAAATGGAAAATGCATATCTTGTTTTGGTTATGCTGATGCCTGTGCTGGAGATTCTCTGTGATTGGGGTAAACAGAATCTTGCTGATTTGCAGAAGAATTAGTAACCGTACTGTTGCGAAGGATGTATTTCTTTTAATTTCCGCCCCCATTGTCCCCAAGACTTTCATCATGCCTTGTTCATAAACCAGACAAAAGAAAAAAGCCCTTGCTGCGCAAGGACTTTTTGTTATGATCTGTAGTGGGCTCGAACCACTGACCCCTACCCTGTCAAGATATCGGCGTGTTCTTCCCATACCTTCCTAAGTCCTCCTAAGCCCGTCACTACGGGCTTTTTTCGTGTTCGTATCTCGTTCGCTTCCTCCGCTAGTTTCCTTAATTTATCCGTTCTGCGGCACCAATTTCGGCACCAACTTAGCCCTCAAGCCATTTTAGGAATACATCTTTGGAAACCTTGATCATTCGGCCTATTCTTACCGTGTGGAACTGACCTGAATTAAGCAATTCATATGTCTGTCTTTCTCCAATACCCAATATGCTTTGAATATGTTTAGCATCAAGAACTGACGGATACTCTTCTTTTTTAACATACGTCGTCTTTGACATTTAGCTCATCCTCCTTCTCGATCTTTTCGACAATGATATTCAAGTCCAGTGCCAGCTTGTAGAAAGCTTTCCAGCGAATTTTTTTATAGGTAGGCCACGTAATCGGTGGGTCAAATTCAATTTGATAAACTCTCTGGTCCGTGATGTAATCATGCTCATCAGTCAAATATCTTTCTTCCATTAAAAAGCGTTCCTTCTTTGGTAGCCTCCGGACCATTCTTTCAATCCTATTGCAGTAAGCAATCATCATAGCTGGAGTGTCTACGTTATGGATAGCAACGTTTGCAGTTTGATCACTTGTCTGGTTTGTTGGACCGTGAAACCTTTCAGTATATCCTGCTGTTGTACTTGCTTCCCGTGCCTCGAATGTCATGTATTTGAATATCCTGTATTTCTCCAGTGCAGCCTCTACGGCAGCTTGCGTCAATTTACGGTCAATCTCCGGTAAGAAGCTTTGTTGACCCACCTTTGTATCACCTCAATGTAAGGATGGTTCCCCGACCGGAGCCGGGGAGTGAAACTATTTAGTATGGCAGATCATCGTTTGAGATTGTAACTTCCTCGCCATCCTGAGTGGTTGCGATAATATCATCCGCAGCCTTCTTTTCGTCCAGTGGCAATTCAGCCTGGTTCGGATCTACGTCAACCGTTCCGTCAGAGTTGATCTTCCCTTTAACGCCTTCGCGGTACTCTGCTTGCTGCTCTCTGAATTCGTCCAGGTCCATTTGTGATTCGGTAATAGATAATTCAACATCCGTACCAGCCAACTTGTAAAACTCAAATGTCTGCGCTGCTGAAGAGTCGCCTTTAACCTCAAACTCAAGGATTGTTTTCTTGGAGTCCTTAGCAGATTTCTTAAACTCTGCTGTCAGCTCAATACCGTCCAGACCAGCAATAGACAGGATTACAACCTCTCGCGTCATTTGGTTCAGTTCAGGACGGCGCTCATCTTCACCTGTTACATAAAACTGAACGAGCTCTTTCTTGGAATCCTTCGTTTGTTTGTTGAAGTGCGCTTTTACTGTGATATTCATGGGTTGTTTCCCCTCTCAAATTGGTTTTATTAGATTAATAGAATAAGGCCGTGTTCTATTCCTGGTCGGGATCTGCTGCCGGTTCATGATCTTCCGGGACCCATTCGACCAGTCCCTCGAATATGCTTGGATTGATCCCGTACAATTTAGCTGCCGTTAACAGGCCGTCCGCAAAGTCTTGGCTTTTTGCCCCAATGTATTCATTCCTCAAATGATCTTCAAGTGAGGGTTCGACCGTCACTTTATCTGGGTTATACAGCAGCAGGGCCATCTGATCCGTGGTCAAGCTGTTCAGCCCGTCTATGCTCCAATGTTTTTGCCCAGCATACTTAATATGTTCGTTCATGATTTCAGCTTGAGTTTTAGTCTTCAGCAGCGTTTTGACACCTTCGAATTGCTCTATAGTTACCATTGCTCTTTTCATTTGCTCCATTCCTCCCAATCGATATTGGTATATTAGTTAAGATCAGTTTCAAGCATTTTGATCGTATATATTTCTGAATACATCCATTTGTTCAGTGTACTTTGGCAACATCCATGCCTTCATTTCACCGCCACTAAGATGACCGTAAAATCTCATCCTGTTCATCTGGAACCCAACATGATTAGTTGCACAATTGTTATCGTGATAAAAGACTTCGTATCCAATAAAATTAGTTTCTTCCCATTTGTCTTTAGGTGGGTAGCGCAGAATATCACCCTCATAAACATCTTTGCCTGTTCGATCCTTCAAACCAGTA
This sequence comes from Panagrolaimus kolymaensis, assembly GCA_028622995.1. Taxonomy (NCBI): domain Eukaryota; kingdom Metazoa; phylum Nematoda; class Chromadorea; order Rhabditida; family Panagrolaimidae; genus Panagrolaimus; species Panagrolaimus kolymaensis. Next base: position 56,363 of record JAJQJQ010000128.1, on the reverse strand, counting down.
GGCCACATCAGTTCGAAGTCACTCAGACGCAGACGGTGAAACCCTCTTCCGTCCATCTCGATATACACGCCGATAACCTTAGTTTCAAAGTTGATGCTTTCCACATTCTCTGGTTGCACCATGACACCCAATGGTTTATACCAAGCACGTGGTGCTTTAATTTTACGCATCCTTGTTGCCCTCCAAGTTCTTGAGAATATCAGCCACTTGGTATTGCTCATAAATCCCGCTGAGGAATCCTTTTTGGTCAATATGAGGATCGTTCAGCAGAGCCATCATGTTTTTAATCCATTTTTCTTTAGCTGATTCTCCGCGTTCGTAGCCGTATGTCATCATACGACCCAGTAAAGATTTGTTTCTATCAACCCAATAAGCAAAGGTGTTAAAGTCGTCGTTTAATTTCTCCCAATGATTCTCTGCATCGATGTGGATGTACTCCATGACCCTAGCGAATGCAGTTTCGGGATATGTTTTTTTGATGTTGATAAACGAATCATATACTTCACCCGGAAGCTTCACAGGGGCGCGAAGGTCGTCAACCTCTAATTCTAGGCGTTTGATTTCCTCCTGTTGCTTCTCCTTAATCGCTTTTACAAACCCTTGCGGACTTAATCTAATTACATTAGCGTGAAAAGCTTCCTCTCCGTGGTTCGGACCATGCTCTAATACGTAGGACATGTTATCTGCTGACCCTTGATATGTCGCCAGGTAAACACCTGGCGTTATTCCTTGTCTATTTTCAACAACTTGAATTGGTACGTAACTCATGCCTGCTCCCCCTCTCCTTCCTGACCCAAATAGGCCCGGGCTCGTTCACCACGATCAGTCAACACCATTGGCGAACAGAAATACCCTCCCGTTGGATCTCCACCAAGACCAAGCGCCTGTACATAGTTCCTGTTGTCTCCGTACCATCTGAGTATCTTCCGCGCCTCTTCAAGTTCCTTTTGAGCTCCCAGGTACAATTCATGCCAAGCATCGGCTTGCACAGCTTCTTCGGTGCTGCTTTGCCGAACCTCTTCAATCTCCTTGCGGAGCAGATCCCGTTCAGCCTCCAGGCTGCATATATGACAAGTATCGTTTTTCATGATCGGCACCATGTGTTTGCAATAATCTGTACTCATGACTGTTCTTCCTCCCCTAAACGATTTCAAATTTCAACTTCTTACGGCGTTCATCCATCAATTTCGCTTTCGCTTCCTTACGATCCACCGGATATATTTGCCGAGCCAAGAAGCTCACATATAAGTCCGTCCCTTTTAGGCTGATTTCTGTATACTCCAGAATCTTGTATCTCTCACCACGACAGCTTACTGTTGTTCCAAGATCCAGATCACTAACCTTGTCCCACTTGTCATGCCTTAGTGTCGCTTCCATCTCCACTTGATGCGGTTCGCCGTATGCCTTGCCCTTGCTTACGAAGTCAAGCACGTCCAGACGTTGGCATGTGTACCGAACCTTTAATTGATTGTGGTATCTGTTCAATTCGAAGTTCTCGATGCCCAATACAAGCCTTGTTTCACCGTTTGATTCATAAGTGTCGCCTATCTTGTATGGCTGCTTGAAAAGTTTAAATCTGCAAACTGTTGTTATAAGAGGATCAGCCATCTGTATATCCCTCCTTGGTTAGAGGCCGGAGCCTCAAGAGTCTACGCTCTCCAAAACATCTTTTAGCTTTTCAACATCACAATCAGTAGCGTATTTTCGAATAAGATCCGTTGGAATGCCAGATTGACTGATGACATCGTAAGCGTCTGCACCCCAATCTGCCTGTAGCGCCGCAGCATATGCCATACCTTGAATGAATCCGATCTCACGCTGTGTTTTCCGTTTCTTTGCCATGTGTGTTATCTCTCCTTTGGTGGGCCTAAACCCTCATTGTGTGGTGGGAAGGGAGGGTATTCCCTTCCTCTGTTATCCTTTGTATCCTCGTCCGTACAGAATTTGCATGATTCCCAAGTGCATCGCCTCTGCGTCTCCGGTTTCTTTGTACTGCTTGGCGATCCGCTTCAGGCGTTCCGATATATCATCAATGATTCGGAAGTACGTTTCCTGTTTGCTCATAGGCTACTCACATAGCCCGTATTGACTCGAGCACACTGGCACATCATCGAATGCCAATGATTTGAACAAATCGATCTGTTTACCGCCATGTACAGTCTTAGACCAATCCACTTTGTCCCAGATATGCTCACCTTCATTGCTTGCCAGGAAGGACGCTCCATTCAGCTTTGAAGCCATCTTCACTATTTCCTCCCATTGGGCGATCCGCTCAACCTCTTCTGGGAATCTCCGGGCAATCTCGAACAGTTCCATCTTTCCTACGTTGATACATGGCATGCACCCAACACGTCCCATGCCTAATTTATATAGAGGATTAGGTTCAATCCCGTACTTGTCATGCATTGCGAATACATCTTCTACCGTCCATTTAATAAGTGGTCTGTATATTTCGTAGCCTTCAGGAGTGTCTTCCCTTTCCGGCAACTGAGATCGTGCAAAACTCTCTTGCGCCCGAACACCTTGCCAGCTCACAATCTTCTTACCTACTTCCAGCAGAGGAAGATATATTTGATCGAAGAATGGACGAACCTTCAACTCCACAGTGCAGAATCTCGCTTTAGTGCTTGGGAATCGGCCTTTCCAGACGCATAGGTCCAAGAATGGATTACCTGTTGGATGAAGTACTGACAATGCTTGCTGAATAATTTCTTCCGATATCCCTTCCTCACGCCACTTTGTATCCACCCACGCTCTCTTCCGCTCGATCTGGGTACTAAAATCTGCCTTGATCCGTCTGATAGGACCCAGCTGCTGTTCCAAGTACTCCACGTACTCATATGTTTGATGATGTTCATTCCCTGTATCAGCGAAGACGGGCACTACTTCAACTCCTTGTTCTAATGCCTCAAGCCACAACGCCGTGCTATCTTTACCGCCCGAAAGCGAAATTATATTTACCGTGTCAGTCATGTGTGTCTTGTCTCCCTTCCTCTGTTATCCCCGGTGGGGTGTATCCTCCCTTAGATGGTTTAATATCCGTTCGCCTGGCGCTCGTGGTTGACTTTGTTCTTTTCCAGATAAGCCGCCTCGATCTGTTCGAGCGTGAATCCGAATCTTTGCCGTCCGAGAGCAAAGAACATATTGAACGCCATCCGGTACGATGTAATGCCTGAATATGGGCTGTAATTCATGCCAATTCCACCAGCGTGATAAATCAATCGTGTGAGCACATTGGTTGTACTGCCCTCCAGATAGTCATCAATGATTGTTAGGTCCTTTTCGTCCAGGCCGAGCTGCCGGGCGATACTTAGGAAGAAGTGAAAGCAATCGACGTATTCCTCAAGGAAGGGGTTAGTGATAGTCCCGGTGGTCTCACATTTGTTGCAGTCTACTTTGTTTCCGGTATACCAATGTCCCCGGCCCCCGCAGGAAGTGCAATTAATCTTTGCTTTATAGCCATGCTTTGGCTCTCTCTTATCACTCCAATGTTTAAACCCGCGCCATTCATTAGACATTTCGCCCAGCTCCACCTGAAGCGCAAGGATCGTGTTCGGGAGCAAGTCTTGACCTTGCAGGTTCTTTTCCTCAATAATTCGTGCATCAAGCGTCTTCTGCATTTCGTACAATTTAGCTATGTTCATGCCGTTTCAGCCTCCTGAATCTCAGCCTCTGTTGCAGGCCGGATAACGAATTTTTTATCTCCAATGTGCAGAATGTGTGGTTCGGTCAATTTGTAAATAGCTGCTTCCGTGGAATCAAAACCCTGTGCTATCTGGTCAGCCGTCTTGTACTCCGTTCCCTCGGTCCCATCGACTGTTACCATCTTCAGACCGTCCCATAATTCCCGTATCTCTTCTGCCTTGAGCAACACCTGATTGATCATTGGTTTGCTGATTCGCTTCTGGCAGCTCATGGCGTCCTTCATGTGGTCAATACCGAGTGCATAAGCCCGGGTGTGAAGTTGATTCATCCAAGACCAAAATGTATCTTTCGACATGGCTTTCACCTTTTGGAATGTCCGGCGCTTTTGATCATCATCCATACTGCTATCCCTCCTTAATGTTCATGCCTGCGTACAAGGCGTTAATCAGATCCCCGAGCGGCATACCGTTCGACGACGCAGCTTCATCCCGCCAATCATGCGGAGCCCTTGCATGCTCTCCTACCAGTTCATCCTCTTTCCAACCGCCCTCTATAGGCTGGAGCAGGAACAGGATTGCCTTTGCCTGTTCAACGCTCACCTGGACTGTCTTACCGCGAGGGGTGAACTTAATTTCAGGTTTAGTTTCGATAGCGCGGCCCTTCTGTTTTTGACCTGGTACATAGTCTCTGTTGCCAAGTCCGATCTGCTTTTTACGTTTGCTTTTCATTGGTGGAGTATGAGGTAATGCAGCCAGTTCTTCAGGAGTCAATTTGTACGGTCTGACCTCACTAGATCCCGATGACATAGCTTCAATTCTTCGGTTTGGTATCGGAGTACCCACAAAGAATTCGCTCCTTTCTGGCTAAAATAAGCACGTCTGTTCCGTTTTTTGGGCGCGACTGCCCGCCGCAGGACCGCACAAGCCCCGGGTGTTATTTTTTATTCAGGATCGATTCAATGACTTCTTTCTGGTAAGGCTCGTTGTCCAGCAGAGACATATACTCGCGCATCCGGTAGAGGTTCACCGCTGCTCTGGCGATAATGTACGCGTCCGTCACGTTATCGCTTTTGTGAGTAAAGCCAAACAACTCTTTAGCTGCGTCAGCTACCGCTGCTTTCTTCTCTTTATCCTTCAAACGCCTTTTGCTTCCGACCTCACCAGTCCATCCGGTAACCGCAACATATTTCTTGGTGCTTGTGGGGTTTATCTCGTTGAACGTCATCCCTTTGCGGTGGATCATCGTCCTCAGTCCACCGTGTATCATTCCTGTGGTGACCCCTTTTTGGGTACCCATTGCCGGTTGCTCAATTAGAATTTCATCATGCTCCTGGAGTCGTTGAAACAAGTTATTTTCCAGCGAGACAAGTTTCTCTATTGAAATTCCACCGCTAACCGTTGGGCCTTTGCCTTGCAGCTCGACCTGCTCAAGGATATTTCCGTCAATATCCAATGCCACAAATCCCGTTTTAGTGGCCGGATCTATTCCAATGAATCTCATCCGTTCCCCTCCTTAATCATCCAACCATGACGACACTTTGGATGCCGTCTTTGGCGGCTCTATTGGCTGTTCTGGAGCCTGTTTTGTCTCGGTCGGTGTATTTGTTTTGGGTGCTGTTTGAACTGTCTCAGCAGGCGTTGTGAAGTCCTGATATGACCACCCCATCTGGTCGTAATACGCAGCCCTTGATGGATTCTCTTGTACCTCTTTCCCACGGCTGTACACCTGAACCAATTCAGCCGTCGCATTCAGTCTCCATGTCGATTCCTTTTTGACCTCTTCACTTTTAAGAGGGTCCCTTATGATCCGGTCGAACTCGACCATCTTTTCAATAGCCCTTTTGAATTCGTTGTCGTTTCGCAGCAGACGTTTGCTCATGATCCCGACAACCCTTTGTCCCTACGTTTCTTCCGTTCCTCTTCAGTCATGTCCAGCAAAGATTGATATTGCTTGTCGAACACCACTGTAACAGTCCCTGTGCCCACATTACGGCCTTTTGCAATGATGATATCCATTAGCCCCTTGCGGGAACTATCAGCGTTGTAATAGTCGTCCCTGTACAGGAAAGCAAGTAAATCTGCGTCAGACTCGATGTTACCGCAATCCCTAACGTCACTCATTAGAGGTCGTTTGTCCTGCCTAGTGTCGACATCACGCTTTACTGCTGCGAGCGAGATAACCGGGATGTCCAACCTACGAGCAATTTGTTTCATCTCGTAACTGATATACTTGTATAACTCCCGTTCACTCCCAAACGACTTTTCGGATTTCAGGTGTTGCAAGTAGTCGACCAGCAACGCCATAAGCGGAAATTCCTTAACCATCTTGAATGATTTTCGTTTGACGGATTCAATTGTTGGAGATGGCGTGTCATCAATGAAAATGTTTCTGCCTGCAACAATCTTCCCGCCCATGGTGTACCTTTCCCAATCCGGTTCCGTCATCTGTCCTGATTTCATGTGTGATAGCTTAACCCTGCCAGCAGAAGCGATGGTACGCTCCAAGAGGTTCATGGCTCCATCTTCCCCGGAAATGATTAGGACCGCCGTGCCGTCTTCGCTTATCGCCAAAGCCTCGTTACATAACCAAGCTGTTTTTCCCATTGATGGTCTAGCCCCTACGATGATCAAATCACCACGCTGATACCCCTTCGTCAGATTGTTCATGTTGGGACTGAAACTCTTAAATCCGGTGATACCGCCTTTAGCATCTCTTCTTTTTCTCAATAGTTTTACATGTTGCTTGATCATGTCACCCATCTTGACACTGCTCATGTCAGTAGTTGTTCTGTCCCGCAGTTCCTCAAGCTCGACTGTTTTCTGTTTAACTTGATCAATCGTCATCTTGCCTGCTGCCATCTTAAAAGCAACTTTCTGAATCTCCCTCTCGACATGTGCCTCGTTGACCACTTGGGCATAATGTTTGTACATACCAGACGTAGGGACGGACCTCATGATGGAGTAAAGTTTGGGTATGCCTCCGATCTCCTGCAATTCAGTTCCCCAGTGCTTTGCCATTAACACCAGGTCAAAAGGGTTTTCCTCGCCTTTAAATTCTTCATGAGCAAATTTCAGCACCGAGAAGATAACGCCGTTTTTCCATTCAGGAGAAAAGCTTTCCGGTGTTAACGGGCAGTCCTCCATAAGGTCCTTGTCTTTCATGATTGAACCAATGACACTCGACTCAGCCTCGTACAGATAGTTTTCCTCGTGCGGTGAACTCATGCCAACAAGTGGGTCAATGTAATCATTCATCCTTTGGGACACCTGCTCTCGACTTAGCTGAAATCGCCTCTAGCATCTCAATAACGCTATCCGGCATCGGTACACAATTGTTGTTTGCGTGATATTCCTCAAGCAGTAATTGTTCCTGTTCAGCCTCAATCCGTTGAATGTCGTAATTGGATAATTGCGGTTTGTTGTTGATGATATCTGAGATGGTCGGCTCGAACCGGCTGGAGTCAATGTGCTTATCGAGTGCATGCAGTGCCTGTTCTAAAGTGACTCTGTTAGCTGATAAACGTTGGTGCCAAAGGTTGGCTGTGGGTGCATGTGCGATTTGTCCGTTTGGCGCTTTCTGCACCACATTAACGAAATTAGGGTAGGCTAATTTGATCCTCGACAGTAATGCGGCTGTTTGACCCATCGTTATTGACCCCATTGGCTGCATTGGTTCCATTTCCACTCACCTCGTCCAAGTAAAGTTGTTTCATGTCATCAAAATTATCTTGGGCCTGTTGCCCACGGTTCTTATATCCGCTTGATTTATGTTGGTCGGTCAAATGCTTCTCATATTTCATGCGCAGCCAGCCGCCTTTCTTGAAGACTGCATAATCACTTGCGTAAAATTTATCATTAGAAAGTTTATAAGAGCTGAGGACATCCATCATCCAGGTAAGTCCTTCTTGCCCGAATTCCTGAAGAATCTTTTCGTGTTCCTCCGGCTTGAACCACACTTCATCTGCGTACTCTTGCTTGCCTTCACGACTCTTAGCCAGTTTGGTTTTAGAAGCCATTTCTTTAGCAGCTCCTTTATTGTTTTTATTATCTTTCTTTATACTTTCTTTCTTTTCTTTCTTAGGTGTACAGTTGTCCACCACTTCCGGTGTATAATCGCCCACCTCATAGGTGGTCAGTTGTCCACCAGTAGATTTATTTTCTTGTGGTGGACTATTGTCACCCACTAGCCATTGATCCGTGTATTTATTGAATCCTATATAACGCCCATACTTACCTTTGGCTGGTCTGTGAACCAGCAGCACTTTTATATCCAACAAGTGATTAAGTTCCTTCTTTACACCCCGTAGGTCGCTCTGCAAGGCAGTAGCAAGAAAGGTTGCTGACAACTCGGCTGATTTCCGGCGCCACCCGTATGTCTGGCGCCAGACGATCAAGAGAATTCGAAGTTGTGTACCATTAAACTTGTGCCTGGCAACCTCTTCAATGACCTCATGTGCCACTCGGGTGAATCCATCGGAAAGTTCCGGTCCTGCCATTCACTTCACCCGCTTACTGTACTGTTTGCCGTTCTGCAATGCGATTCTGGAGACGATCCACAAGGTTCTGTAGTTCTTTTTCATTGGCATCAATGTCACGTTCTTCCCACCACTGTAGGACTGTTTCTGCAATACCTGCTGCGTCTTCCAGTTGTGGCTCTACCAAATATCCGTTGACCATACCATTAATAAGTTTCCATCCGTTTTCTATAGAGTACCTACGCAGAGTGTCGATTTGATCAAGCCATACGTCATCACATTGATAAGGACTAATCAACCAACGCATGACAGTATCCAAGTCGTCACCGTTACGCTTGAATGATTCCAACGCCTGCACTACCTCACGGGGTAATGCCTGAATCTCGTTGTGAGTGACAGCACGTTCGATGGTGTTGAGAAGCGCAATCTTGTCATCCTGCAATTCCGTGATCGTCTGTCCGTGCTTTGCAAGGACTGCGATAACTTCGTCTTTCATCTCCAGCGCCTCGTTTCGTTGACTCAAGATTTCGTCATATTGCTCTTGGGTGTAGGACTTTTCTTCTTTCAGAACGATTGCATTTTTATAAGGGATTTCGTGCCCCGAACGGTTACCGTCAATAATTTGGAATGGCGTCGTGTAATCCATAAAGTGCGCACCTACCCGGCGAGCAATAAATTTTTCATCTGTGTAAAACATCGTTTTATCTTTGGCTTTGTACTGGGCGACAATCTTGATTTGAACTGTATTCATGTGCTGACCACCTCAATTTCATAATGTGTCCCTGCGATAAAACCCTTCTGCCGGAGCGCCGCTTTCACGGTCATTTCCGCCAGAATGGGGCTGTTATTGTTACTGGATAAGTGCGTCAGGTATATGTGTTCACCATTGCCCCTGATAAGCTTTTGGAGTGCTTCCGCAGTCTGTTGGTTGCTTAGGTGTCCCAAGTCGCTGAGGATGCGAGACTGGACGCTGATGGGATAGTTTGAAGCCTCCACCATGTCCGGGTCGTGATTAGCTTCAATGATGATGTAAATGCTGCCCTCCATCATGTCGAGCATGTCTTGATCGTATTTACCAGTATCGAAGACTACGCAGGCCCTTGATCCGTTATCTGCTTCAACTGCATATCCAATTGGTTCGTATGCATCATGATGGGTCTTGAAGGGATAGACCCATATATCGCCCAGGTCAATTGATTCGTACTTGCCGAATTTGGTTTCAACAACCCAACGTAACCCATCATCTACACCGGATATGCCTTTCCATTCTCCGTCTGTCGCCCAAACATCGATGCGGTACTGGTTCGCCAGCGGAAGCCCTTTAATGTGGTCGCCGTGGGCGTGAGTGATAAAGATGTCTGTTACCTGGTCAGGTCGGATACCACACTCAAGCAGCCGCCTTGCAATCTTCGTTTTGGCAACGCCTGCGTCTATCAGGATCGTGCGGCCTTCATATGTCAGTGCGATACAGTTACCACCGGAACCAGATGCTATGATGTCGACTTTCATATAATCACCTCAATGCAACTCATAATTGTGTTCTGGAAACTCAAGTGCGCTGTACCAGCGACTATTATCCGCTTCGCCTAAAAGGAATCCACATCGAATGCAATAACTCTGAGACCAAACCTCTGGATAAGAAGCCATGTTTCCTGTGTGTTTAGCTGATTCACAACCGCATTTTGGACAAAAGACATCAGAAATTGTCGCTGGTTCAGGGTATGGATTTTCAGTAATCACAACCGCAGCTAATCTTTCTTTCAGCTTGCGTTTGTTCAATTTATTACCAAGGGTAAATTTCTTGGTTTTTCGAGATACAAAACCAATATCGTCTGAATGCTTAAAATAATATTTTAGATGTCTTTTACAATTGGTGGATTTCATATGTTCCGCTCCCTTTTTATTCGTTCCTGCCAGTTCTTTGGGTGTTTGCACCCCCGGGCAGGTTCTTCGTAATGACGTTTCCCCAGCATGTAGGATACAAACTTGTCAGTGGCCTTTTCGTAGTACATGCCGTTTAATACCGGGGCCGGAGGCGGCCCCTTTGGTTCGGTCAAGCTGCTGAACAAGTCGAGCTGCACGGGCTTGCCGTCTTTCATCGGTTATCGCCTCCAGTGATGTCTTGCAGTCATCGCATACTCTGCGACCCCTGTTGTACTGCTCACGTCCTGCGGTTATTTCTCTGCCGCATACCTGGCAGTCCGGGCTTAATCGATATATTTCGACCATGGCTTACACGGGGAGATCATCGGCAGCAGCTTGGATTTGAAGGTCCATAATTTTCAGATAGCCCTTGATCTCTGCAATTGTCGGTTCTGAACCTTTTGTTTTGCAGAACTCCTGCATGTGCGCTCCCATAGCTTCTTTGTCAGTAATTCCGAGCTGTTTATACTTCTGCTTCATTTCAGCTTTCAGTTTTTGTTTCTCCGATTCTTCTGTACCACCGTCAGTAGTTTCAGGCTGTGTAATAGCTGGAGTCGGTGGAGTCTCTGGGGTAATATCCCGACGTTCATAAGGTGCAGTTTCAACCGGTCCTGCTGTCGGTTCATCTTCTGATACTTCAATCCCGTATTGACGTTTGAACGCTCTCTTGATGGCATGCTTAACGATCATGTCGTCAAAGTAGTCCTTCCACATCTGACCGTTCCGACCTTTGACCAAGTGTTCAATCTGATCTCTCCGAACTATGACGAGAATGTTTGGTGCGTCTTCTCTATATGCAATGCAGTAAGCACCGATTGTCTCACCTGGATTCATTACGTCTGGCTCATGCTCAACTTCACCCGTATGCATCTTAGCTTTGAAGTGGTCGTTAGCCCGTATTTCAGAGGCGATAAACCCTTTATACTGCGGATGCTTCTTAGCAAGGGCTACGATTCCCTCAACTGCAATCTGCATACTCATTACAGGGCCATCTTTTCCGTTATAGACGATGCAGAAGATTTGGTTTAGGAACGGATCTAAGCCGGTTCTGACACACGTCTGAACGAATAGCGCAAACTGCTCATTGCTGGTACCTTTGGCAATAGTTGATTTCAATGTGTCCAGGTGTTTTTGTGTGTAGCTGCCTACAACCACTTCTTCATTAATGGCTTGCAGTTGATTATTGGAATTTGACATGGGCTAGTAGCCTCCTATGGTTTAGTTGATTTGAAATGCTATTTTTCAGTGAACCTCGGGTATCTTTTATATCAATAGTGTCAATGCTAGGAAGAGGTTATCTTATCTACCGTAGCGGTAAACCTATAACTCCCGCAGCAAGAGTTAATGCTTTCCGTGCTTCACAATCTTTTTCCGAATCACTTGGGAATCTATCAAACAGAGCGCTGAACGCACTTTGATCTGAGATTGATATTTGTGTTTTAGGGAACAATTCCATTGGCGGAGCTGGTAGGGTTAGCACTGGCCCAATCAGATCATTCAGGGAGTTCCGTAAGTCCATTGCCTCTGCTATTCCTAGGTCAATATTTGGTGTATCTTCAAGGAACGGAAATGCCAGTTCAACAGTGCCCTCATTGTTCAATTTTCTCAAAACCATGATGTTGTCACCTTTTCCTTGAAAGTGCCATCCAGCAAAATGCACAGTTCTAATCATCGCAACGCTACCTCCGCTTCTATTTTCAGTTCCTGATCTTCAACCACTCGACCTGTAATGAGTTGGTCATACACTGCCACTCGACCCGTGTAGCTCTCGATGTTGTCGATAAAGGTTGGGCAGATCAAGGAGGATTGTTTGAACAACACTTCTGTCAGCTCAAGACCCGCCTCAATGCGTTCGCCAGTAGACAATGCCAGGTAATCCTTGCCGTTCATTTGGATGCTGAAATCAGGCTCATATGAATCGCTAGACTTCACATATTTGAACAAACGAATCGAAAGGCTGGTGAAGAGAGATTGCACCTTGCTGGCTTGCAGTTCAGCTTCTTTGGCCTTATAGGATTTGATTGCATCCAAGATAAAGATCGATTCTTTCAGGCTTGTGAGTGTTTCTGTCTCAGCCTGCTGCGCTGCTGCCACCTCGGCGGAAAGGGTGCTCCGGCGCTTCTCTGCTGCCAACAAATCCTCTAAAGCATCCCGTTTACCTTCCGCCTCTCTCAGCAGCTTCCACTGTTCCACCAAGTCAATAGGCTGTATCTCGGCCTCCTTCGCCTCAAGTTCATTACGCTCTTTGACCAACTTTTCATGATCTGCACGCAGGAGCTTCTTCTTGCTCTCCTTGGTGTCTGTTACCGCTTTGACGGAATCTTCATCCAGCAGCCGATTGCAGGTTGGGCAAGTGTCGTCGATAGGCTCGTTGTATGCTTCCATGTATCGATCCTTTGCAGATGCTACCCGGGATTTAGCCGATTCAATAGATAGTTTCAAGTCATTCAGCTCTCGGTTGACTTCCTCAGCAGCATCAATCGGCTTCTGGATTGTTTTAATGTGTTCTAACAGCTCGGCTGATTCCTTGCGGACTTCTTCAATGTCCCGATCCAGTACAGGCAAGCGGTCCAATTGTTCTTGTAGCGTCTTCGTCCGGCTCTGAGCAGCGATGTGCTGTTTCTCGAGCTTTGATTTCTGGCCCCCAGTGCCGCCGTGAATTTTCTGGAGATCGTCAAGAGTGTGTTTCTTCATCAGTTCATCCAGTTTCAAGGCAGCAGGGTTAAGTGTTATTTCCTTTGGCTTCTGTTCTTGAGCTGTACGACTCATTTCCTGAAAGACTTCTTTCTTAGCAGGCGGGGTTGTGTACTTCATGATCTGTTCCCGCTGCTTCGTCCAGTGCCGACCGAAAAAGTAAATTGGGTTGTAAAATGACAGGAATTCATCCTTATCGAACAGTTCAGCTACTGTAGCCTCGAACTCTTTTGCTTTTGCTGGAACATCGTTGATGTAAAATACGTTGCTTCCCTTCTCGTTTATCTCCCTGGCGAACTTGATAGGCAAACCGTCCACTTGGAGGATTGTGGAAGCAAACACCCGGTCAAATTCATAGTTGGTTGGTGATGGATTGTATTTGTTGCCGAACAGATCTGTCCCGTAAAATGTCCAAACTGGAGCGGTTCCGATTGACGTTTTGCCTTGACCGTTCTTGCCTGACAGGCGAGTGATGTCCCCGTACTCCACTTTCTTGGATCGTAATTCCGTGAAGTTGATTACCTCTGTTTCGATTAAGCGCACATGCTTTGCCACTTGCTTTCCTCGCTTCCTGTGATATGATGATTGCGAATAGTTTTGTTATGGACCGCTCTCTAATGGGCGGCTTTTTTTGTTTGTTTTGGTCCTTCGACTTTTTCCATTTCCCACGGATCAAGTCTGCGAACTGGTATTGCTATGGTGCAATTGACCGCATCCAACATGCATGTTAGGCAATGCGGTTTTGCTGATTCATATACGGCGTACACTGCATTCTTTTTGCCGCATCCGCACTTAACTATCACTGTTCCCCTCACCTCCTCTCAGGCGACGACGAATCCGGTTGTATTTCATCTGGTGGGCTTCACTCGGAAACTCAAACTTGGGATATTTGATATCCAGGTATCTGCCTCCCGATTCCTCAAGAGCCTGTAAATCTATTGGGTCGTCACTGGCTTTGATACGGATTGACATTTTCATGGCGTTAGTTACGTTCATGCCGTTTCCCACTTAACTAAAAGCAGCCTGTTATACTTCTGATACTGGCCCCGAGCGTACCGGGCTACCAGCAGACGTCCGCTTGCTATCATGCGTTGTTCGAATGATTCAAAGAATATGCATAAGTCCTTTAACTGCTTCTCCGTTTTCATCTGGCAACACGACCTCCCCTTCTGCTTGGTTTAGGTGCCTCTATCAATCCGAGGCTAATCATTAATGGTCGCTCAATCTGCTTCAGCAACTCAGGCGTGAGAGAACCGATCCTGTCATCTAACCGAGTCTTGTCAATCGTTCTGACTTGCTCAAACATGACAACCGATGGTTTACGTACTCCATCTTTGATTCCAAGTGGAAAGTGAGTGGGCATCAAGCGTTTATTTTCAGAATTTGTGATTGCTGCAACTATGACGGTCGGTGAATACTCATTGCCTACATCGTTCTGAATGACCATCCCAGGGCGATAACCCTGTCGCTCGCTGCCCTCGCCGTCTCCGTATTCAATCATGTAGATATCACCGCGCTTGATCATGTTAGCTGCGCCTCCAGTTCGTCGAGTCTTTCACATGCATGCTGCACAAGATCCATCTGATCAAGTGTCTGAGCAGCAAAGGCAATTTCTTTCAGTCCGTCAATCTCGTAAACCAGTTCAAGGTTTTGTTTAAGTAACGGGAGCAGCAGTTTCAATTCAGGTAAACCGATAATCAAGTTTTCTTCCTTGTCAGTGTTCATGAATGTGATCTTTGCCAACTCCCGATGAACTGGGTGAATTGCGATAGACATGTGTGTGTGCCCCCTTTTAATGGAGATGCTTTTTGTAGATCGTTTCAGATACTCCAATCTCAAGTCCAAATCGTTCTGTCGTTCCTATCAGGTCCACTGTATCCTCCAGAATTTCCTGTCTACTCACCAACATGTCTGGAGTCATCTGGTCTTTCTTGATCATCTTCGGATGTCCGTATTTGCTTGACACAGCCTTATTCGCAATGGTGTTCGCCTTGATGAAGTCAACACGTACCGGATCTTTAAGACTTTTTCTGAGCTTCTGCATAGCCTCTTTCTGATGATCCTTGTCGAGCATCCGAAAGACTTGAAAGCCTTCGAGGCCTGTTGATTGGCGAAGCGTCTTGATGATATCGAACACCCAGTCTTGGAAGGCCTCAGCTTCAGGTCGCTTGCTTTTAAAAACAAGTCTGTATATTGCCTTCTCACTCAGCACATTCATTTCTTGTTCACGACCCAATTTGTCGGTGACCTTACTTGTAGTAACCCCATCTTTTAAGCCACTCAATGCCCGGGTGACTTGCGTTAATCCGAGTGCCGAGGTAATGTCAGCCGCAACTGCCCACCATTCACTAGCGTTTAGCTCAACAAACCTAATTTGATTCCCAAGCCAGTTTTCAGTTCGAATGTTCACTGGTCATCACCCCCGTTAATCCAAAACTTCAGCCAAAGACTTAAGAGCATCCTTCAAGTGTCTCACCTGAGTTTTCAAGTGTTTGTTCTCAGTTACTAATTTTGAGTGCTCTTTATCGGTAGTAGGTATTTGCTGTGGCGGGTCAACTTGCGTTGGTGCTATCTGAATGGTGATGTCTAAGGCCGAGCAAACCCGTGCAAGTGACTCTTCATTCCAGCGACGTTTCCCCTTGAACAGATCCGAGATATGTCCTTGTGGATATCCTGTATCACGGGCTAACTGAACCTTTGTAACTCCCATTTTCTTCATTGCGTGCATTAAAGCATCTGAGAAGTTCAATTTGCATTACCTCCTGCCACCAACTCATTGTCTTGTATTTCCGTCATTCGGAGCACATTGAGATCAAATTCAAGGCATGTGGCAATCTTGGACAATGAATCAACACTTGGCATGTAACGACCATTCTCAATGTCAGAAATGTAATTGCGTGATAGCCCTGTTGATGCGGATAGTTCATACTGTCGAAGCTTCTTTTCTTTGCGGGTTTTCTGGATCAACTTGCCCAAAGTTTTTTTATCCATGTTATGTGTTCACCTCCTGCTCATAATGTAGTGTATAACCGTCATTTTGGTAAAACTCAGAATTTTGTTAAAAACGAGCAAAACGCCGATAAAACAAGCTATTTACTTGTATTACCGTCTTTATTCGCATATTTACTGGTTTTTCCGTCTATTTTGTATTTGTATTACCGACATTTTATCTTTATAATGATTTTAGAAATCAAACTCTTTTGGTGGGGGTAATTTTAAAATGTCCATAGGTCTGAACATAAAAAAGTGGAGAAAAGAACGCGGATTAACACAAGTTCAATTGGCAGAAAAAACGAATCTTTCGAGATCTTACGTAGCTGATATTGAACGGGATCGTTACAACCCAAGTGTTGAAACACTTGAAGTAATCTCCAAGGCTCTAAACGTAAAAATATCAGAACTTGTAGACGCAAATAACCCCGATCCACATGAGGAATCGGAGTTGGGTGATATTCCTATTGAAAAGCTAAATTTATATTCTTTATCGTATAAAGGTCAAAGTCTTTCTAAAGAAGATGCAGATGATATTGTTGCCCTTTTGGAAGCTACTCTGAAGCGTTGGAAGAAATAATTTCTTCGAGGCGTTTTTCGACTTCACTAACATCAACACCCTTTTCTTTCAGCTTCTTAAGATATTCACCTAGATCGATTTGATGCATATGTATCACTCCTAATTTTATAAGATTTACCGTGCTGGAATTTACGTCAAGTATACCACATAAATACGAACAAGAACCGAACACAAGATTAAAAATTGAATACATAAGGGAGTCATCCTATGGCACTTACCTTCGGGAAGTGCCTGTTGCGCGATGTCCGCATTAGAGCTGATTACACTCAGGAAAGACTATCTGAGGAGTTGCTTGAAATATGCGGATTGAAAGTGTCCACCACCTTATTGTCTTTCTATGAGAACAACAAGCGAATCATCCCATCCGTTACTATGAGAGGGATTTCCATCGTTCTTGGTTGTGCAGAAGAAGACTTATACGAGTGGCCGAATTAGCGTAACAGGCCGGAGCAATCACTGCTCCACCCGAAGGTTTTGCTTTACCCCCGTTGTAAAGTGGGGGTGTGGTCAATGGGAAATCCTGTTCCTATTTCCCATTTTGCCCCATATCACAAGATTTGTAAATTAAAATTGGTCGTCTGAATTTATCGTAATCGACACCACAATTCGACAACATAAAGCAGATAGATGTGTTACTATTTTACGCTGAACGTAAAAAAAAGAGGGGTCACCGCATTATGACGGTGACCCCTCTTTTCATTGGTATACTGGAACAAGTTTATGTTGTCTCTCTTCGAATACAGAGAGTTCTTTCAATAGATCGTTGTAACCTCTCGCAGACATCGAGCATTTTAATTCTTTTATCCTACGGAACTTTTCGAAGTACGCATAATAAGGATTAGCTTCAATTCTTTTCACTTTTGAGATATTAACCGAGTTGTGCCGATCCACATCCAGGAAGTTACCTCCGCTATTATTAAGAACCTCTGTCCAATGCTCCTTACTGCCCATAAAATAATACGTGGCATCCGCAGTATAAAAAGCAACCTTCCTATACTTGCTCATGTAGGAAAGGAATAGTATGTCAGTGATCAATACGGGAACTACACCAGATTTCCCTTTAGGATCAACCAGAAGTGTTATTCTTTGTTCCATTTATGTGATCCTCCATTATTTTTTGAGAAGGCGTTTGGATGGTTTAGGGTTATTAACAAAAACCAAGCTCGCTGGCATAACAGAGAGTGCTGCGATTGCTCCGAGTCCAGTTGCGATTGCACCATAGATAGCTGTTTTAAACATGTTTGTCACCCCCCTTCATGAAATAGTGTTCATTAATCACTAACGTCAGAGCCTGTACAAAAAACGCTATTGCTGCCATAGACGATCCGAACCATAGATTTGATGCAACGATTAGGAACGAGATAACTTTCAGAGCCGGGTAAAAACGTTCAGGTATACGTGTCTGGTTCTCGATTCCTGAAGGTGCATAGATTAATATAATCAGCATACTGATCACTGTAAGGATGCCAGTCCAATCTGTACCAATACTCAACATTGACACTGCAGTTGCAGTACCTGCCGTAATGATGGCGCACCACATGCTGGTTTGAAGATGTAGCCCCCCAGAAAACAACCTGAGAAAAGCAAAGCATTTGAGTAACATAACAGCCTCATCTAACCTACCTGTTATTAATGCGCCCAAAAGTGTGAGTGCAACGACTGAAACAAAATTAATAATTATGATCAGTGAATGCCTCATATCCTCTTCATGCACTGGATGGTCTGGAATGACCGATTTGATATGTCTTGCGATCCTTCCAGCTGTTGACTCTATCATTCTTCCCTCTCTTTCCGGATAGCGTAGTAAAGAAATAATCCTGACGCCGCTCCAAAGAATATGATGTTAATCCATACTGCTTTTTGGTACATTGTGATGGCTGTGAGTGCAAATGAGCCTAGCACTACAAGCACCACCAAAATCTTTTCCCATCGGAACCGCAGGAGACTGTAATTCGCCTCAAACCCAATCCCGAATGAGTACAGTATGTAAGCTAACACCATGAACAGAACGCTTGTGATCAACTGTAGAAGTTCTCCTTGAAACAATTCAAACAGAACTGCCTGAGCAAAGGCGTAAGGGAAGAATCCAGCGCATGCTATGATCGCGGACCAGATCAGTGGAAGTCGGACAACGGCAGCAAGCAGAAGTACATAAAAAAGAATATTGATTACAACCGCTAGGAACCCGAGATCAATTCCGCGTAAGAAGTAACTTTGAAGCCCCATCAATATTGCAATGGCAGCGGCTTGCCAGGTATACTCCATCGGATTTTCTCTGAATAGAACCATCATGAATACAAACGCACCAAACATCTCAAGCATCGAAAACAAGAGAAACGTGACCAGCTCCATCTAACTTATCCCCTTTATTCTGGCTTTTCCTTACTCCGCCACTCTTCCAATCGCTCCTGGTACTCATCAATTGATGGTTTGTACCAGAACGGCCTGCTTCCAACCATGACATCCGGATCCGGGAACAACTTTGTTTTGCGAACATGGTGCATATTCTTGGGGTCAACTTCTATCTGTTCGGCAACCTCCTTACTTCCCAAGAGTGGTGGGTATTTCTTCCCACGAATGATCTTTCTAGACTCTTCTAGCTCATTAATCAATGCGGTGAGCTGCTTCCCGACCTCTCCTCCCAGCTGTTCTGCTAGTGCTCGGTACTGATTCAAGGTCATTGCCCATTCCTCCTTAAATTTCCCATTTGGATGTTGAGATAAATATACGGTAAAGCCGTATGTTTTGCAAGAAGTATTTACCTATTTCGTAAACAAAAACCCCGAGTTCCCCCGGGGCCAATCTCAAATGTTAGCCGACATGATATCCGCTATTTTTATGTACTTCCAATCTTCTCCAAAGACCAACTTAATTTCCTTGAGGTATATGTTTACCGTCGATACTATCCCTTCAAAGATCTTATCCTCTACAGGATCAAAGACTCTGATTCGCACCCGTAACCGCTGATTATAGGAGTCAATCAGCGTACGGTGGATCAGCTGCAACTCCTGCTCATCAAGTATAGGTTTTTCTTTGACCTGCAGCATTTCCCGGTGCGCCAACCAAGCCTCTCTGTGTTCAGGCAGCATCATTCTCGATGACTCGAATAGCCCGTTACCATACAATTCCCTCTCATGGCAGTCCCTCCTTAATATTCGGTCCAGTAACTAATGTCACCTGACCGGCCAGGCTTCTGAGCTGAAGGAGGTTTGGGGTGCTCACTCTCGCGTTCCCAACCTTCGAGAATAACGATGTTAGCCGTGTCGGTTTTATCTGCCCATGTTATGTAATTCTCTTTGATAAGACCTTCCAGAGCCGCCATGATGTCTGCTTTTCCTCTTCCGGTCTTAACAGTCAACTCGTGTATCGTAGGGAATCTACGACGCACTCCACTGTAGTTATACAAGATCCTCAGCACTTTGCGTTCATAATCATTTAACATTTCGGGTCCTCCTATGCTGATTCTTTAATTGGATGGCATGCCAGCAGCCCCGTTCACGGAATGTACGCGGCTGACCTGAAGCAAATCATCTGCCTTAATCACTCCGGATCGAATACTTTTCACCTGAATTCGGCGCTTGGTTATCTTCCCTGACCGATCTTGATATATGATCTCCATTAACCAACCCAAGTATTTTACTGGCATGTTCACCCCTCCTGGATAAGAACGACTGTTTGTATTATATGCGAATACATGTTCGTTTCTCAACAGAAAAAACAACAGCTAAATTAGGAATCTTCAATATTAGCTGTTTTGTAGTGTAATATTATCTTTATTGAACTATTTTTTATATGTACTCTTAATATAAATAAAATTTTGGGAAGGTGTTGAAAATGGAGTATACAGTAAATATGGGGAAAGATAAGGCGAATATGTTTTTAAGGGCATTATGGAGCCAGATCAGACTTAATTTAGGAGAAGGTGGATGGAATTATGTTCCTTTTAAAGACGGTTCAAAAAACGAGATACATTTCGGGTGGCTAAGTGCAGAAACACTAGAGAAGCCTTTATATATATTTATAAAGTACAAACAAAAGGGGACTATAAGTGCCATCTCTATAGAATCCAGTGAATTACAAGAAAATGAATCTATAATGAAGAAAGTTGAGGATTGTATTAAGAAAGCGATGAACTTTGATAACCATCTAAATATGATGAGAGTTACATACTATATTAAAGCATTGGAACACCCTATAGGTAGTTGTTCAGGTCGTAATTTTAGAATTACGCCTACAAATAATGAATCTTTAAACATATTAGAGTTAGATATTTTGGGCTTCGACAAAGTTGATATTCGTTCTGAAGCACGAGCAACCTATAATAAAGTTTTAGACATACTGTCTGTAGAGACTCAAAGCGTATTTTTTCATGCTACATCTGGTGAACAGGGTGAAAAGTTAAAGGTACAAGAAATTGAAACTGATAATAATCTCTGGTACGGAAGTGGCAGACCAGTAGTAAATAACTATTTCACTTTATCAATGAAAGCTAAGCTTTTAATTGATAATGTTGTAGCAGGAGAAGATGAAAGATTTAACAAATATCTAAATGCCTGTAGATTATTTCATTCAGCACATAAATATCATATGCTTGGCTATAAAAGTGAAGAATTAAATATATCTAAACAAATTAGAAACCTACAATTACCGAACGAAGAAGTAGCAGCTGTACTATACATGTCAGCTCTTGAAGTTGCTTCAGATAAAAATGTAGAGAAGAAAAAAAAGTGTGAAGTTTGCGGTAATCCTATTTATTCAATTTCCTCTAGAGTATTGGAATACGTACAACATTTCGAAGCAAATGATTATATAGTGAAAAATTTCTATAGTGATAGATCCGTCTATTTACATGCTGGAAGGTTCTTCTCTGACCAATCTTACACGGGAACCGCAGTACCCCAACTCGATTTGAATAGTACGAGTGGATGTAAAAGTCATATACCTATGAGAGATCTCTATGCTGTTAGCGACGTTGTGGCATTTTGTCTTAGACAGCATTTACAAGAGATAACTAAGGAAACCTTAGTTGAATAAACATTAGAAGTAGAGCAGAGATGTTATCCACCCTGCTCTATTTTTGTACTCTAAATTCGTACATATTACGCAAATATCTGCCGCCCATGATCTTTATGTACAGAGGGCTATGCTATTGAGAGGAAAGGCGTCAATCATATGGTTTTTTATTATAGAGCTTTTTAGTGGTCTATCTTAAATTGTAATTTCTTCTATCTCTACACCACTGTACGGATACTCAATCTTCCTGATATCATCTGCAGCATAAAAATTCACAGTAATAATGCGATGTTGTGATTCAAAGTGTACAACCTCTCCCTCGCCAAATCTTTTGTGAAAAATAAAAACTTTTTTATTTTCAAATAATTGTTCGAAACCTCTTTCCAATTTTGCAGCATTCATAGATTCTTCAATAATTTTTTTCTCCAACGGATGTCTTCCCCAGTTAAGTTTTTTACTGACATCTTCACTTCTATTCATAGATTTAATTGCATCAAGAATGAGCGCAGTGTCAGGACTTATCTCTTTTCTTTCCGGTAGCTTAGCGGCTTCAATGTTCAACAAACTTATTAATGAATGAGTATCGCTATCCTTTCTTTTATAAGTCTCCTTCAGCGCCTCGGTGATGTTTTCCACAGCGATTCTGACAGTATCAATCCTCAAGTTTTGATCATATTCTACATCCCTTAATGCTGATGTATCGAAAACTCGGTTAGTCGCAATGTCCTTAATCAGAACAACCGGCAAGTTGAACGCCTGTCTAATCCCCAACTCATACATAACATTTGGATTTTTAGAACTTAAGTCACAGATAACCATGTCAGCCTTCACGATTTGATTTAAAATATCTAGAATAATTGTGTTCGTATGTTTAGTATCGTCTGCTCTGGATGCCGTAAAGCCAGCAGCTTTACAAGCTGGCTTTATTATGTATTCATATACCCTATTGAAGTGTCCTGGATCGTACCCATCTGCGTTTGAAATAGGCATAACAATAAAACAGGTTTTTAATTCTTCCTTAGTCTCTTCCTCTGGTAATACTGCTGGCTTACTCTTAGTATTAGTTGTCATATTAACCCTCCTTGTATTCACTACCAGCTATTCTAATTTAAACTCCAAAATATGTACACAGAGTTACAAACAGCGTTGTTAAATAACATTATCTTGTGAGTCCCAAGTTTTGTTAATATACTCTTATTATAAATAACGATCTTAAAGGAGTGACACCGTGTCAAGCACTATGCCACATAACCATAAAACGAGTGTGGGCTATAATCAAAAACCAGATTATTGCCCTCAATGCCACTATAAGATACTCCCTGTTGAAGTGGCCAGCCATCTTTATAATTCAGGGTTATATTTCAATTTGCAAATTGTTTTTCAATGCGTGAATGAACGTTGTAATAAGTTGTTTATTTCCGACTATTATAATCAAAGTGGGACAAGTTACATTTATAAGTTCCGAAAGTCCTATCCAGTACATTTTCAAGAGAGAAGTTTTAGACAAGAAATTATGGACTTGTCTCCCAATTTCATTAAAATATACAACCAAGCCGCTGCTGCGGAATTAGGAGAGCTTACAGAAATTTGCGGTGCAGGATACCGTAAAGCGCTAGAGTTCCTAATTAAGGATTACTTAATACACCTCGAACCCGATAGAGAAGTAGAGATTAAGGGGAAACTATTAGGACCTTGTATAAATGGAATCAGTGACCATGACATAAAAACTTGTGCTCAAAAAGCAACATGGTTAGGTAACGACGAGACACATTACATAAGGAAATGGGAAAACAAAGATTTAAGCGACCTTAAAATCCTCATTGATCTGACGGTTAACTGGATAACTAATAAACTACTAATGGAGAGATATGAGGCTGAAATGGGGCAGGGAAGATAAGTCACTCAACGAGTGACTTTTTCTTTTGCCCCTGTATATTGACTTATTCATGTAAATCTCTGGTATTGCCTGGCCGTTTACTAAAAGCCAACTCAAACAAGCCCGTTGCCGATAATCCAGCCAGACCACCAGCCCAAAGCCGCAGCGTTAGGTCCAATGTGGTAAATGGATAAGCTGCTGTGCCAATCAGAAGACCGAGCACAAGCCCCACTACTGGCACAATGTTCGAAGGAATGTTAACTGTCTTCTTCACGAACTGTACCCCTGCCAACACGAACACTGCAAGTACTGAGGCAAACGTCAATACAGCTTCAAGTGTTTGATTCTCCATCACTTCTCAGCTCCCTGTACTTTGATTCCTTTTTCCTTGCGGTAGTTAATGACAAGCAACCGCCAGAACTCGTAACTGCCTGTCTCGTCAGCGATATAATCCTTGTAATGCTCATAGGCTGTTTTAGCCCAGTCAGGACAAGGCATGTTCGCCTTCGCCTTTTCAGCCTTGATCCATTCTGCCTGCGCTTTTGATGTGGCTTCCAGATCCTCAACCCGCTTCTTTTCCTCCGCCGTCATTGGCTCATCCCCCTTATCCACTGCAGGCTGCTGCCCGTAATAATTAATCAAGTACTGCGTAGGCTCCACCACACCTGACTCATCGACGGTAAAGCCAAATGATGGGCTGGATTTCTTTCGGATCTCATAGTGCAAATGCGCTCCAGTACTAACTCCGGTGCTGCCCTGGTGACCTACCTTCTCTCCCTGCTTTACTCGCTGACCGACAGAAACGGACGCAGACGATAAATGAGCGTAAACGTGCAGATAACCTCTATCGTCTCTGATAGCCACTGTGATCCCGTAGCCGCCGAATCCTGAGCCTGTAACGCCCATCTTAGCGTGTAAGACCTCGCCACCCACAAAAGCGTACAAGGGGCCGTTAGACGGGCTCACAACAAGGTCAACGCCTTTATGATATTTGCGTGTCTTGTACACGGGATGAATACGCCAGCCGAACGGACTGGTCAGACGAAATCCTTCAAATAGATTCATGCTACGCTACGCCTCCCAACTTGATTGCAGCCCATACCGCTGCCACAATGCCTCCGGCAATACCAACAATGACCGCGCCATAAAAAGTCCGTTTAAACCACTTCTGGTCCTCAGCCTGAGCCCTTTGAGTAGCCAAGGCTGCCTCTGCTTTTCGGAGAGCATCGTCAGCGATTTCCTTTGCAGACTGAAGCATATCCACACGATGGTGGGCAGACTTCGAAGATTGGTCTGCATTACGGGCGATTTCGCGGACTGTCTCTACTGCAGCCGCCAGTGTTGGCACTACCTCCAGAGTCTTTTCAATTCGAGCAAGTTGAATCTGAATGTCTACAAGCAACTTTGAATTTTCATCTGGCACCTCACTCACCCTCTCGTTCACGTCTTCTCCCCCCCCTCGTCTCTTTTTTTGGGTATAACAAAAGCCCCCTGACCACTCCAGAGGGCATAAAAATAGCGCTCCATATTAGGAACGCTTGTTACTCAACGATTAGGAATTCCAGACCGCTGTCTATTAAAATTTCTTTCACTCCGTCCTGCAACGATGCAGGCACTGCTTTGTATTCTGTCTTATTCAGGATAACCCGTTGGGCAAAAAACATAGCCATCATAGTCTCGTCACCTCCTTTCAGGAGAAGCCAAATGATAAACCGCCTAATCATTTGTATACTTGAGTTGCCATTTCAGCGATTACATCCTCTACAAAGTCCGCTCGTTCTGACAAAGCGTTACTCTGTGCCTTCAGGAGCGTGTTTTCCTGCGCCAATGCTTCAATCTGTTTACTCAATGCAGGTTGCGGATCTAGAGGCGTCTCAGAATCGTCTGGATCGGGATAATAAAAAAACAATTGACCTGTTTCAATATCAATACGATCTAAAATTCCTTCGTTAAAATCTTGTTCATAATCTCCAATAGCAAACTTGTACTCTTTGATATCTTTTTTATTTCGTTCTGATAGCGCAGTTATAGTCGCATAGTAATCGATTTGTGATTCGAAATCAGGATTTGTTGTTTGAATTTCACCTGTATTAAATAACACAGCACCAGTTTTCATATCGACAAATACCGTTCTACCTACAATGATCATATTACGCCCACCCTCCTTAAGACCAAGCTCTGACAGTGATGTTAAACCATGCTGCTGTCTGCGAATTAACTACTCTGAAAGAGGTTATAGTTCCTATTTCAGAATTCGAAATAGTTCCACCACTAGCATTCCTTAATGACATAAATCCGCCATTACCTAATGATATATACTGTCCTCCATTAGGCCTTACTTCATATACAAAATCCGTCGTCGTTGCTCCAGATTCAGTACTTGCGTTTATAGTTATAATCCTTGGTACGAATCCAGTGTTGAACGCGAGATATCCGGATGCAGCAATAGTTCCAAGATTAGCTTCATAGTATTGTTTTCCCTCAATCAAAGAACCCGCGACCCCCAGGATGTTTTTCCCACTGCGTATATTGGTAGGGTGCAAATCAGGTGTAAGTGCGTAAAGCCACGATTGACCATCGTAATATCCATTCGGCGGTCGCAAAAACGCTCGATCCGCAAGCCAAACCTCTGTACTCAAAGCAAGTTGATGCGCACTTTCTGCACTGCGATTTGGCATTGCCCCGCTTATCAATCCGGATTCAGTACCAATTGTTTTGCCTACTAATACATCACTAGCAACGGCCGTTCCATACTCCCCCCCTTCACCCTGTAAGATAAAAGCCGTTCCGTTGTAAACAACCGAATACACTGAGTTAACTTTCAAGAATCCGGACGTCAAGGCAGTACCGTTTGATTTCAATATGTTTCTTGCACCAAGCCCATTCACATTCAGAGTAGCCGCTCCGGTGTTCGCTGCGTTAATTCTGATTGTCGCCCTCAAACCAGCTACAAGCGCCGTGGGAGCAGGGACCAATGTGACTGAGTACGCGTTGGCACTATTGGTTGTCGCCCCGTAACCACCCGTCAGGACCCGATTATCTACGTACTGAGTTGTAGCAAAGCCTTCATCTTGCACGGACTCCAGAAACGCTCTCCATTCTGCCGCGTATTCAACCGTTTTAGTGTTGAGCCATGCCTGGAATTGATTGAATATCGCTGTAGTATCCGCTTGTTGAATTAATCCGGTTACGACCCCACACACCGCGCTGTTCAGCCGTTCATCAGTGATGTTTTCGGGCAATACAACCGAAGTATTGGCTTTTACCAGGATCTGAGCCAAACTAAGGTCGTAAATGTCTCCTGACCGTGTAATAGCCGGTACAGTAGGAGACGCTGCAGGGTTGCCTTGGAGTATCAGCGCTCTGATGGCCCTTACAGGCGTGCTTGTGTCCAGACGAAGGATTACCCTATCAATTCTATCGGCATTCGTGGCAGGCTGTACAGTAAGCGTCAGAGCCTCGTCATAGACACTGTAAAGGTAACCATTAATCCAGCCGAAACCAGTTTCAATTTTAACGTTGGCGTTCGTGCCGGTTGCACTCACCTTTAACTTAGTGCCCCCGCTGAAAATTCCGTTACCCACGAATCGAGCGAAGTACTCAGCAAACTCCCGGGCAGGATAGTCCCGTGGGTCGTCTGCAGTTGTATCAAAAAATCCTGACTTTTGAGGCATATCATCCACTCCTTTTTACATCTGTTTTAAGCTGCTTGACATATTGGGTAATTGTCGGGATCTCATCCCCAAGCGATATTTCAATCTTGGACACTGGTTCATATATCTCTTTGACCTCAGTGATTCGGCTGTCAAGTGTGAGACCCCATTTTTTGTTTTGCACTGTTACAATGTCCCCCAGGTCCCAATCTTTCTCGAACACAAAACTTCGTGTGTCCAGTATCTTGCCGTCAAAAGTGAGCAGCCGTTTTTGTTCAGCCAGTTTCTGATTGCCCATGTCCACCAGTTCAGCAGCATCCTCTGCGCTGGAACAATCCAAAAATACCTCTCGTCTATCCAAACCGGTACCGGATCCAACCATCTGAATCAGTCGCTCCTCATACTCTCCCTTGCCGCCTGCGTAACCGATGTTCTTGTACTGTTGATCGGAATCGATGAAAGATTGAGATTCAATGTTGTCAAACTCATGCGAGAAAATAACTGGCGGTCTTGCCGACTGGCCTGCTGTAAGGTTCCGTCCCTCCAATACATCAAACACCCATTTCCGTGCCGAGTAGTCAAGGGAAACTAACCAACCAATATCACACCATTCTGCGACCCCCTGAACGACTCCATTCAAAGGTTCAAAGCGACTTTGCCACGGCGTATTCATCCCACGTTTCAAGTCAGCTGCTACAGCAAAAAAGGGCACTTTCCTGTCTGGATTGGCCCCATTAATAAGATGATTATTCACATAATGTTTCATCACGGTCTCAGCTGGGCCTTTGACTCTATCATAAGTGTCGGTGACCGTGATACGCCGATCCAAAACACCCCCAAGCGATGGTCCTTTGACGATCAATATCTCAATACCCTTGTCGTCTTGGCTTATTTCCCTATACTGGATAACTCCAGACTTGTGTCCTTTATTATCAATGATGATAACATTCTCTTTCTGCAGTTTATCTGTATGTTGCTTGTGCAAAGCGATATGCAGTTCAAACTCTCCGGCCCTGTAAAATCTCCGAATGAACTGCAAGCTTTCATAGTCATCAATCTCGCCAAGTAAGTTGAAATTGCGATCAATGACCCGGACTGAAGGTACTCTCACATCAACCACCCCCGTATCTGTTATACCAATACACCGTTACTGTCGCTACAGATCGGTCACCTTCACGGTCACTATCGTATCGCAACATATTACGGCCTGGCTGGAGTTGAAAGAAGGTACTGCCCAAATCAATCCAGTGAAAGACGTTTGT
Organism: Panagrolaimus kolymaensis; assembly: GCA_028622995.1. Lineage (NCBI taxonomy): Eukaryota > Metazoa > Nematoda > Chromadorea > Rhabditida > Panagrolaimidae > Panagrolaimus > Panagrolaimus kolymaensis. The sequence goes on along the minus strand of JAJQJQ010000128.1, from coordinate 28,252 downwards.
TCTTGTCCCATCAGTGTTGACAACCTCAACTCTCTTCTGACCAAAGGCTGTATTTATTACCAAAACATCGTTCTCACCCAGATCATAATTGACCTGAATAAACTCGCCAGTAGTCTCGTTTATGACCACTGGATTGAGTGCTGGCCCTTTGTAATGGATCTCAACCGGAGTCTCAACGTCACCGTCATTTTGAAATAGTCCACGGTAGGCGCTGTATGCAAATTGAGTCGGCAAGCGTAATGGGAACGTAAGACCTCCAGATTCAAAACGCAATCCTTTCGATATCTGGGTCTCGTCGGTAAAGTATGGGTCCGGACAAATAAAGTTTATTTTGAATGGCTGGTTATTTACTATTCGGTCATCGAACTCAGGTGTATTTTCCGTAACAGCTTGGATCGCGTAACTTCGTGCAGAGTTGGTGTAAACCAACTTTCCCAATCCTAGTTTGGGATTTAGAATGCGCATAAAGTCCCTGCGGTACTGATACATTTGCTGTCGAGAGTTTGCAATAATCCCACCCACGACCACAATTGGCCTGTCTGCCAGGCGCATCTCCACAAATGAAGAACCATCTTGATACGGCGATTGTGAAGATAGCAAATTGCCAGGAACGCCACCAGTACCTTCTATCCTTTCAAGATAAAACGGTTTTGAGGTGCCGAGTACCAGGCTCTCACCACGCGTATTTGTAAATGTGACCTTTTCCATTCGGCACCTCCTAGTAAGCCAGTTTTTGAGCAGCTTGAGTTGTAGCACGAGCAATGTCGCTCGGTGATGTAACTTTTGTATTAAAGTTGTTAACGACTTCAACTTTGACCGCTTGTCTCGTCTCAGTACTGCCGCTCGATGATGTTGTTCCACCGGTTGCAGCAGATGCCGCAGCCCCTGCTGCACTGATCGTGTTAAGAGCAGATACCGCAGAACTACGTGCAGCATCGATTTGAGAATTGATTGATGAAATAAGTGACTGGATCTGATTTACTTTCTCCGCAAAGCCTTCGTACATCTTCTCGCCAAGAGTTTGACCAGTTACATTGTACGCATCTCCGAAACCATCGAGCAGTTTAATGATGTCCTCTTGCTGATTCTGGACAATCATCTTTTCAGCTTCTGCCTGGATTGCCTTGGCATCGAGCATCTTGTTGTACGTTGCCTGCGTCTCAGCCAATTGAGCATTGAGAGCAGCCTTTTGTGTCTCGTAAAGTGCCGTTATTCTCGCTACATCAGCTTCATAATCAGCCTGCATAAGCTCTTTTTTTTGTGCCAACTGATCTCTGATGGCTTGGGTTTCTTGAGCAAGTTTCTCTCTTAAGGACTGCTGTTCTGCCGTCAATGCATCCTTTGTGTCCTGGAGCTGTTCCTGCCGGTGCCGCTCATTTTGATCAGCGATGACCTTGTTCAATTCCTTTTGAAGCTGGGCACGGTTGAAATCATCATGTTCATACTCAATCATGCCATTGAGACGATCAATCTTTTTCTGATCCTCTGCGTCCAACTCAGCACGACTACGTTGTTTCTCCGCCTCATTAAAAGCATCAAGCTGCGCCTGTATAGCCTCAATCTGAGCATTGACCACGCTGTTGATCCGCTCAATCTCTGCGTCAGCTGCTTTCTGAGCGGCCTCTACACGTGCGTTATAGACGGTTTTAATGGCATCCAGCTGATTCGTTTTCCATGCCTCATTAGCGCTGATGGATTCTTTAATTCCTTCCTCTTCAATTCTCTTCTCTTCGGCATACTTCGCCTTAAGAGCATCTTGAATGCCTTTGGAGAGGTTGTTTATGCCTTCAATCTGAGTTTTCTTCTGGTCCTCAATTAACTTTTTCTGTTCAGCAGCATAGCTGCGCGCAAGATTTAGACGATCGTTGGTTTGTGTCCGGATAGCCTCTGTGACCTCTCGCTCAATTTGTTTTTTCTCAGCTGCTGTGTATCGGTCATCTTTGAGGACTTTCTCAAGATAGTTCTTGTTGAGCCAGATTTGATCGTTCATCAGTTTATCTTCAAGCTTGTACTTTTCCTCTGCTGTCAGCTCTTCTCGCGCCAGCCGGTCCTCATAAGCCGCCCTGAGCATTTTACTTGTATACTCCGTAGCCTCTTTGCGAACTTCCTTTTCTTTCTCAATTTTTCTCTGAGTAGCCTCAAAGATCATGTCATCAATTCGTTCCCGTTCCTCCGCTGAGTCAGCGTATAGTTTCTTGATACGCTTCAATCGATTGATTTCATCGTTCTCATTGAGTTTTCCAAGTTCTTTGGACCGATCGTAATCCTTCAGGGCCTTCTCGAGTGATTTGTCGCCAAGCTCTTTTTTCACTGCATAGATACGCTCTTCAATCTCCATGCGTTCATCTGCAGTCTTAACATACTTGGAGCGGATGGTTTCCAACGTTTTTAGCTCGCTCTCCAATGTGAGCTGGTCCATCTTCTTTTTATGCTCCATTTGTTTGTATGCAGCATCCAAGGCCGCATTTTCGTATGCTTTCTCGGCTTCTTTCTTTTCTTTTTTAGGTTTACTTGTTTTAGTTTTAGGAGTTGGCAAATCCAAATTTGCTGCACTCGCTGCTGCAGGAGCCGCTGTGATAGGTGGTAATTTGATGTCTCCTGGTTTCATGTCGAGCAACGCCTGAAGGGATGCTGCTTCCCCACGTAAGCGAGTAAGCTCAGCATTCATCCGATTGAGAGCCACCTCTGCCAGTCCACTTGCTCCAGTAATTCTTTGAATACCTTCAGCAATAGCAATAGCAGCTTCTTGCTTCGCAATAGCTGTTAACTTCTCTTGACGGGCTTCCTGTGCTTTGATCTGGATACTCCGCCATTCCTCTTCAATCTCCTGACGTTTTACAAGCAGCAAGCCCTTTACAGCTTCAGTGTTAATCCCTGTTGCCGTCGCAAACTGTGGGAACTGATCAATTAGAGCTTTCTGAGAAGAGGCCCACTCTTGGGAGCCTTTTTTGGCGTTAAGGTATGATTTCAGCACATTTTCAGTACTGGTTATTTGCTGATTACGGACAGCAACAGCACGAGCCATTTCATTAATCTCTGTCGTCGTAGCCCTTTGAGCATTCTTTATAGCAGTAGTGTAGGTATCCGCTGCAGCCTTGATCTCTTTCATAGACTTAGTGGTCAGCTTTCCTGTGTCCGAAACGTACTCCAAAGTGATGCCAAACTCACGGGCAGTGTCTTCCAGGTCCTCGAGTTTAATATCCAGTTCTTCGGCCGCGCCAAATAGCGCAGTCATGTTGTTTCCCATCTGCGCTGAACTTGATTGAGAAGCTGTATCCACTACTCGTTGATAGGTGTCAGCCAGCTCGTTAAGCTTGTCGATCTTTTCTTGTGTCGCCTCCACCTCTGTCCGGTCAATCCCGTTTTGCTGAACTGCTTGTAACGACTCCTGTGCAGCCTGTAGCTCCTGTGTAGCTTGCTTGGCACTGTTAATACTCGTAGTGATTAAAGCAGCCCCTGCAGCTATCGCAGTGAGCGCCAGAACGATCGGGTTCGTGCTTAGAAACATCAATGCTGTTCCCAGACCCTTAACTACAGGTATAAGTGCTGTTATTGCTATTGTAAGTTGCCCAACAATCAATAGTACTGGACCAAGAGCGGCGGCTACTGCAGCAACGGTAATTATCGTTGTTTGAGTTGACTGATCAAAACTCGCGAATGTTTCTGCCCCTCTAGTCATTGCCTCAATTAACGGCTGGACCGCTTGGAATGCAGCAATTAATGCTGGCACGAGTGCATCACCCAACGTTATTGCTGCATCTGTGATTTGGTTTTTCAGTATTTGCATTTGAGATGCAGTGGTTTCGTATCTCGTTGTAGCCTCATTTGTTAACGCTGTGTTCTCTTCCCACGCCCGCGTACCTAGCTCCAAGCTCTCGCGAAGCAAATCCCCTGCCCCAGATGCACGAAGCAGAGCATCCCGGACAACTATCTCAGACAATCCCAGAGCATCCAGGACAGCAAACGTGTTCTCACCCGCTTCTGACATCCGGCCGAGACCCTCCACGAAATCCACTACCGCACTAGCCGCATCAGCTTTAAATGCCTGTTGAAAGTCCTTCGCGCTCTTGCCTGAAACAAGGGCAAAGTTATTCAAACTCTTCCCGCCTGTAGCAACAGCATTAGCCATTTCTATAAACACTCTTGAAAAAGCAGAACCTCCGCCTTCAGCTTCAAGCCCGAGGGATGATAGAGATCCGCCTAATGCTAAAATCTGAGCCTCTGTCATATTGACCTGGTTACCAGCCGCTGCCAGTCTGAGTGACATGGCAATAATTTCACTCTCGGTTGTAGCTAGGTTATTACCTAGACCAACGACGGTTGAGCCTAAGCGGTCAAAGTTTTTTTGTGGCATCTGCGTGATGTTCGCAAGACGGGCGAGGTCAGTGGCCGCTTGTTCACTGGTCATGTTTGTAGCAACACCAAGATCGGTCATGGTCCGCGTAAAAGACATAAGGGCCTCATTCTTAATGCCCAACTGGCCGGCAGCTTCGGCTACACTAGCAATAGATGTAGCAGCTGCTGGAATCTCTTGAGCCATATCCCTTATGCCTTGAGAAAACTTCTGTAGCTCCTCTTCCGTCGCGTCTACCGTCTTGCGCACGCCCGCAAACGCTGTTTCATAATCAATGGACGCTTTTGTTGCTAAACCACTGACAGCTGCCGCTGGAGCAGTTATCATCATCGACAAGCTCTGACCTGCATTAGTCATCGCCCGTCCTGCGTTTTCCATCCTCTGGGCAGCAGTTTCAATTGCACTAGATAGCTTATTCCATACAGAGGTTTGCTTAGCGAGGTCTGCCTCCGTGCTTTTGAGTGCGTTGCTCATATTGTTGTATTGAGCAACAGCCTTGTTCAGTCTCGCCTCAAGATTCTGCGTTTCTTTTGCATCGGTCCCTTTGGCGCGCGCCGCCTCTTCATGGCGCTGCTTGAGTTGCATAATGCGCTGCCCCTGAACTTCCATTTGCTTGTTCAGGCCTTCTGCCTTGCTTCGTAATTGTTCCTCAGCGCTTCCGAAACTAGCAAGCTTTGAAGAGGCAGCATCGAATTCTGATTGTACGACTTTCATTCGACGTCCTAATTGAGCCATAGACTGCTCAACACCTGAATCACTCAATGTTAATTTGGTGACTAGATTAGCAACTTCTATTTCTTCAGCCAAAACCTCACCTCCCCGCTAAATGAATTGATTAATGTATCCTGAAGGATCATTCGGAGCTGCATCCTTTTCTTCCAGACCATTGACGCGTTTGTGTATTTCCCAAAGCGCAAAAAGCCTTTTTGGAGTGCAACGCCAAAAAACCGTCTCCTGCATTTGCAAGATGACGGTGCCCAAGTAATACAACCACGCCCAGTCCCATCCGGCGTTTTCCTCACCTGCGTTTCCAGAGGACTGGGGAGTTAGTTTTTTGCGTCTGGTAGATTTCCCGTTGCAGCACGCAGGATTTTGTCCGAAATTTCCAAAATAACCTCTGGATCGGAGTACGAAAACAAGCTCCCGACCTGTTCTTGTGTAAGTGTTTTGTCCTCATGCACTAATCCAGCCCAGAGCCAGGCGCGAATATGCTTTAGCCCCTTCGTTTGAATCGCTTTAACAGCCTCTTGTTGACTCCCGTAGATCTCTTCCAGCTCAATAAAAGCGTTCAGGTCAAATACGATATTTCTCGGTTTATCCAGAGTGATAGGGACATTTACAACACGGATATCATTAGCCACGATAATTCCTCCTCGTAGTGAATTGAGCATAAAAAAAGAGAGGGATTGTCCCCTCTCCTACTAGCTCAATGCTTTTCTAAATTCTGACGCCATGAACGCAGCAACTCGTGCTTTTTGCTCATGGAATGATGGATAGATAAATGGCTGGGCAGGCATTTTTGATGTGCCAAATTCCAGAAAGTGAGCCCTCCAACCGGTAGCCTTACCAGGTCCGATAGCAACATATTTATCCCCGTCCTTAGATCGGACGGAGCTGACTTTAATATCATCTTTGATGTGGAGATGATTGATATCACTTACAGCAACGGAATCTCTTTGAGCAGCAGCAAATATTTCACCGCCAGATCTCAACGTCTCGTTCTCCATTTTTTTAGCGCCTTCTCCAAGCTTTTGGCGTATCGCTGAAATCATCTGATCTACACCCTGAAGTTCAACCCTACCAGCCATTAGCCCGTCTCTTCCTCGCCCCCACCTGAAGGTGGCGGATCAGGTACAACAGGTGGAGGCGTTAAGCCTTTGGGGAGGCTGGTACCGCCGTGAACCAAGATGCAATAGCGGCAGCACTACCAGCATTTCGGCTGTCTGCTCTTACTCTCCATTCCCCATCAAAGGCACGTTTGAGGAACGTACCTGTAATTGTCGGTGTCTGGAACTCAATCTCTCCCTGTTTAGTGGTTGCTTCCTCCGCTGGCAATGCGAATTTTCCTTTGAGCAGCCAAGTGTACACAAAGCTACCGTCAGACATTGAACGCCGGAAACCAAGGGCGACCTCCGGAGCTTGGTCATCTGAGTTATCCCACAGCAATCCATCTTCAGTGAGAGTAGAGCCCAGCAAATCTGCTTGCTGCTCCAAATCAAGGTTTGCGACCCCGATCTCCACCTCAATTTCACTAAGTGCATTTGCCGTTACAATTGGACCGTCATTGCCATGAAGCGTAGCCGATTCAACGGTAGGTGTTACATTTGCTGTGATTGCAGGCGCTAAAGCAATCGGCGTTCCATATTCCACACCTGTAGCATCGTCTTTTGTCAATTTCGCGTAATAAATGTCCTGCAGACCAACTGGAACAGCGGTACCTGTTACTGCCACATAAATCAACTCCCTATCTGTGTTTTTTTGTATCTCAAAACCTTGTGATATATCTTTGTGTCAGGCTCATAGAGACTGTTCGTACCACTTCGTGTGAAGCCCAAAGACTCCATAATGCGATTGACTGCGCTGGAGATTCTTGAAGTATTACTGTTGTGAAAGACATCGATTTGAAAATGAATTGAACTGCTCCATTCTTTATCCCCTGCGAAATTATTAGGGAAGTTGGTTAACTCAAAAAAGGTTACATACGGAAGAGCGATGTCTGGAGCAGCAAGCGGGTAAACTTTTGCATTGCCCTTATTGTCGCGTCCCAGTAATGTGATCAACTCCGTATCACTGCGATGCGCAGAGAGAACGACTGGCTCAAGATCAATCAAAATAGCAATCACACCCTTTCACACGAATACCCCTCTTAAGCATTCGTGCGTTCTTCCAAAGCCATTAGGTGAGTTTCCGTCCTGTCTCCGTAGGGATCATCCAGTACCGCAGTGATATTGCAGATACGCTCGTTGTTCAGGTCTTTGAATCGCATATCAGGCGTAATACCTTCCCTGTAGCGAATCTTGTATCTGAGTGTCAACTCTGCATTTGCAGCAGCCGCCGCAAAGAACTCACGCCCTCTCAGCGGCTCTCTGGATGCGTAGACAGTCATAACATCTTCCCACTCGTCATCTGGGCTTGTAGGGTATCCAGATTCGTCCTCTTCACCGTTACTCTTCTTCTGCAGAAGTATCCTTCGGTTCAGCTTTGCTGGATTCATTCACATCACCACCCGGATCATCCGATTTACCTTTTCCAGAAGATCGACCACGCCCACCTTTTGCTTTTTCCTCAATGGCCTTTCCCAAATACCCGCCAGACTGAAGAGTCTCAATTCGATCCTTGTCAGTCGACTCAAATGTGTCGCCTTTCAGGTAACGTTTCAGTGTTTCTTTGTCTCGAAAAGTGGTTTCAACGAGATATTTCATCTGTTACACCCCAATCCTTGATTTGTAGAATGATTGATTGCAGAGCAAAGTTGATGCTCTCAATCTTGATTGCCGGGTTCCGGTTCTCATAATTAAGAGCAACATGCATCATGACCGCTAGTTTATAGAGTGCGGTGTTTGACTCGCTCACTCCGGATCCTTTTAGATACTCCTTTGATGCATCAATTAAAAGAGTGAGGATCTCATCATCCTCACTCCCATCCACCCGCAAGTATTTTTTTAGTGTTTCAAGCGGTAATTCGAGCATGACAAATACCCCTTTCCTGCCTTACGGCATAGGGTCCGGTTCCCAATCCAATATTGCCAGGTATTCCTCTCCCGCCTTCGTCTTCACTTCGAATACATATTGTCCCGCAGGCTTGACAACGTTGAACCAGAGTGTCCCCTGATCGTCTGGCGTCAAGGCTGCTCCGTCCTGCTTGATGTACTCGACGTTATCCGCTGCAAGGGATACTTTAACCCCGTCCTTATCCAACAGCTCGAATTCAGCATACATGATGCCGTTATTCTCTCCCTCTTGACCTGTTGGCTCAAGTGTAGCGGTTGGGGTTAGGACTTTTTTGCAATACGGAAAGCAGATTTCAGTTTGATCTGGTGGTCAACCCATGCAGTCAAGACGAAATCCCAGATACCAGTCCGGACGTTTTTGTCACGATCGTAGATGATTTCTGGGTCATAGTTGAAGTGAGAGTATCGGAAGTCACCAACAACCGGATCGACAGCTGCATCACAGAATTCAACCGGCTTACCCAAAATTTGCTCAGGTTGAGCAGTGTACAGGTTAGTTGTACCATTGGAAAGCAATTCGATGATCTCCATGTAGTCTGTGTAAGCCATAACGATCGAGGCATTTTCGCGGTAATCCTCATGCAGATCTGCAATCGCTTTTTTGATAGCGATATACTTGGAAGCACCGGGTACTACAGTGATCGGATCAACAGTACGGTAGAATGACATATGTTCCTCTCCAGCTTTAGGTGTGGAAGTGAAAGCAACCTTTTTCTCTTTAGCTGCCAAACCGCTACTTAGTGCGTTATCCACCGTTTGAACTAGGTTTGTATCAGTAGCTGCCAAAATTGTTTCAGAAATCGGTGCAAACACTTTGAACTTGTGACGACCAAAGGAAACCACATCACCTGTAGCTTTTAACTCATTTGCTGTCTCAGTGTCAGCAATAAAGTCGTCATCATCCAGTTCGAACGTGATTTTAGGAATTTCGAGATTCGTCACGCTAGTGAACGTAGATACGTCGCGAAGTGGATTTCTGACAAATGGCTCATGAAGGAGCTCGGTTGTCATTGTAGACGGAAGGATCTTGTCTCCACCTGTACCGTTACCATCACCCAAAGCAGCCTTAACATCATCTGTTACACGCTCACCGCGAATTGTAGCACGCACCAATGAAGCTTTGGCAGCTGTCACCTGTGCTTTAGGATCACCTGCATTATCAACCGGCCCCCGACTACGATCCAATGACGCCTTTTGGTCTGCCTCCATTTGATCGTGCTCTTTTTGCAGGATATCAAAGCGAGCTTGCAGGTTAGCAGCTTTTGTCTCAAGAGCTTTGATGTCATCAATGGATGCGTCAGGTTGAGATGCTTTTGCAAGAATATCCTGCTTAGTAGCGGCAAGCGACGCACCGATTGTTACCAGATCGTTCTTTACATCAAAAAGTGTTTTAGCCATTAATAATACCTCCCAGGTATGAGTTAATATTTTCTAATTCCAGTCCAGCTGTATCTTTGATCCGCTGGAGATAAGCTGTGGTTTCTTCGTCGCTTCCACTTGCCTGCGGCGTTTCCGGTTCTTCCAATTTTGCGGCGATGTCCTTCGGCACGTTACGGTACTTGGCAAACAGCTCTTGGCTTACCGATGCTGCCGTTTGATTCGCCTCTTCAATTACATCACATAGTCCAAAATCAAAGCACTCTTGCGCAGATAGCCAGGTTTCGGCATCAAGCAGTTCGGTGAGTTTGTCCGACGTGATTTTGTCGACTGCCTTGGCGAGATAACTCTCTTTCATGGAGCCACCAATGCGATCAAGGTCGTCCGCTGCTTTGCGGAGCTCAGATGCATTGCCCCATGTATGCGTCCATGGATTATGAATCATCATCATCGCATTGCGCGGCATACGCACTTCGTCTCCTGCCATTGCAATGACAGAAGCAATTGAAGCTGCCAGACCATCAATGGTGACAATAACGCGCGCCGTATGACGTTTAAGGATGTTATAAATGGCAACCCCTTCAAACACGGACCCACCAGGTGAATTGATGTAGAGTTTAAGGGTTTTTATATCCCCCAAAGCATCCAAGTCACGCTTGAAACTTGTTGCGCTGGTGTCTTCGGGGTAGTCATCCCAGATCCATGAAACAATGTCACCATAGATGTACAACTCACCCACACCATCAGCAGCGGCTTTAAAATCCCAATACTTTTTAGGCTTCTCGCTCATTCTTTTACTCACCCCCTTTCGTTGTAGTACTCGCCCCGGAAGATTTCCGGAGTGTAGGGTCCATATCGACCGGGTACAGGTCCCCACTTATCCAAAGCTTGTCTGCCATCCCGCCCTCTGGGGGCAAATCTTCAAGCCTACGTACTTCATCCGGTTTCATCCCCGAGCTTCGAAGCATTACGTTGTAAAATGCAGTTCTGGACGCCGTGTCACCTCGTAACAATCCACCCATGTTGAGCTTGAAATACATCCCCTTCTTGCGTTCCTCTGGCCGCAGCAGTTTTCGGTTGAATTCCTGCTCGTACTGGCGCACATCTGGAGTCAATTTCATCTGCACATACTGGATCATCATCTGCTCATTGGATGCATAACTCTGGCCCTCGTTGTCGTTTAGGAACGTTACTGGGACATTAAAAACGTTGGCTACCCTTGAGCGAGTAATTCGCTCGGATGCCAACGTATCGGATGAGAAATATTTTTTATCAATCTCGTCAATAGTGACACCTGGTTCTTGGAACAAGATGCCGCCGTTTTCGTTATAGAATCGCTTGAAGTCGCTGACAATCCGTTTTCGCTTCTCATCATCCACGTTTGCCCCGTATGACAGGATGAAGCTATCCTTTTTCTCCATCTCCGACAAACTGAACTCTTGAACGGCCTTATCGTACAAAAGAGTGTTCTTGAGAACATCCAACGGACTTATCCCTTTCCACCTTGATGCTCCGGTTATATGTTTTACATGGATCATGTCCATGTTGTGGACGTAGTAGGTCCCCCTTACACCCCTCACCTCGTACCACAAACTGCTGTCATCGGAGTTGATCACTGGTGTAACTGCCGTTGATTCTATCGGCGTTATCGAAACAGGTTGCTGCCGAATGTCACGCTCAATAATGGCATAACCATTACCAAACTCATTTCTATCCACTTCCAACTTGTTGATCATCTCCGATCCGCCCATGTTCTGGTTAGGACTGTTGATCAACAAGTCTGCCGCTGCATGATCGTTAAGAACGTCGTACTCTTTGTACAACTTGAGCGGCAAAGCGGACATTATGTTGGCTTGTCGGGTAATGACGCTGAAGATCGTTTCATTTGACGCTAATTTACTGTTGTCGATGCCCCAAAAGGTTCGACCAGCCCATGAAGAAAAGTCAAAACCCGCGCCTTTCCATCCCGCTGCCGCCGCCTTGATAGCTCCACCGACTGCACCTCTTAATCGTTGATGCCATTTCAAATTCTCACCCCCTTCCTGGCTTCTATTCTTACGTTAAGAGAGTGAGTTTTGTAATTTGTAACCTTCCAGCTCCCAAATCCGATTTTCAATGCGAGATTTAACTATATTAAAGCCAATTTCTTCGTCATAATTGCTCGCATCTACACAAGCGGACTCACCAACTACTGTGAAACCATTCGGCAGCTTAGCTACAACGAGACATTGCTTGCCAAAAACTTTGTGGAACACCTCGAATTCTGAGTTGTTTAAAATCTCATCAACTTGCGCTTTAGTTACTGTTTTGCCTGCCACACATATCATCCTCTCAGGTTTATAAGTCGTTTATGGACATGAACTGGATATCTCCACTACCAACAGGGGTAACCATACGTTTCATCACCTCTGTGTGGGCATTCAAAAAGGCCGCAAAACCGTCAATTTTACGGTAGCGACCTTGTTTGGTAGGCATCCAGTTATTATTCCGGTCTTTGATTAACTTGACGTTGTTCATATACCACCTAAACAACCCATTTTTGTTGAAAACCACGTTACCGTCCAACAAAAGTTCTTTGATATCCTTCATACCTTGATTGAGCGATTCCCATCCCTGTCTGACCATCAGTGTTTCAAAGCCAAACGCTTTTAGTTCTTCCACGAGTCTGAACGCATTCGATCTGTCATATGTGATCAACTCGACAGCATACAACTTGGATTGCTCCACGAACCAGTCGTAGACCAACTTATAGTCGACGTACTCACCATCACATATCGTCAGAAGTCCCTTCTTCTCTAATTCTCTCCACTCTAATTTTTCGTTGTCCAGTTCGACTTTCTTCTTTGGAACAAACGAGTGAGACAGTACAAAAACTCCACCTTTAGGAAGGATGAATTCCAAGCAGGCAGAGGTGAAATCCTCTGTTTCTGATAAGTCGAAACCACCAATACAACTCATGCCCCTCAGTGCTTCGAGGTTGATAACCTTATCGTTCTTTTTAATAATCTCGAAGTCGATAAAAGATTGTTCATCCGATTGTACAAAGCGATTCAGACGTTTTGTGATAAAGTCATTCCTCTCGGCCGGAACATGCTTCCGCGACTCCCATTCCTCGATCAGTGTTTCAAGCTTCAGTGTTACTCCCAGATTGGGATTAGCTTTGATCCAGTTGGATGTATCTTCAATGTCATCGTCTGGATCCAGCTCGGCCATGTAGTAGAAGGTTCTTTCGTCTGTCAAAGACCCTTCCAAAACCTGATCCGCTTTGTCGTAATAATCCATCAAAGGCCCATCCAATTGATAACCTGCTGTTGTAATGTAAAGGAGTAGCGGCTGTTGACGGGATCCTGTGCTGTTTTTAATTACGTTAATGAGTTTGTAGTTCTTGTACTCGTGAATTTCATCGAATACACCAAAGGAGCAGTTTTTACCGTCCAGCTTCTTACTGTCTGTTGCCAGAGGTAGAACCTTGGACATCGTGCGCCCATAACGAATCTCGTGCAATGTCATGTCAAAATGCCGGTTCAATAGAGCAGAAGCGTTCACCATAGCCTTGCATTCATCGAATAATTCACGTGCTTGCTCTTTTGAATTTGCTAATTGGAATACCCGCGCTCCGTTTTCACCATCTTTTGAAGCAGCGAATAGGGAAAGACCGGATATTTTGGTTGTTTTCCCGTTTTTTCTTCCAACAAAAATAAGCCCCTCGCGAAAGCGTCGAAGCCCGGTATCCTTATGCACCCATCCGTAGAGTGACCCGATGATGAAATGTTGCCATGGTTGTAACTCCAGCCGGTCATAATCACCCTGGGACGGCTTGCAGAATCTTTGTATGAAATCAATCGGCCGGAAGGCTTTTGCTTCGTCAAAAACAAAAGGAAACTTCTTAGTTCCCTGTCTTTTCAGGTCATTCAGGTGCCTTTCACACGCCAAAAACACCTTTTTTGATGCAATTATAACGTGCGAGGTGACTCCTATTACGTATTCATCTAACCTCAGCTCATTTGTTTTGTTACTAGAAGCGTTCAAGCTCATCGCCCTCATCACTTCCCTCTTTCGTCTCAACAACCGCAGCTACCTTTCTATCCGAGGCAGGGGTCAATTTTAACTCCGCTTGAAGTTTCCGTTGCTGTTCAACTATTTTAATTATTCGGTCTACTGACTTGTTTTCTCGGTACATTTCCTGCGATCCGTTGCGGAATAACTCAATACTCCCCCGCTTTTTCACATCTTTAATCGCTTCTTGCTTCAATTGTTCCAGCAAAACGATGTTATCTACGATCATGATCGTACGTTGAGAGAGGTTACTGTCTACCCTCAGTTCCTCGACCAGGATGTTAAACAAATCTTTCGCTGCCTTTAGCGTGATGTTTGATTTCGGATTATTCATTGCACCCCCCCCTCGTAATAGATTTTTTTGTCCGCGCCGAAAACGAAGGTCCCACACCGGTCCCGAATCGCCTCTCGACGAATTTTCGAGGGCAGGGGGGCCTCGTCTAGCTTTTCCTCTCCCATTTTAATCCCGAAATTACAACGCCTTAAAACACCCTTCTAGTTCGTCTGAGAGGGTGCGTCAAAATTCAATAGGGTTCGCCGGACTCTTCATGACCGTCGCCCGTCTCTTCTTTGCCTTCTCAGGATTCCTCCTGCCCTTCTCAGGGTGTTCTTGGTTGTGACAGGTAGGACAGATGCTCTCAAGGTTGTCATCGCTTAGAGCAAGGTCTGGGAAGTCCTCCAGCGGCTTGATGTGATGGACTGTGTTGGCTGTGGTTATTCTCTCTGCTCTCAAGCAGGGCTGACAAAGGTAATGGTCTCGCTCAAGGATCAGAAGTCTGCATTTCAACCACGCAGTTGATTTGTAAAAAGGATTTACTTTCTTTTTCATCCGTCATCACAAGAGGACATAGGTGTTGCGAAACTGCGACCCAGCTCTTCGTATCGTTGCTGCCACTCTTTCATGTCATGTGGTGTGGCTTTATCGACCTCTCTCTGAATGCGCTGAACAACACTCATAGTCTGGTCGTCCAATGGTTCTATCTGTTCCCCATACTCCAAACGTTCTCCGTCTTTATATAAAACATCATCAACGATGAATGTCTTGGTTATAGCTTTAGCGGTGAATGCAGGGCGATACTTACCCATCATGTCTGCGGTCATCTCATCAAACATGGTGAATGGTGGTCTATACCCATCTTGTTCTTTCGCCTGTTGTGACATTGGTTTAATCATTGGCATTCACCTGTCTCATCAATAACCTCAGGCTTCTCACCATCAAGTGTTAACCAATTCATAAACGCGCCTTTGCTTTCTTCCCATCCTCTCAATCGAATAACCTTGTCCGGTCTTAGACCATCAACGATTGTTCGATTATCCTTACCAAGAAACGTTAGTCGTGCATGAGGATTGTATCTATGTTTACGGTGTTGCCACATTGATTTACCTAAGGAGATAGTTTCACAAAGGATCACAATCTGTTCAGGTTGTTGATAATCGTTTTTTGGCACCGACTCAACAGCAAGCGCAGTATCATAACATCCGATATCCCAAAGCCATTGCATTGCATCACGCTTAAGACCAACGTCCATACGCTTATCCATTATGATCTTGGACACTACTCCTACGAAACCCTTGAACACCTCTGTATCTGTGATACTTACGTCAATGGTCAAACCCTTTCGCCGATCTTCCATTAGGTTTCACTCTCCTTTCGAACAGGCGTTCAATGCTGAGGCATATGCGTCCTATAGTTATAGGGAATACAAACATGTACAGATTCAACCGGCGCTTTCGCTTAAGCTCCTGGAGCGGAGTCTCTTCAAAGTACTTATGAGTGTAGAACATGAAGTCACCATTATATTTTCGGTATAGTTGGAATGCTCCGACTATCCGTTCTTGTCCCAGCTGCTTCGCACCTTCGTGTGTACGCACAGCTTCTCTGATCACTTGAAGGGTGATCGGCTTTACACCATTACGTTTAAGCCAGCTCATCTTTTGATCATCGATTATCCCTGGCGGAGCTTGTACTGTTGGTTTAATCACTTTGCTGTACACCTCTCTTCCTCATGATCTTTGCTATACGTGCACCTATGAACATGGGCCAGAATGGAGCAAGGAGTATAGACAATATAATTACAACAATAATCACTGCACCTATCGGATAGTCAGGGGTGTGTACGTCTTCCATTACCACTCTGGCATGAGGGACTATTGTATAAGTCGAACATACCCATCCAACAACCAAGTACAGGATTATCCAAAGCATAGTCATTCTCCCTCCGTTCTCTTCCTCAGCTCATCCATCAGCCGCTTATTCTTCTCTATCAACTTCATTCCTTTAGATGTTTGGTTGCTGCCCTGCAGGTTCCTGATGTTTGTCTGCATCTTCCGTATCTCTGGGTCAGTGTAGTAAGCAACATACCTGTGTTTGCAGTGTGGACATTCGAAGTATGTTTTCTCTACTCCATCGTTCAGCTTCTCTATCTCAAATCCATCTACCGTGAACTGTTGGTTGCACCCTTCGTTACACAATGTTGGTAAGGACATATGCACTCTCTCCTTTCATTGCATCGATTTACTTTCTTAACACTGCTCCCTCCTTTTGGTGGTGGTCCTATAGGAGTTGTTCCTTTCGGTTGATGTCCTCTATTCAAATAAATCACCTTCCCTTATTTGAGCAATAAAAAAACACCCGTTCTTTATACGAGTGTTTATGCATGGTTTGGATATTCAGTTGAATGTTTCTTATATATATCTTTATATCTTTTATTCTTTTATTTCTTTTTTCTTTCTTGGGGGTATAACTCTCCACCACTAATGGGGTATAACTCTCCACCACAAAGTATATTTTGGTACGTTATTTTATGGGGTACGATTCTCCACCACTATCATTCAGGAATGTTGCATATCGTTGTATATCATGCATAAAGATTTGCATGAAAAAAGCCGCCTCGATGGGCGACCTATGTATAGTTTCTACTCGGTTGTTTCTCTTTCCAAACGTGGTTACATTCGTTACATTGGTACATCTTCGGAAACATAAAGCTAAGTGGTGCCAACACGATCATGGCAATAGAAACTACAAACAGGAAAGGAAATATGAAACCTAACCATAGTAAGATACCGCCGCCGCCAAGTAAGAATAAGAAATAGAATAGCTTGCTCTGCTGCTTAACTCTGTTCGAACCACATTTAGTGCAGGTACGTCCAACACTCTCCACGCCCTTCACCCCTTCCAGTGTTTGGGACTATTGTATCATTGCTGGTCAGTGACTGCATCAACTTTGTCAGGAAAACCAGGCATTAAAGCCCGGCTTCCTCATCATCAGTTTCTGTGATAAGTCCGATTGTTTTGTAATACTCTGTTTCCGCAACCAAGACAACATCGATCGTTTCTTTCTCTATGCCTGTCTGTTCGTGAATGAATTTCGCCATTTCATCTAGGTCAATGTTCACATACTCTTCTTTGTTCTCCAAAATAAAACCGCCTCTCTAATTATTGTTGGGCATGCCCTACTTCGCCGTCACCTCCAGCGGCTTTTCAGGCAATAGTTTTACCCTGTTGTAACTCGAACAGACTTTCGAAACATCCCATATCCATACGAGAATTCAACCCATGTTACGCCTGCCGGTACTGTGTACGTTCCACTGAACAAATAATCATCCAGACTGTTCTCAGTAACCGTCAATTTAGACGATGCTCCTCCGCTTGTCACGACATTTACCTGGCCTGTTTCAGCTTTGGTACTGTCCACGTTAAGTGCAGCCCTCAAAGTTACTGTAACGGTCGATCCTGATCGTGTAGCGTTGATCTCTGTTTCATCAGCGGCATGATATGCAAGGGATGAATTCCACGCTGTATTGAATGCAACCCAACCCTCTGTATATCCTGCTGGAGCTTTAGGGTTAAACGGGTAGGCTGATTCTTTTGGAGATCCATCGATTACACCAACAACATCTTGAAGCACGCCAGCACCGCCAACATAAAATGTAGGCCATCCCTGATCGACACCCTCAATTTCTCTCGGTCCGTCATAGCTGAAATGTCTGTTGAATGGATTTCGACCAAAAGCATTATCTAATTGAGCAATACCGATTTCTTTAATTCGTGTTTTCTTGGCTTGGTCGGTAATTACTCTTGCAGCAGCATAGGCTATGGATAAGAATCCCGTCAGGTTACCTGGCTCATTGTATTGGATCAATCCGCCGGTCCACTGATCAAGCTCAGCACCAGTTCCGTCTTTAGGGTCAGCGTATTTACGCAAATCCCAAAGGTTATTCGAGCGCGCAATCATAACGTCAACCCAGCGATTGATTTTCTCCAGTGTTCCTTTCGGAGCAAGTGCTGGGTATTGTTCCAACATGAAAGCCAGACCTTGAATGGTTACGTACTCGCTCATTCGTTGACCCTTAGTCATCGCTGGATCATCCAAGTTAACCGAATTAACCAACCATTTAGCATTTTCCACTGCAGCTGTCTGGTACTTCATGTAGTCAGCTATACCATCACGTTTGCAAACCTCGTACATCAGCAAGTTAGGCCGGATTGCATACCCTGGTGGTTTTTCACCTTTGATCCCTCCGATGTTCGGTTGGACTTCCAGTAGGTTATTGTTTGTGGTCAACGTGTGGAATGCTGCAGTTTCATACCAATGGTAATTAGACTCAGGTTCAGCCCATACAGCGATAGCAAAGTCTCGGATCTTGGTGTAAAACTCCTCGCTCACATGTTGCTTAATATCCGGGTAAAGATGTAAGAAGTACGGGAGCTGCGCTTTGATCAGAGCATGATGCTTTTTGCCTTGGTTCTTCCAAAGATCCCAATAACGTTGAACAGCGAATTTCATGAGCCAGATGATGTCAGGCTCAGTCTGTGTTCTAAACTCTGGGTATTGGCTTGTTGCCAGGTTACTTATGCCCAATGGCATCCGGTCGTACATGCTTGGGTTAGCCTGGTATTGTTGCGTCAAGCTTTCCAACTCAAAGGAAAACTGATGACTATCACGCCAGGCAACACCATTAGAACCAGTGAGAAAAACGTCACTGCGTGACTGATCCATAAACCGGAGTGCCGGCCCTACAGAAACCCGCTGAGTCCAATACTTTCCGATGCTGAATGTAAACGGGTATTTTACTCCAGGACATTCAAGGTAGTATTCTCCAGGCATCTGGAACGAAGTGAAATCTGCAATTTGCCCTTTTACCTTTCCGCTGAATACCACCTTGTCGTCAGCTTTAGCTTTAACTTCAAATGTGGTTCCGTCCGGTACGTTTGTAACTGTCGCTCTTTTGGATTTCAAGGCATCGAATCCGGATTGGTTCATGAATATACCGATTGTCTCAGTGTCAATAACACTAGAACCAAGAGAATCAGCCTTGTCCTCTGTATACTCAAACCTTACCTGTCCAGCCCGCGTGTTACCTTTCAACACTTTCAGAGTGACCGACATGACCGTATTAGCAACTGCGCTGATTGTGCATATCTTGACCCACTTGTTTGTATTTTTTGTTTGGTCAATATATCGTTGCCAAGTACCACCTAATGAAGTTGCTGTATATTCTGTTTGCTCGGTGTTTGGTCCTTGCGGATACCAGACATATACGTTGTAGTTACCTGTCTTAGTTGAATATCTGCTCCACTCTACCGTGTCACCGCCAGTGATGGAATACACTGTTGAATCACCTTCGAATCCGGTCAACGAGCTTGAAAGCCATGTACCATTCTCCCGGTAATTTGGGTCAGAACGTTTGATTTTGTAATCCCAGTTTAAGTTGCGGCCTGGATTTAAATTCCGTCTTGGTTTCAGTGAGCGCTTTGGGGTTAAATCCCTCATTCTGCCACCGCCTATCGTTTGAATCCAATAAACCTAATTGTGAGAGAACCGGCGGTCGGAGCAGTGACGGCTTTATAGGCCAGCATCATCGTTACACCGCTGACACTGTACATGGTTTCAAATAACCTTGCAGGTTCTTTCACCTTCTTGGTTCCCGCACCATTCGACTTAGGTTCCATCATGTTGAGAAAATATAAACCGCTGCTATTAGCATCTTTTTTCGGCACGGTCCAACTGTATACTTCGTCAGTAGAAGCGCTGGTTGCAAAATAACCTGTTGTGCCGTCTTCGAATACAACTGGAGCTGTATTCCATGGAACCACCTTAACGTCCTGATCAGTTCCGTTCAGCACTTGGATTACATACCTTTTGTATTTCTTCAGATCAGGTAGACTTATTGTTTTTGCTGTTGCGTCTCTCACTGCTGTGCCTGATAAAAGGTCAATGATGTCAACTGGGTCAGACTCGCTCGTTCCGCCTCCACCAGTACCAGGGTTTACTGGGTTGCCCTGTTCATCAACCCATCTTACCGGAAGTGATTCATTTGAATTGATCATCTTAACACCTTGAATATCAACACCAACAAGTTTCAGCGCCTCAGCTAAAGCAATTACTAATGGATCCTTAGGATCACTGGTTATTTTTACTGCTTCCCCTTCCGGGTGTCCTTGAACATACACTTCTAATCCCTCCTATTATTTATTTCCCCTGTTCAGCAGCGTCGTGTTGTTGGGCCTTACGTCAAATGAATATGGCATCACTCCCTTCCTGTCATTTACATCCTGTAAGCTCCCTGACGGAATCGAACCGCCGCTTTCCGGATCTCTCCGGACTCTACCGTTGAGTTAAGGGAGCGCAATAAAAAAAGAACTATTTACCGTAGCACTCTCGGCAAACAATCCTCGCAGTTGGCTTATCGCCAGGTGAGATTTCTGACTCTGTCTTAGTTGGTGATCCGCATCTAATACATAGCGGAACTTTAACGCCTTTGATTTTAACTGTGCTTATTGGCTTGGATTTCGGAATTACTACCATCGCCCCGAATGGTTGCGCCATAGAAGGGTACATATGGTTCCCAAACAAGTTCATCAGGTGCCACAATTGAAAGGAAGACCAACCTTCTTCATCCACCTTGAGTTCAAATTCAGGATACGTGAAGCCGCGATCATTATAATGTTTTGCATTCTGTTGATGTTCCCGCTTCAGGATGTTTATGCCAGCCTCAGTTAATTTAACTTTAACCTCGTCATTGAAATTGACCATGACGTCCACGCTAAGCACCTCCGTATATCATCTAATCGTGTTAGCGACTATTCTAGTCCTCCAATAGAAATAAAATTCGAGTGCGCCGTACATTAAAAGGCCATCTAAATATGACAATCCGTTGCGATCCAACAGTGTGATTATTACTATCAAAATTACACTCATGAAGGAGATCCATAAAAGGCGCTTAATGAACACCCATAAGAACAAATAATCATCCTTGGTCATTTTCAACGCAGCCAGCTCCTCAACAATTCTTGTACAAAAAAAGCCGCCTTTATTAGGCGACTTAAGTTCCATCAGTATGAAGTTATTCCAGAATACCCTCAGCAACTAAAATTTGAAGTGCTCTCCACAAGAATGTAACGAGCAGTTCTCCCTCTTTAGACTCAATAATCTTCCGATCATCGAATATCAACAACCAATGCCCTTTCATGTCTCGGAGGTCTACAGTCTGATGAACACTCAGAATCTGAATTAATGTCCCTGCAGAGAACAAGGGCAATGTTTCATCTACATCGATTGTTTTCCCACCGTTATAAATGAGTGTTGATCTGTTTTCTGGATCAACATCCTCAATGATATAAGTCTTGTCAGGTGCGCTTTTAATGAAGAAGAAATCACCTGCACTAGGATCATAGCCAATTTCTGAAAGGACATTTTTCAATACCTCTTGGTCAAGGCTAAGTATTTCATCAATAGTTGTAAGGTCGCGTTTGTACTTCAATCTAGCATCTCTCCCTTGGTGTGATACTACTCATTTCGACATTAGGGAGAAATTACCTTCATGCATATTTGGTATGATGTGAGCAAGGATTCGCACCTTGCATGGCTTATTAGCAAGAACCTGGATTCGAACCAGGGTTGCAGTGTCCAGCACTGAACGACCTTTCCTCCTGCATGATTTACCGCCTTTTCGCAAAAGCCTCCTAAAGCTACTAAGACGGTCGTTTATTCGACGGCCTAACCCCATGTCATCCATCTGTACAGGCCCGAGGCTTTTAAGCCAATCCTGTATTCCCCTGTACCCCTCACAACCTAAACCACGCACTGAGCGTGACCCTAAGCAGCTGTGACAAGCATCGAGAACAAAAAGAACAGCATGCCCGCTTGTACTACCCTTGCGGCTCTAGACCGTCAAACAGGTATTGGTTAGTGTCGGGTGCTGTTCTCTTTTTGTTCCATGCTATAACTATAAACTATAAAAAGCCTAATGGTTTATAGGATTATTAAATAAATCGTAAAACTTTCTTAAATGATTGTTAATGCGATTTTTCTGAAATGCAGGACTGGTGACGATATATATCGAAATATCGTTTGAGGTGAATAGTATGAACCATACATATAGGGTGCTAAAGAAGGATTTAGATTTCTTTACTGCTGCATTAAGTCAGGATCGGGTAGCGGTATGGCATGTAATCGAAGACGAAGATCATCTAATAGATTATGGAGGAGTGGTCGAGGGTTATAGTCCGATAGCAATCAGGATCGCGGGCAATAGATATTTAAGGAGTACGCTTGAGTTTAGAGTACGAATAATTACATAGTTGATTTTCAAAAAAAATAAAGGGGCGATTCCATGGGATTAGTATCTGAAGTGATCACTGAAATAGGACAAACTGCAGTGATAGTTGCAGGGGCTAGTTGGTTTGCAAAATCGATTGTTACTAATTGGATTAATAAAAATATAGAGTCACACAAAGCAGATTTAAATAAATCAATTGAGCAATATAAGTTAAATCTCCAACAAGAATTACAACTACATCAAATAAGAAATAGTAAATTACATACTGATCGTTCTGAAATAATAATGGAGTTATTCAAATGTGTGACATCATTAGGAATTGGGCTAACATTGTACAGAAGAAAACAATTAGAGATGAGTATAGATGATAGAATTGAAGAAGTTAAAAGCCTTGAATCAGATGTTCTGGAATTTACAAACTATTACGAGAAACACAGTGTATATTTTAATGAGGAGATTAGAGTGTCGATAGAAACTTTAATCTATCACTATATTTTAATAATTAAGCAATTAAAAGAAGACCCTACGAACGATATCAAAGAAAACAATGAAATTTTACGTAAGATTAAGGATTTAAAAAATGAATTACAGCGAAATTTCTCGCAGCTTTTAGGGGTCTAGACTAAAAAAAAATGAGCAGTGAGGTTGGGACACCTCCTGCTCTTTTCTGTGACCTCAAACAATGAACTCTGTAAATACCGGTATCCTCAACAGACCCGATTTGGTCCAGTTCCTCATTTTAACCCTCGCTTGGATCCTTGGCTCTAGGTAAACATGCTTCTTGTCCTCTCCTGTAATAAGCTGCTTACATACACCACGGAATGCTTGCTTATGCTTCAAATTCGGCCCGTGCTCAATCACACCTGCAGGACGCATCTTGCCGGACGGATCTGGGACCGCAGCAAGCCATCCAAACTCAGCCTTTTTATATCCAGTGATAAACACGTCAGCATAAGACCAGTTTATGACCTTCTGCCACTCCCTGGATCGGATGCTGGAGTACTGGCTGTCTTTCCTCTTACCAACCACACCCTCCATACCCATAGCCTCTATTTGAGCGAACAAGGCCTCTCCTGCGCCTTCTATATGAGGTACAACCCCAAAGCTTTTGGAGGGTAATGAGAGTCCCTGTAAGATGGATTTGCGCTGTATAAGAGGAAGCTTGCGGAGGTCCTGACCCTTGTACTGCAGGATATCGAATATGGCGAAAGTGACTGGCAGTATTCGAGTGAGCTGCGTTATTTTGCTGGACTGCTTGGTGCTGAACCGACTCATTACTGCCTCGAAGTCATTTAAACCAGTCTCCGGATCGGTACAAGCGACCTCGCCGTCCAGGATGATATCGTCATCAAATGGCAGGACCAACTCCGGATACTGGCGGGTACAATCATTGTTGTGACGCGTATATAACCGGATGTTGCCGGCCTGTTGCGAATATATAAGCCGGTGACCGTCTACCTTCGGTTCGAAAATGTATTCCGAATGCGAGAAAGGTCCCGGTGCTGTTTCTAATAACATTGGGCTGATAAACATAAAAACACCTCAACCCAATTATAGCGGTTTGCCATAAAGGATTGAGGCGGTAAGTTATGGATTACTCGGAAAAAGCCTTACGAAGATCAGCCTTCAGCATATTTTTAAATTCATCAAGCAAATCCGGTAAGTTTTCTCTTATATCTTGAGCTTGTTTACGAATGTCTAAGTCAAATCTATAGTCAGGATGTAAATCTATCCAATACTCGTACATCTTTTGTAATAAGTTATGGGTAACTGTTGCGATCTCATCGGTTAAGAAAAGTTCATTAATTTTGAAAAAGTCCAGCGCCTTTGCATGGATTTCCCCTGCCCTATAATATTTCTGTTCTTGTAATTTTGAGCGTATTAAGTCGATGGCTTCGTCCTTTCTAACATTGAACAAAGTTTTAATTCGTAGAACATCTTTGTTATTAAAGTCATGGCTTCTTAAATACTCCTCAATTTCTGACTCATCAAATTGCCGTAAATCTACAGCATGAAACACTCCCCTCAAACCAATCATTTCTCTATAGGCATGATCGACCTCCTTATAGAGTTCAGGGTAGATCTGATACCGTTTAGTGGAATATAAATCAAATTCTTTTAGTGCTTTTTGTTGCTTGTGTTTAACACCCTCGATCTCTCTGTTCACATCACCTTTATGGGATTCTAATTTTTTTTGAAACCGATTTGCAATGTATAACTGAACGGCTGCTACAAGAATAACTATGATGACACTATCCTGGTTTCGCTCAATAAACTCTAAAATGTAATTTAACAAATGACCCCTCCTGTTCTTTATCACGCTTCCAGTATAATGCAAAAATAAGGAATAATAAATCTTTATTTTGATTTCAAATATTGATATAATGATTTCATAAATTGAAGAGGTGAAATCTATGGAACGAAAAGTAGCTAATGTATACGAGGATACTCGGGCACTATTGAATCAAGTCAAAGACGAATTTGATTTTAAGTCCGACGACCAGGCGATTAAGTTTCTATGTCAAATGTTCATCGCGGACAATCGTAATGAGGTTTTGAAGAAATACATCGATATTAAAAGAAAGGTGGCCGAATAAATGCCCTTCTATTATGACGAAAAAACTGATACTCATTATTTCAAGATAAATTACAAAGATGAAAACGGTCAATACAAGCAGTTACTGCGTCGAGGGTTTAAAACTATAAAAGAAGTGAAAGCAGCCATGGCTAAAGCTGAAACCGAAATAAATGAGGGTAAGTTTGTTAAGGAATCCAAGGTAATGTATCAAGACTTTATGAAGGACTGGCTTGAGGATAAAAAGAGGAACATCAAAAAAGGAACATGGGGTGTATACAGTAACCTGGTCAATAACCACATCCTACCTATTAGAGAGAATGCAGAAGGTAAAAAAGTCGGCCTTTCTGGTCACACACTCGGCAAGATTAAAGCACGTCATATAAAAGACCTGCTTCATTATCTTCATGATAACAAGTCTTTATCCGACGAGAACATTCAGAAATGCTATGGGATCATTAAAGACTCTTTGAAGGCTGCTCGATCCGAGGGGCTAGTATCAGACAATCAAGCAGAGTTAGTTAAACGGCCAACAGCAAGAAAGAAGGAAATGCAGGTTTGGACTATGGAGCAAACACAACAGTTTTTAAAAGGAGCTGCGGGAGATCCGTTGTATACCGTCTTCCTCTTGGCTTTGACAACTGGTATGCGCCAAGGAGAGATACTGGGCTTGCGTAAAAAAGACGTGGATAAAGAAAACAGCATTATCAGTGTGACACAGATACTTACTCATGATGGCAAAGGATTTGATTTCGGAGCAAAAACACTTTCTGGTGTGCGACCAATAAGATTGGATAAGGAAACAATGAAGTCTCTCCAGACTCACATAACTCATGCTAAAGAAAAGCGGATGGAGTTTGCGGATGTGTTCGAGGATAATGGTTTGGTCTTCTGCACGAGAACCGGCAAGCCGATCTCTCCACGTAATGTGAACAGAAGCTTTGAACGGATCGTCAATACCATTAATGAAGAGTTGCAAAAGAAACGCGATGCTGGATTGGAAGTTGAGCCAGACTTACCGAAAATTAGATTTCACGACCTGAGACATACTCACGTCACTTTCCTAATCAAGAACCGTGAAACTCCACAAGCTATTGCGGAAAGACTTGGATGGTCAGATACCAGAATGATTGATAATTACGCACATATTCGTCCAGATATCCAAATGGATGTTGCCGATACATTTGGCCGTTCTTTCTACTCAACAAGCTGATACGAATAATCGTATCAAAACACTTTTCGTATCAAATTCGTATCACGCCACACATTATGGCTTATTTTAATACCCATAAAAGGCAAAAACCCTTGATATACAAGGGTTTTTTCTATGATCTGTAGTGGGCTCGAACCACTGACCCCTACCCTGTCAAGATAGTGCTCTCCCAGCTGAGCTAACAGATCATGATATCTAATTGTTTGCCAATCAAGTAACAGTATCATACCAAGTAACCGTGTTCATTGTCAATCATTATATTGGTAATATTTTATTCGAATTGGTGCACAATAAAGGAATGATTACCATTTTGATGACGAGGTGACTTCCATATGAGGAACATGAGAGAACGTAAGCTGCATTTCATTATCACTGCCAAAAACGTAGCCTGTCTGATTGCGCTTGTTGCATTAATATACGTTTCTGTCGGTTGCAATTTGGAACGTAATGAACATACCGTACAATTCCAACAGTTAAACGAGCCAAAGAGGTGAATGATGACCTGCCCGTTTGGCTGGATGTGTATTCCAAGTCTGTTGTGCATGACGTGTACTCTCCACAAGGCAATGTTGAGGTCTTACCCTGAGGAACACGATGTCCCATTTCACTCATCTTCGTCCCACTTTTTGGAGTACGCCTTCTTGGTCACATAATACAACAAAGCAATCATGCCGGCCGCCATTAAAAGGGTGATTGCCATCACTCCTGCCATACCCATGGTTCATCCCTCCTCTCCCAGTATGTTCCAGTCTTAACTATACAGGAAAAGCATTTTTTTGTATAATTCAGTCTGATAGCGTAGAGCAGAAAGAAGGTATAGAATTGGCAGCTGAGATTAGTTATGTAACGACTGAAGAACAACTTCAGGAAGCATTGAATATTCGCAATCATGTTTTTGTCATCGAGCAGCAGGTGCCTGCTGACATTGAGATCGATCAATATGATACCATCAGTCCTGATGTGCATCACGCATTGTTAAGTACAGATGGACAGGCTGTAGCTACAGGGCGTCTGATCTATTACACCAAGGACACCGCCAAAATGCAGCGTATCGCTGTACTCAAATCTCATCGTGCTTTCGGCTACGGACGTGTGCTGCTCTTAGCCATGGAAGAACGGGCACGCGAATTGGGACTTTCCTACTCTGTTTTGGACGCACAATGCCAGGCGCAGAAGTTCTACGAAAAGCTCGGATACGAAGTCATCTCGGAAGAGCCTTTTTATGATGCAGACATTCTGCATGTTCGGATGCAAAAGAGCCTGTAAATAATCGCTGCAAGCGATATGAAGCCATGCTATGCATACTTTTTTTTGATCCGGACAGGCTAAAGAGGTAACCAGATTCCTATTTGGTCAGATAAGGAGAGTGTGACATCATGGATCAAACGACACGCGAAAGCTTCACAGCAGTACAAAAAAATGGTGACGGTGATCTGACAGCGTTCCAAACTTCATCCGGACGTGTGCTGGACTATCAACAAGCACTGGCAGAAGTCAAAGCAGGAGCAATTGCAGGTGTAAACGTCTTTAAAGGCAAAGACGGCGAAATGTACATTCGCGGTGATGCAGATGGCGACCCAACCAATAACCTTGATCAACTTCCTATCTTCTAATAGATGTATACTGCCTAACATGGCGCCAATCCGGCATTCCGGGTTGGCGTTTTTTACATTTTAATATTCGGTAAAATATTTCACGGCATCGCCAGCGGGCTGGCTTTTGCGAATGGGCTGTGGTTCCTGCTCCCATGCTTGCAGAATTAATATGCCTTCCAGCGTAGACTTGTTTTCCCACACAATATGCTGCCTGCGCTCAAGCTCCAGCAGTGACTCATGAATGAACGCCTTGCTTCTGCCCGTCTTATTCTCCAACTCGTCCATTCGTGGCATCCGGCGGCGCTGCCCTGCATAATTAACAATAATACGCAAAATTTTACGTTCAAAATCATTCAGCATATTTCTTCCTTCCCTTCCTTATGGAGTACGGGACGCCATGCCAGAATACCTTGTTCCAGAAATGTTCGGGGTGCACCCTCTTTCCCTGCGGATGCTCTAATCTTCCCTTCCCGCACACTGTTGATTCGAATCTGCCGCTGTGTAATATGCCCTGCACGATCCATGTAGACGAGCTCCACCATCTGTCCAATATATTTCCCTAGCATAATCATCCCTCCAATAAGAACGTGTGTTTGTTTTATTATTATATGCGAACATAAGTTCTTTATTCAACAACTAAAAAAAGGATTTTTTTGAAATAAAAAAACCAGACTCACTCCCTTTAACAGGGAAGTCTGGTTCCTATCTTTCTTGCTGTGCAGTTCTTGTTCAGTTCAACGTCGATCCGATTCCGTAAATTGTACTTTTTTCAGCTGCTGGGTCGACGGG
>JAJQJQ010000127.1:0-66261 GCA_028622995.1 Panagrolaimus kolymaensis | reverse complement strand
AGTTTTTTTAGAACCATTTATTTTTAATAAAATATTTTAAAATTATTCCCAACAGGATTTTTGATTTCGTCCGTTGAAAGTACTTTAATCAATGAACATTTTTTTGAACACATATATCAAGCTTAGATATTGCTGAAACTCGTTTTGAGTTACGGAGCTCAATAAAGCATATGGATTTTTTTATCCCATAATTTTTCTTTTAATTTTTAAGGATTAATGCCAAGAGGATTTTGAATCGCATACCATTTATGACCTTCAACCAAAAATTATTTATTTATTTGATGCAACAAGCAAGCGTTGAGATACCTAATTTATTTTAAAACTTTTTGAATAAGAAAAAAAATTGCAGAGAAAAATTGCCTTATTTTTATGATTTTTTATGCATTTTTACATCCATTTTTAATGATATTTTTAAAAACGGATCGTATGGTAACGATTTGGAAGCCATCAAAAATTAATGTTTTTACACTTAAAGCAAAAAATGCTTTAATAAAGTAAAAATAATTCCAAGCTCATAAGTAAGAAAGCTTTAAAAAAAATTTGTTTATCAAAAGTGATAAATCACATAAAAACCTACAAAAACGGTAACATATTTGTTTAGTGAAAGATAAGGCTCAAATCGAGCTAGGTGGCTATGAAAATTAAAAACCAACATTAAATATTCAAATTTTTAAGTTTTGAATTAGAATTTTTTTTTTCAAAGGTTTTTTTTGTTTTCAATATTTATTATTAAATAAATTAAAATTATTCCCAACAGGATTTTTTATTCCGTCCACTGGAAGTACTTCAATCGATGAATCTTTTTTTGAACACATATCAAGCTTTGATGCAAGAAATTAGAGAATCTCGTTTTGAGTTACGGAGCTCAATAAAGCATATGGATTTTTTATCCAAATATTTTTCTTATGTTTTTTAAAAAATATTTGAGTAATCTTAGAGATTTGCCTACCAAATAAGACCTTCAACAAGAAATTATATATTTATTTGGTGTATCAAGCAATCATAGAGACATAAAATTTAGTTTAAAACTTTTTGAATAAGAAAAAAAATTCCAGAGGAAAAGTGCTTTATTAATATCATTTTTTATGCTATTTTACATCCATTTTCAATGATATTTTTTAAAACGCATCCTATGGTGACGATTTGAAAGCCTTCAAAAATTAATGTTTTTACACTTAAAGCAAAAAATTCTTTGATAAAGTTAAAATAATTCCAAAGTCAAAAGTAATGAAACTTTTAAAAAATTTTGTTTATCCCAAGTGATAAATCACATCTAAATCTACAAAAATCGATCTGTATTTCTTTAGTGAAAGAAAAGACTCTGATTGAGCTATGTGGCTTAGAAAATTTATATTGGGCATGCATGAATGAAACTTCGAGGTTTAGTATCTCTTTAATTGAGGCATCGAGTTACTTTTGACTTATATTTTCATGGTTAAAAAAATAAACAAAAATTACATGGAAAATAAAAAAAATAGCCGCAATTCAAAAATTTTGAGTTCCAGACGTTGTTGAGTTCTAAATGAACACATGTATCAATGCTTTGAAGCAAGAAAATGAAAAAAAATGTTTTGAATAAAAAAAAAATTACACATGAAAAGTGCCTTATTTTTAACATTAATTATGCATTTTTACATACGATTTTAATCATATTTTTAAAATAAATCCTATGGTGCCGATTTGGAAGCAATTTATAGTTGTTACGTTCAACTCGAAGTGATCGTCGTGTACATAGAGATAGAGGAGGAGGAGGTTCATTAATAAATTATGGATGTTGGTTGAAGGTCATAATTGGTATGCGATTCAAAACCCTGTTTGGAATAATCTTTAAAAATCATATAATAAATATTTGGATAAAAAAATCCATCTGCTTTATTGAACACTGTAACTCAAAACGTGAATCAGCAATTTTTTAATGTTATTCTTTTTTTTCAAACCCAAATATCTTGTTGATGAGCTCAATGATTGAGAAAAAAAGTGGAGTTCGATTATTTAGCAAAATTATTAATCTACAAGATTTTTAAAACAGAAAAAATAATTTGGATTTATTTGATTTTTTCCAAGGCATTAACCTTAAAAAAAAGATTTCTTTAAATGAAAAACATTAAATTTAAATATTCCTTACTTAATTGAATAGGTAGTCGGGAAGAAAATGGATTAAAAAACATGAGAAAAAATATATAATAAATGATTTAGGTAAACCACTATTTTATTTTCTTTCAAAATTGCCCAAAAAAATGGAAAATTTAGTTCAAAATTCAACAAAAAGTTCACTTTCATATAGTCCAAAAAAGTTGTTATTATAATATCTGGTTTCGTAGCGCAGTGGAATTTTTGCAAGACGGTGCAGAATTTTCGCTGGGTTCGAATCCCGGTGCACAACAACAACAACAACCTCAACAACAACCTCAACAACAACCTCAACAACAACCTCAACAACAACCTCAACAACAACAACAACAAAATTTTTGATTTTTTTGGCTTATTTAAATTTCTAGTTTATCATAAGAATTAATTCTACAAATTCTTTTTAATGTTTTAACATATTTGATGCATGTTTTCACTACAAAAAAACCAAAAACAGTCTGTTGAGTGTTGAAGGATTTTAGAAGTTTTAATTATGAAACAAATTTTTTTTTGCCCCTTCAGCAGATCTTATTTTTTCTTGTTTTTAATTATTTTTTTTGAAATAATTTCATGCAAATACAAGACATTTCAGAAATGGCTGCGAAAAAAACAATTTCCAGACATACCAATGTATGCATCAAACATAGAGGAAGAAGACGTTAGTGAATCACGTTTTGAATTATGTCTTGAATTGGACATATAGTTTTTAGAACCATTTATTTTTAATAAAATATTTTAAAATTATTCCCAACAGGATTTTTGATTTCGTCCGTTGAAAGTACTTTAATCAATGAACATTTTTTTGAACACATATATCAAGCTTAGATATTGCTGAAACTCGTTTTGAGTTACGGAGCTCAATAAAGCATATGGATTTTTTTATCCCATAATTTTTCTTTTAATTTTTAAGGATTAATGCCAAGAGGATTTTGAATCGCATACCATTTATGACCTTCAACCAAAAATTATTTATTTATTTGATGCAACAAGCAAGCGTTGAGATACCTAATTTATTTTAAAACTTTTTGAATAAGAAAAAAAATTGCAGAGAAAAATTGCCTTATTTTTATGATTTTTTATGCATTTTTACATCCATTTTTAATGATATTTTTAAAAACGGATCGTATGGTAACGATTTGGAAGCCATCAAAAATTAATGTTTTTACACTTAAAGCAAAAAATGCTTTAATAAAGTAAAAATAATTCCAAGCTCATAAGTAAGAAAGCTTTAAAAAAAATTTGTTTATCAAAAGTGATAAATCACATAAAAACCTACAAAAACGGTAACATATTTGTTTAGTGAAAGATAAGGCTCAAATCGAGCTAGGTGGCTATGAAAATTAAAAACCAACATTAAATATTCAAATTTTTAAGTTTTGAATTAGAATTTTTTTTTTCAAAGGTTTTTTTGTTTTCAATATTTATTATTAAATAAATTAAAATTATTCCCAACAGGATTTTTTATTCCGTCCACTGGAAGTACTTCAATCGATGAATCTTTTTTTGAACACATATCAAGCTTTGATGCAAGAAATTAGAGAATCTCGTTTTGAGTTACGGAGCTCAATAAAGCATATGGATTTTTTATCCAAATATTTTTCTTATGTTTTTTAAAAAATATTTGAGTAATCTTAGAGATTTGCCTACCAAATAAGACCTTCAACAAGAAATTATATATTTATTTGGTGTATCAAGCAATCATAGAGACATAAAATTTAGTTTAAAAACTTTTTGAATAAGAAAAAAAATTCCAGAGGAAAAGTGCTTTATTAATATCATTTTTTATGCTATTTTACATCCATTTTCAATGATATTTTTTAAAACGCATCCTATGGTGACGATTTGAAAGCCTTCAAAAATTAATGTTTTTACACTTAAAGCAAAAAATTCTTTGATAAAGTTAAAATAATTCCAAAGTCAAAAGTAATGAAACTTTTAAAAAATTTTGTTTATCCCAAGTGATAAATCACATCTAAATCTACAAAAATCGATCTGTATTTCTTTAGTGAAAGAAAAGACTCTGATTGAGCTATGTGGCTTAGAAAATTTATATTGGGCATGCATGAATGAAACTTCGAGGTTTAGTATCTCTTTAATTGAGGCATCGAGTTACTTTTGACTTATATTTTCATGGTTAAAAAAATAAACAAAAATTACATGGAAAATAAAAAAAATAGCCGCAATTCAAAAATTTTGAGTTCCAGACGTTGTTGAGTTCTAAATGAACACATGTATCAATGCTTTGAAGCAAGAAAATGAAAAAAAATGTTTTGAATAAAAAAAAAATTACACATGAAAAGTGCCTTATTTTTAACATTAATTATGCATTTTTACATACGATTTTAATCATATTTTTAAAAATAAATCCTATGGTGCCGATTTGGAAGCAATTTATAGTTGTTACGTTCAACTCGAAGTGATCGTCGTGTACATAGAGATAGAGGAGGAGGAGGTTCATTAATAAATTATGGATGTTGGTTGAAGGTCATAATTGGTATGCGATTCAAAACCCTGTTTGGAATAATCTTTAAAAATCATATAATAAATATTTGGATAAAAAAATCCATCTGCTTTATTGAACACTGTAACTCAAAACGTGAATCAGCAATTTTTTAATGTTATTCTTTTTTTTCAAACCCAAATATCTTGTTGATGAGCTCAATGATTGAGAAAAAAAGTGGAGTTCGATTATTTAGCAAAATTATTAATCTACAAGATTTTTAAAACAGAAAAAATAATTTGGATTTATTTGATTTTTTCCAAGGCATTAACCTTAAAAAAAAGATTTCTTTAAATGAAAAACATTAAATTTAAATATTCCTTACTTAATTGAATAGGTAGTCGGGAAGAAAATGGATTAAAAAACATGAGAAAAAATATATAATAAATGATTTAGGTAAACCACTATTTTATTTTCTTTCAAAATTGCCCAAAAAAATGGAAAATTTAGTTCAAAATTCAACAAAAAGTTCACTTTCATATAGTCCAAAAAAGTTGTTATTATAATATCGGGTTTCGTAGCGCAGTGGAATTTTTGCAAGACGGTGCAGAATTTTCGCTGGGTTCGAATCCCGGTGCACAACAACAACAACCTCAACAACCTCAACAACAACAACAACCTCAACAACAACAACAACCTCAACAACAACAACAACCTCAACAACAACAACAACAACCTCAACAACAACCTCAACAACAACCTCAACAACAACCTCAACAACACCCACAACAACAACCTCAACAACACCCACAACAACAACAACAACAAAATTTTTGATTTTTTTGGCTTATTTAAATTTCTAGTTTATCATAAGAATTAATTCTACAAATTCTTTTTAATGTTTTAACATATTTGATGCATGTTTTCACTACAAAAAAACCAAAAACAGTCTGTTGAGTGTTGAAGGATTTTAGAAGTTTTAATTATGAAACAAATTTTTTTTTGCCCCTTCAGCAGATCTTATTTTTTCTTGTTTTTAATTATTTTTTTTGAAATAATTTCATGCAAATACAAGACATTTCAGAAATGGCTGCGAAAAAAACAATTTCCAGACATACCAATGTATGCATCAAACATAGAGGAAGAAGACGTTAGTGAATCACGTTTTGAATTATGTCTTGAATTGGACATATAGTTTTTTAGAACCATTTATTTTTAATAAAATATTTTAAAATTATTCCCAACAGGATTTTTGATTTCGTCCGTTGAAAGTACTTTAATCAATGAACATTTTTTTGAACACATATATCAAGCTTAGATATTGCTGAAACTCGTTTTGAGTTACGGAGCTCAATAAAGCATATGGATTTTTTTATCCCATAATTTTTCTTTTAATTTTTAAGGATTAATGCCAAGAGGATTTTGAATCGCATACCATTTATGACCTTCAACCAAAAATTATTTATTTATTTGATGCAACAAGCAAGCGTTGAGATACCTAATTTATTTTAAAACTTTTTGAATAAGAAAAAAAATTGCAGAGAAAAATTGCCTTATTTTTATGATTTTTTATGCATTTTTACATCCATTTTTAATGATATTTTTAAAAACGGATCGTATGGTAACGATTTGGAAGCCATCAAAAATTAATGTTTTTACACTTAAAGCAAAAAATGCTTTAATAAAGTAAAAATAATTCCAAGCTCATAAGTAAGAAAGCTTTAAAAAAAATTTGTTTATCAAAAGTGATAAATCACATAAAAACCTACAAAAACGGTAACATATTTGTTTAGTGAAAGATAAGGCTCAAATCGAGCTAGGTGGCTATGAAAATTAAAAACCAACATTAAATATTCAAATTTTTAAGTTTTGAATTAGAATTTTTTTTTTCAAAGGTTTTTTTGTTTTCAATATTTATTATTAAATAAATTAAAATTATTCCCAACAGGATTTTTTTATTCCGTCCACTGGAAGTACTTCAATCGATGAATCTTTTTTTGAACACATATCAAGCTTTGATGCAAGAAATTAGAGAATCTCGTTTTGAGTTACGGAGCTCAATAAAGCATATGGATTTTTTATCCAAATATTTTTCTTATGTTTTTTAAAAAATATTTGAGTAATCTTAGAGATTTGCCTACCAAATAAGACCTTCAACAAGAAATTATATATTTATTTGGTGTATCAAGCAATCATAGAGACATAAAATTTAGTTTA
Organism: Panagrolaimus kolymaensis; assembly: GCA_028622995.1. Classification (NCBI taxonomy): domain Eukaryota; kingdom Metazoa; phylum Nematoda; class Chromadorea; order Rhabditida; family Panagrolaimidae; genus Panagrolaimus; species Panagrolaimus kolymaensis. The sequence continues at coordinate 59,477 of JAJQJQ010000127.1, read as the reverse complement.
AAACTTTTTGAATAAGAAAAAAAATTCCAGAGGAAAAGTGCTTTATTAATATCATTTTTTATGCTATTTTACATCCATTTTCAATGATATTTTTTAAAACGCATCCTATGGTGACGATTTGGAAAGCCTTCAAAAATTAATGTTTTTACACTTAAAGCAAAAAATTCTTTGATAAAGTTAAAATAATTCCAAAGTCAAAAGTAATGAAACTTTTAAAAAATTTTGTTTATCCCAAGTGATAAATCACATCTAAATCTACAAAAATCGATCTGTATTTCTTTAGTGAAAGAAAAGACTCTGATTGAGCTATGTGGCTTAGAAAATTTATATTGGGCATGCATGAATGAAACTTCGAGGTTTAGTATCTCTTTAATTGAGGCATCGAGTTACTTTTGACTTATATTTTCATGGTTAAAAAAATAAACAAAAATTACATGGAAAATAAAAAAAATAGCCGCAATTCAAAAATTTTGAGTTCCAGACGTTGTTGAGTTCTAAATGAACACATGTATCAATGCTTTGAAGCAAGAAAATGAAAAAAAATGTTTTGAATAAAAAAAAAATTACACATGAAAAGTGCCTTATTTTTAACATTAATTATGCATTTTTACATACGATTTTAATCATATTTTTAAAAATAAATCCTATGGTGCCGATTTGGAAGCAATTTATAGTTGTTACGTTCAACTCGAAGTGATCGTCGTGTACATAGAGATAGAGGAGGAGGAGGTTCATTAATAAATTATGGATGTTGGTTGAAGGTCATAATTGGTATGCGATTCAAAACCCTGTTTGGAATAATCTTTAAAAATCATATAATAAATATTTGGATAAAAAAATCCATCTGCTTTATTGAACACTGTAACTCAAAACGTGAATCAGCAATTTTTTAATGTTATTCTTTTTTTTCAAACCCAAATATCTTGTTGATGAGCTCAATGATTGAGAAAAAAAGTGGAGTTCGATTATTTAGCAAAATTATTAATCTACAAGATTTTTAAAACAGAAAAAATAATTTGGATTTATTTGATTTTTTCCAAGGCATTAACCTTAAAAAAAAGATTTCTTTAAATGAAAAACATTAAATTTAAATATTCCTTACTTAATTGAATAGGTAGTCGGGAAGAAAATGGATTAAAAAACATGAGAAAAAATATATAATAAATGATTTAGGTAAACCACTATTTTATTTTCTTTCAAAATTGCCCAAAAAAATGGAAAATTTAGTTCAAAATTCAACAAAAAGTTCACTTTCATATAGTCCAAAAAAGTTGTTATTATAATATCGGGTTTCGTAGCGCAGTGGAATTTTTGCAAGACGGTGCAGAATTTTCGCTGGGTTCGAATCCCGGTGCACAACAACAACAACAACCACAACAACCTCAACAACAACAACAACAACCTAAACAACAACCTCAACAACAACCTCAACAACACCCACAACAACAACAACAACAAAATTTTTGATTTTTTTGGCTTATTTAAATTTCTAGTTTATCATAAGAATTAATTCTACAAATTCTTTTTAATGTTTTAACATATTTGATGCATGTTTTCACTACAAAAAAACCAAAAACAGTCTGTTGAGTGTTGAAGGATTTTAGAAGTTTTAATTATGAAACAAATTTTTTTTTGCCCCTTCAGCAGATCTTATTTTTTCTTGTTTTTAATTATTTTTTTTGAAATAATTTCATGCAAATACAAGACATTTCAGAAATGGCTGCGAAAAAAACAATTTCCAGACATACCAATGTATGCATCAAACATAGAGGAAGAAGACGTTAGTGAATCACGTTTTGAATTATGTCTTGAATTGGACATATAGTTTTTTAGAACCATTTATTTTTAATAAAATATTTTAAAATTATTCCCAACAGGATTTTTGATTTCGTCCGTTGAAAGTACTTTAATCAATGAACATTTTTTTGAACACATATATCAAGCTTAGATATTGCTGAAACTCGTTTTGAGTTACGGAGCTCAATAAAGCATATGGATTTTTTTATCCCATAATTTTTCTTTTAATTTTTAAGGATTAATGCCAAGAGGATTTTGAATCGCATACCATTTATGACCTTCAACCAAAAATTATTTATTTATTTGATGCAACAAGCAAGCGTTGAGATACCTAATTTATTTTAAAACTTTTTGAATAAGAAAAAAAATTGCAGAGAAAAATTGCCTTATTTTTATGATTTTTTATGCATTTTTACATCCATTTTTAATGATATTTTTAAAAACGGATCGTATGGTAACGATTTGGAAGCCATCAAAAATTAATGTTTTTACACTTAAAGCAAAAAATGCTTTAATAAAGTAAAAATAATTCCAAGCTCATAAGTAAGAAAGCTTTAAAAAAAATTTGTTTATCAAAAGTGATAAATCACATAAAAACCTACAAAAACGGTAACATATTTGTTTAGTGAAAGATAAGGCTCAAATCGAGCTAGGTGGCTATGAAAATTAAAAACCAACATTAAATATTCAAATTTTTAAGTTTTGAATTAGAATTTTTTTTTTCAAAGGTTTTTTTGTTTTCAATATTTATTATTAAATAAATTAAAATTATTCCCAACAGGATTTTTTATTCCGTCCACTGGAAGTACTTCAATCGATGAATCTTTTTTTGAACACATATCAAGCTTTGATGCAAGAAATTAGAGAATCTCGTTTTGAGTTACGGAGCTCAATAAAGCATATGGATTTTTTATCCAAATATTTTTCTTATGTTTTTTAAAAAATATTTGAGTAATCTTAGAGATTTGCCTACCAAATAAGACCTTCAACAAGAAATTATATATTTATTTGGTGTATCAAGCAATCATAGAGACATAAAATTTAGTTTAAAACTTTTTGAATAAGAAAAAAAATTCCAGAGGAAAAGTGCTTTATTAATATCATTTTTTATGCTATTTTACATCCATTTTCAATGATATTTTTTAAAACGCATCCTATGGTGACGATTTGGAAGCCTTCAAAAATTAATGTTTTTACACTTAAAGCAAAAAATTCTTTGATAAAGTTAAAATAATTCCAAAGTCAAAAGTAATGAAACTTTTAAAAAATTTTGTTTATCCCAAGTGATAAATCACATCTAAATCTACAAAAATCGATCTGTATTTCTTTAGTGAAAGAAAAGACTCTGATTGAGCTATGTGGCTTAGAAAATTTATATTGGGCATGCATGAATGAAACTTCGAGGTTTAGTATCTCTTTAATTGAGGCATCGAGTTACTTTTGACTTATATTTTCATGGTTAAAAAAATAAACAAAAATTACATGGAAAATAAAAAAAATAGCCGCAATTCAAAAATTTTGAGTTCCAGACGTTGTTGAGTTCTAAATGAACACATGTATCAATGCTTTGAAGCAAGAAAATGAAAAAAAATGTTTTGAATAAAAAAAAAATTACACATGAAAAGTGCCTTATTTTTAACATTAATTATGCATTTTTACATACGATTTTAATCATATTTTTAAAAATAAATCCTATGGTGCCGATTTGGAAGCAATTTATAGTTGTTACGTTCAACTCGAAGTGATCGTCGTGTACATAGAGATAGAGGAGGAGGAGGTTCATTAATAAATTATGGATGTTGGTTGAAGGTCATAATTGGTATGCGATTCAAAACCCTGTTTGGAATAATCTTTAAAAATCATATAATAAATATTTGGATAAAAAAATCCATCTGCTTTATTGAACACTGTAACTCAAAACGTGAATCAGCAATTTTTTAATGTTATTCTTTTTTTTCAAACCCAAATATCTTGTTGATGAGCTCAATGATTGAGAAAAAAAGTGGAGTTCGATTATTTAGCAAAATTATTAATCTACAAGATTTTTAAAACAGAAAAAATAATTTGGATTTATTTGATTTTTTCCAAGGCATTAACCTTAAAAAAAAGATTTCTTTAAATGAAAAACATTAAATTTAAATATTCCTTACTTAATTGAATAGGTAGTCGGGAAGAAAATGGATTAAAAAACATGAGAAAAAATATATAATAAATGATTTAGGTAAACCACTATTTTATTTTCTTTCAAAATTGCCCAAAAAAATGGAAAATTTAGTTCAAAATTCAACAAAAAGTTCACTTTCATATAGTCCAAAAAAGTTGTTATTATAATATCGGGTTTCGTAGCGCAGTGGAATTTTTGCAAGACGGTGCAGATTTTTCGCTGGGTTCGAATCCCGGTGCACAACAACAACAACAACCACAACAACAACAACAACAACAACAACAACCTCAACAACAACCTCAACAACACAACAACAACAAAATTTTTGATTTTTTTGGCTTATTTAAATTTCTAGTTTATCATAAGAATTAATTCTACAAATTCTTTTTAATGTTTTAACATATTTGATGCATGTTTTCACTACAAAAAAACCAAAAACAGTCTGTTGAGTGTTGAAGGATTTTAGAAGTTTTAATTATGAAACAAATTTTTTTTTGCCCCTTCAGCAGATCTTATTTTTTCTTGTTTTTAATTATTTTTTTTGAAATAATTTCATGCAAATACAAGACATTTCAGAAATGGCTGCGAAAAAAACAATTTCCAGACATACCAATGTATGCATCAAACATAGAGGAAGAAGACGTTAGTGAATCACGTTTTGAATTATGTCTTGAATTGGACATATAGTTTTTTAGAACCATTTATTTTAATAAAATATTTTAAATTATTCCCAACAGGATTTTTGATTTCGTCCGTTGAAAGTACTTTAATCAATGAACATTTTTTGAACACATATATCAAGCTTAGATATTGCTGAAACTCGTTTTGAGTTACGGAGCTCAATAAAGCATATGGATTTTTTTATCCCATAATTTTTCTTTTAATTTTTAAGGATTAATGCCAAGAGGATTTTGAATCGCATACCATTTATGACCTTCAACCAAAAATTATTTATTTATTTGATGCAACAAGCAAGCGTTGAGATACCTAATTTATTTTAAAACTTTTTGAATAAGAAAAAAATTGCAGAGAAAAATTGCCTTATTTTTATGATTTTTTATGCATTTTTACATCCATTTTTAATGATATTTTTAAAAACGGATCGTATGGTAACGATTTGGAAGCCATCAAAAATTAATGTTTTTACACTTAAAGCAAAAAATGCTTTAATAAAGTAAAAATAATTCCAAGCTCATAAGTAAGAAAGCTTTAAAAAAAATTTGTTTATCAAAAGTGATAAATCACATAAAAACCTACAAAAACGGTAACATATTTGTTTAGTGAAAGATAAGGCTCAAATCGAGCTAGGTGGCTATGAAAATTAAAAACCAACATTAAATATTCAAATTTTTAAGTTTTGAATTAGAATTTTTTTTTTCAAAGGTTTTTTTGTTTTCAATATTTATTATTAAATAAATTAAAATTATTCCCAACAGGATTTTTTATTCCGTCCACTGGAAGTACTTCAATCGATGAATCTTTTTTTGAACACATATCAAGCTTTGATGCAAGAAATTAGAGAATCTCGTTTTGAGTTACGGAGCTCAATAAAGCATATGGATTTTTTATCCAAATATTTTTCTTATGTTTTTTAAAAAATATTTGAGTAATCTTAGAGATTTGCCTACCAAATAAGACCTTCAACAAGAAATTATATATTTATTTGGTGTATCAAGCAATCATAGAGACATAAAATTTAGTTTAAAACTTTTTGAATAAGAAAAAAAATTCCAGAGGAAAAGTGCTTTATTAATATCATTTTTTATGCTATTTTACATCCATTTTCAATGATATTTTTTAAAACGCATCCTATGGTGACGATTTGGAAGCCTTCAAAATTAATGTTTTTACACATAAAGCAAAAAATTCTTTGATAAAGTTAAAATAATTCCAAAGTCAAAAGTAATGAAACTTTTAAAAAATTTTGTTTATCCCAAGTGATAAATCACATCTAAATCTACAAAAATCGATCTGTATTTCTTTAGTGAAAGAAAAGACTCTGATTGAGCTATGTGGCTTAGAAAATTTATATTGGGCATGCATGAATGAAACTTCGAGGTTTAGTATCTCTTTAATTGAGGCATCGAGTTACTTTTGACTTATATTTTCATGGTTAAAAAAATAAACAAAAATTACATGGAAAATAAAAAAAATAGCCGCAATTCAAAAATTTTGAGTTCCAGACGTTGTTGAGTTCTAAATGAACACATGTATCAATGCTTTGAAGCAAGAAAATGAAAAAAAATGTTTTGAATAAAAAAAAAATTACACATGAAAAGTGCCTTATTTTTAACATTAATTATGCATTTTTACATACGATTTTAATCATATTTTTAAAAATAAATCCTATGGTGCCGATTTGGAAGCAATTTATAGTTGTTACGTTCAACTCGAAGTGATCGTCGTGTACATAGAGATAGAGGAGGAGGAGGTTCATTAATAAATTATGGATGTTGGTTGAAGGTCATAATTGGTATGCGATTCAAAACCCTGTTTGGAATAATCTTTAAAAATCATATAATAAATATTTGGATAAAAAAATCCATCTGCTTTATTGAACACTGTAACTCAAAACGTGAATCAGCAATTTTTTAATGTTATTCTTTTTTTCAAACCCAAATATCTTGTTGATGAGCTCAATGATTGAGAAAAAAAGTGGAGTTCGATTATTTAGCAAAATTATTAATCTACAAGATTTTTAAAACAGAAAAAATAATTTGGATTTATTTGATTTTTTCCAAGGCATTAACCTTAAAAAAAAGATTTCTTTAAATGAAAAACATTAAATTTAAATATTCCTTACTTAATTGAATAGGTAGTCGGGAAGAAAATGGATTAAAAAACATGAGAAAAAATATATAATAAATGATTTAGGTAAACCACTATTTTATTTTCTTTCAAAATTGCCCAAAAAATGGAAAATTTAGTTCAAAATTCAACAAAAAGTTCACTTTCATATAGTCCAAAAAAGTTGTTATTATAATATCGGGTTTCGTAGCGCAGTGGAATTTTTGCAAGACGGTGCAGAATTTTCGCTGGGTTCGAATCCCGGTGCACAACAACAACAACAACCTCAACAACAACAACAACAACCTCAACAACAACCTCAACAACACCCACAACAACAACAACAACAAAATTTTTGATTTTTTTGGCTTATTTAAATTTCTAGTTTATCATAAGAATTAATTCTACAAATTCTTTTTAATGTTTTAACATATTTGATGCATGTTTTCACTACAAAAAAACCAAAAACAGTCTGTTGAGTGTTGAAGGATTTTAGAAGTTTTAATTATGAAACAAATTTTTTTTTGCCCCTTCAGCAGATCTTATTTTTTCTTGTTTTTAATTATTTTTTTTGAAATAATTTCATGCAAATACAAGACATTTCAGAAATGGCTGCGAAAAAAACAATTTCCAGACATACCAATGTATGCATCAAACATAGAGGAAGAAGACGTTAGTGAATCACGTTTTGAATTATGTCTTGAATTGGACATATAGTTTTTTAGAACCATTTATTTTTAATAAAATATTTTAAAATTATTCCCAACAGGATTTTTGATTTCGTCCGTTGAAAGTACTTTAATCAATGAACATTTTTTTGAACACATATATCAAGCTTAGATATTGCTGAAACTCGTTTTGAGTTACGGAGCTCAATAAAGCATATGGATTTTTTTATCCCATAATTTTTCTTTTAATTTTTAAGGATTAATGCCAAGAGGATTTTGAATCGCATACCATTTATGACCTTCAACCAAAAATTATTTATTTATTTGATGCAACAAGCAAGCGTTGAGATACCTAATTTATTTTAAAACTTTTTGAATAAGAAAAAAAATTGCAGAGAAAAATTGCCTTATTTTTATGATTTTTTATGCATTTTTTACATCCATTTTTAATGATATTTTTAAAAACGGATCGTATGGTAACGATTTGGAAGCCATCAAAAATTAATGTTTTTACACTTAAAGCAAAAAATGCTTTAATAAAGTAAAAATAATTCCAAGCTCATAAGTAAGAAAGCTTTAAAAAAAATTTGTTTATCAAAAGTGATAAATCACATAAAAACCTACAAAAACGGTAACATATTTGTTTAGTGAAAGATAAGGCTCAAATCGAGCTAGGTGGCTATGAAAATTAAAAACCAACATTAAATATTCAAATTTTTAAGTTTTTGAATTAGAATTTTTTTTTTTCAAAGGTTTTTTTGTTTTCAATATTTATTATTAAATAAATTAAAATTATTCCCAACAGGATTTTTTATTCCGTCCACTGGAAGTACTTCAATCGATGAATCTTTTTTTGAACACATATCAAGCTTTGATGCAAGAAATTAGAGAATCTCGTTTTGAGTTACGGAGCTCAATAAAGCATAGGATTTTTTATCCAAATATTTTTCTTATGTTTTTTAAAAAATATTTGAGTAATCTTAGAGATTTGCCTACCAAATAAGACCTTCAACAAGAAATTATATTTATTTGGTGTATCAAGCAATCATAGAGACATAAAATTTAGTTTAAAACTTTTTGAATAAGAAAAAAAATTCCAGAGGAAAAGTGCTTTATTAATATCATTTTTTATGCTATTTTACATCCATTTTCAATGATATTTTTTAAAACGCATCCTATGGTGACGATTTGGAAGCCTTCAAAAATTAATGTTTTTACACTTAAAGCAAAAAATTCTTTGTAAAGTTAAATAATTCCAAAGTCAAAAGTAATGAAACTTTTAAAAATTTTGTTTATCCCAAGTGATAAATCACATCTAAATCTACAAAAATCGATCTGTATTTCTTTAGTGAAAGAAAAGACTCTGATTGAGCTATGTGGCTTAGAAAATTTATATTGGGCATGCATGAATGAAACTTCGAGGTTTAGTATCTCTTTAATTGAGGCATCGAGTTACTTTTGACTTATATTTTCATGGTTAAAAAAATAAACAAAAATTACATGGAAAATAAAAAAATAGCCGCAATTCAAAAATTTTGAGTTCCAGACGTTGTTGAGTTCTAAATGAACACATGTATCAATGCTTTGAAGCAAGAAAATGAAAAAAAATGTTTTGAATAAAAAAAAAAATTACACATGAAAAGTGCCTTATTTTTAACATTAATTATGCATTTTTACATACGATTTTAATCATATTTTTAAAAATAAATCCTATGGTGCCGATTTGGAAGCAATTTATAGTTGTTACGTTCAACTCGAAGTGATCGTCGTGTACATAGAGATAGAGGAGGAGGAGGTTCATTAATAAATTATGGATGTTGGTTGAAGGTCATAATTGGTATGCGATTCAAAACCCTGTTTGGAATAATCTTTAAAAATCATATAATAAATATTTGGATAAAAAAATCCATCTGCTTTATTGAACACTGTAACTCAAAACGTGAATCAGCAATTTTTTAATGTTATTCTTTTTTTCAAACCCAAATATCTTGTTGATGAGCTCAATGATTGAGAAAAAAAGTGGAGTTCGATTATTTAGCAAAATTATTAATCTACAAGATTTTTAAAACAGAAAAAAATAATTTGGATTTAATTGATTTTTTTCCAAGGCATTACCTTAAAAAAAAGATTTCTTTAAATGAAAAACATTAAATTTAAATATTCCTTACTTAATTGAATAGGTAGTCGGGAAGAAAATGGATTAAAAAACATGAGAAAAAATATATAATAAATGATTTAGGTAACCACTATTTTATTTTCTTTCAAAATTGCCCAAAAAATGGAAAATTTAGTTCAAAATTCAACAAAAAGTTCACTTTCATATAGTCCAAAAAAGTTGTTATTATAATATCGGGTTTCGTAGCGCAGTGGAATTTTTGCAAGACGGTGCAGAATTTTCGCTGGGTTCGAATCCCGGTGCACAACAACAACAACAACCTCAACAACAACAACAACAACCTCAACAACAACCTCAACAACACCCACAACAACAACAACAACAAATTTTTTGATTTTTTTGGCTTATTTAAATTTCTAGTTTATCATAAGAATTAATTCTACAAATTCTTTTTAATGTTTTAACATATTTGATGCATGTTTTCACTACAAAAAAACCAAAAACAGTCTGTTGAGTGTTGAAGGATTTTAGAGTTTTAATTATGAAACAAATTTTTTTTTTGCCCCTTCAGCAGATCTTATTTTTTCTTGTTTTTAATTATTTTTTTTGAAATAATTTCATGCAAATACAAGACATTTCAGAAATGGCTGCGAAAAAAACAATTTCCAGACATACCAATGTATGCATCAAACATAGAGGAAGAAGACGTTAGTGAATCACGTTTTGAATTATGTCTTGAATTGGACATATAGTTTTTTAGAACCATTTATTTTTAATAAAATATTTTAAAATTATTCCCAACAGGATTTTTGATTTCGTCCGTTGAAAGTACTTTAATCAATGAACATTTTTTTGAACACATATATCAAGCTTAGATATTGCTGAAACTCGTTTTGAGTTACGGAGCTCAATAAAGCATATGGATTTTTTTATCCCATAATTTTTCTTTTAATTTTTAAGGATTAATGCCAAGAGGATTTTGAATCGCATACCATTTATGACCTTCAACCAAAAATTATTTATTTATTTGATGCAACAAGCAAGCGTTGAGATACCTAATTTATTTTAAAACTTTTTGAATAAGAAAAAAAATTGCAGAGAAAAATTGCCTTATTTTTATGATTTTTTATGCATTTTTACATCCATTTTTAATGATATTTTTAAAAACGGATCGTATGGTAACGATTTGGAAGCCATCAAAAATTAATGTTTTTACACTTAAAGCAAAAAATGCTTTAATAAAGTAAAAATAATTCCAAGCTCATAAGTAAGAAAGCTTTAAAAAAAATTTGTTTATCAAAAGTGATAAATCACATAAAAACCTACAAAAACGGTAACATATTTGTTTAGTGAAAGATAAGGCTCAAATCGAGCTAGGTGGCTATGAAAATTAAAAACCAACATTAAATATTCAAATTTTTAAGTTTTGAATTAGAATTTTTTTTTTCAAAGGTTTTTTTGTTTTCAATATTTATTATTAAATAAATTAAAATTATTCCCAACAGGATTTTTTATTCCGTCCACTGGAAGTACTTCAATCGATGAATCTTTTTTTGAACACATATCAAGCTTTGATGCAAGAAATTAGAGAATCTCGTTTTGAGTTACGGAGCTCAATAAAGCATATGGATTTTTTATCCAAATATTTTTCTTATGTTTTTTAAAAATATTTGAGTAATCTTAGAGATTTGCCTACCAAATAAGACCTTCAACAAGAAATTATATATTTATTTGGTGTATCAAGCAATCATAGAGACATAAAATTTAGTTTAAAACTTTTTGAATAAGAAAAAAAATTCCAGAGGAAAAGTGCTTTATTAATATCATTTTTTATGCTATTTTACATCCATTTTCAATGATATTTTTTAAAACGCATCCTATGGTGACGATTTGGAAGCCTTCAAAAATTAATGTTTTTACACTTAAAGCAAAAAATTCTTTGATAAAGTTAAAATAATTCCAAAGTCAAAAGTAATGAAACTTTTAAAAAATTTTGTTTATCCCAAGTGATAAATCACATCTAAATCTACAAAAATCGATCTGTATTTCTTTAGTGAAAGAAAAGACTCTGATTGAGCTATGTGGCTTAGAAAATTTATATTGGGCATGCATGAATGAAACTTCGAGGTTTAGTATCTCTTTAATTGAGGCATCGAGTTACTTTTGACTTATATTTTCATGGTTAAAAAAATAAACAAAAATTACATGGAAAATAAAAAAAATAGCCGCAATTCAAAAATTTTGAGTTCCAGACGTTGTTGAGTTCTAAATGAACACATGTATCAATGCTTTGAAGCAAGAAAATGAAAAAAAATGTTTTGAATAAAAAAAAAATTACACATGAAAAGTGCCTTATTTTTAACATTAATTATGCATTTTTACATACGATTTTAATCATATTTTTAAAAATAAATCCTATGGTGCCGATTTGGAAGCAATTTATAGTTGTTACGTTCAACTCGAAGTGATCGTCGTGTACATAGAGATAGAGGAGGAGGAGGTTCATTAATAAATTATGGATGTTGGTTGAAGGTCATAATTGGTATGCGATTCAAAACCCTGTTTGGAATAATCTTTAAAAATCATATAATAAATATTTGGATAAAAAAATCCATCTGCTTTATTGAACACTGTAACTCAAAACGTGAATCAGCAATTTTTTAATGTTATTCTTTTTTTTCAAACCCAAATATCTTGTTGATGAGCTCAATGATTGAGAAAAAAAGTGGAGTTCGATTATTTAGCAAAATTATTAATCTACAAGATTTTTAAAACAGAAAAAATAATTTGGATTTATTTGATTTTTTCCAAGGCATTAACCTTAAAAAAAAGATTTCTTTAAATGAAAAACATTAAATTTAAATATTCCTTACTTAATTGAATAGGTAGTCGGGAAGAAAATGGATTAAAAAACATGAGAAAAAATATATAATAAATGATTTAGGTAAACCACTATTTTATTTTCTTTCAAAATTGCCCAAAAAATGGAAAATTTAGTTCAAAATTCAACAAAAAGTTCACTTTCATATAGTCCAAAAAAGTTGTTATTATAATATCGGGTTTCGTAGCGCAGTGGAATTTTTGCAAGACGGTGCAGAATTTTCGCTGGGTTCGAATCCCGGTGCACAACAACAACAACAACCTCAACAACAACAACAACAACCTCAACAACAACCTCAACAACACCCACAACAACAACAACAACAAAATTTTTGATTTTTTTGGCTTATTTAAATTTCTAGTTTATCATAAGAATTAATTCTACAAATTCTTTTTAATGTTTTAACATATTTGATGCATGTTTTCACTACAAAAAAACCAAAAACAGTCTGTTGAGTGTTGAAGGATTTTAGAAGTTTTAATTATGAAACAAATTTTTTTTTGCCCCTTCAGCAGATCTTATTTTTTCTTGTTTTTAATTATTTTTTTTGAAATAATTTCATGCAAATACAAGACATTTCAGAAATGGCTGCGAAAAAAACAATTTCCAGACATACCAATGTATGCATCAAACATAGAGGAAGAAGACGTTAGTGAATCACGTTTTGAATTATGTCTTGAATTGGACATATAGTTTTTTAGAACCATTTATTTTTAATAAAATATTTTAAAATTATTCCCAACAGGATTTTTGATTTCGTCCGTTGAAAGTACTTTAATCAATGAACATTTTTTTGAACACATATATCAAGCTTAGATATTGCTGAAACTCGTTTTGAGTTACGGAGCTCAATAAAGCATATGGATTTTTTTATCCCATAATTTTTCTTTTAATTTTTAAGGATTAATGCCAAGAGGATTTTGAATCGCATACCATTTATGACCTTCAACCAAAAATTATTTATTTATTTGATGCAACAAGCAAGCGTTGAGATACCTAATTTATTTTAAAACTTTTTGAATAAGAAAAAAAATTGCAGAGAAAAATTGCCTTATTTTTATGATTTTTTATGCATTTTTACATCCATTTTTAATGATATTTTTAAAAACGGATCGTATGGTAACGATTTGGAAGCCATCAAAAATTAATGTTTTTACACTTAAAGCAAAAAATGCTTTAATAAAGTAAAAATAATTCCAAGCTCATAAGTAAGAAAGCTTTAAAAAAAATTTGTTTATCAAAAGTGATAAATCACATAAAAACCTACAAAAACGGTAACATATTTGTTTAGTGAAAGATAAGGCTCAAATCGAGCTAGGTGGCTATGAAAATTAAAAACCAACATTAAATATTCAAATTTTTAAGTTTTGAATTAGAATTTTTTTTTTCAAAGGTTTTTTTGTTTTCAATATTTATTATTAAATAAATTAAAATTATTCCCAACAGGATTTTTTATTCCGTCCACTGGAAGTACTTCAATCGATGAATCTTTTTTTGAACACATATCAAGCTTTGATGCAAGAAATTAGAGAATCTCGTTTTGAGTTACGGAGCTCAATAAAGCATATGGATTTTTTATCCAAATATTTTTCTTATGTTTTTTAAAAAATATTTGAGTAATCTTAGAGATTTGCCTACCAAATAAGACCTTCAACAAGAAATTATATATTTATTTGGTGTATCAAGCAATCATAGAGACATAAAATTTAGTTTAAAACTTTTTGAATAAGAAAAAAAATTCCAGAGGAAAAGTGCTTTATTAATATCATTTTTTATGCTATTTTACATCCATTTTCAATGATATTTTTTAAAACGCATCCTATGGTGACGATTTGGAAGCCTTCAAAAATTAATGTTTTTACACTTAAAGCAAAAAATTCTTTGATAAAGTTAAAATAATTCCAAAGTCAAAAGTAATGAAACTTTTAAAAAATTTTGTTTATCCCAAGTGATAAATCACATCTAAATCTACAAAAATCGATCTGTATTTCTTTAGTGAAAGAAAAGACTCTGATTGAGCTATGTGGCTTAGAAAATTTATATTGGGCATGCATGAATGAAACTTCGAGGTTTAGTATCTCTTTAATTGAGGCATCGAGTTACTTTTGACTTATATTTTCATGGTTAAAAAAATAAACAAAAATTACATGGAAAATAAAAAAAATAGCCGCAATTCAAAAATTTTGAGTTCCAGACGTTGTTGAGTTCTAAATGAACACATGTATCAATGCTTTGAAGCAAGAAAATGAAAAAAAATGTTTTGAATAAAAAAAAAATTACACATGAAAAGTGCCTTATTTTTAACATTAATTATGCATTTTTACATACGATTTTAATCATATTTTTAAAAATAAATCCTATGGTGCCGATTTGGAAGCAATTTATAGTTGTTACGTTCAACTCGAAGTGATCGTCGTGTACATAGAGATAGAGGAGGAGGAGGTTCATTAATAAATTATGGATGTTGGTTGAAGGTCATAATTGGTATGCGATTCAAAACCCTGTTTGGAATAATCTTTAAAAATCATATAATAAATATTTGGATAAAAAAATCCATCTGCTTTATTGAACACTGTAACTCAAAACGTGAATCAGCAATTTTTTAATGTTATTCTTTTTTTTCAAACCCAAATATCTTGTTGATGAGCTCAATGATTGAGAAAAAAAGTGGAGTTCGATTATTTAGCAAAATTATTAATCTACAAGATTTTTAAAACAGAAAAAATAATTTGGATTTATTTGATTTTTTCCAAGGCATTAACCTTAAAAAAAAGATTTCTTTAAATGAAAAACATTAAATTTAAATATTCCTTACTTAATTGAATAGGTAGTCGGGAAGAAAATGGATTAAAAAACATGAGAAAAAATATATAATAAATGATTTAGGTAAACCACTATTTTATTTTCTTTCAAAATTGCCCAAAAAAATGGAAAATTTAGTTCAAAATTCAACAAAAAGTTCACTTTCATATAGTCCAAAAAAGTTGTTATTATAATATCGGGTTTCGTAGCGCAGTGGAATTTTTGCAAGACGGTGCAGAATTTTCGCTGGGTTCGAATCCCGGTGCACAACAACAACAACAACCACAACAACCTCAACAACAACAACAACAACCTCAACAACAACCTCAACAACAACAACAACAAAATTTTTGATTTTTTTGGCTTATTTAAATTTCTAGTTTATCATAAGAATTAATTCTACAAATTCTTTTTAATGTTTTAACATATTTGATGCATGTTTTCACTACAAAAAAACCAAAAACAGTCTGTTGAGTGTTGAAGGATTTTAGAAGTTTTAATTATGAAACAAATTTTTTTTTGCCCCTTCAGCAGATCTTATTTTTTCTTGTTTTTAATTATTTTTTTTGAAATAATTTCATGCAAATACAAGACATTTCAGAAATGGCTGCGAAAAAAACAATTTCCAGACATACCAATGTATGCATCAAACATAGAGGAAGAAGACGTTAGTGAATCACGTTTTGAATTATGTCTTGAATTGGACATATAGTTTTTTAGAACCATTTATTTTTAATAAAATATTTTAAAATTATTCCCAACAGGATTTTTGATTTCGTCCGTTGAAAGTACTTTAATCAATGAACATTTTTTTGAACACATATATCAAGCTTAGATATTGCTGAAACTCGTTTTGAGTTACGGAGCTCAATAAAGCATATGGATTTTTTTATCCCATAATTTTTCTTTTAATTTTTAAGGATTAATGCCAAGAGGATTTTGAATCGCATACCATTTATGACCTTCAACCAAAAATTATTTATTTATTTGATGCAACAAGCAAGCGTTGAGATACCTAATTTATTTTAAAACTTTTTGAATAAGAAAAAAAATTGCAGAGAAAAATTGCCTTATTTTTATGATTTTTTATGCATTTTTACATCCATTTTTAATGATATTTTTAAAAACGGATCGTATGGTAACGATTTGGAAGCCATCAAAAATTAATGTTTTTACACTTAAAGCAAAAAATGCTTTAATAAAGTAAAAATAATTCCAAGCTCATAAGTAAGAAAGCTTTAAAAAAAATTTGTTTATCAAAAGTGATAAATCACATAAAAACCTACAAAAACGGTAACATATTTGTTTAGTGAAAGATAAGGCTCAAATCGAGCTAGGTGGCTATGAAAATTAAAAACCAACATTAAATATTCAAATTTTTAAGTTTTGAATTAGAATTTTTTTTTTCAAAGGTTTTTTTGTTTTCAATATTTATTATTAAATAAATTAAAATTATTCCCAACAGGATTTTTTATTCCGTCCACTGGAAGTACTTCAATCGATGAATCTTTTTTTGAACACATATCAAGCTTTGATGCAAGAAATTAGAGAATCTCGTTTTGAGTTACGGAGCTCAATAAAGCATATGGATTTTTTATCCAAATATTTTTCTTATGTTTTTTAAAAAATATTTGAGTAATCTTAGAGATTTGCCTACCAAATAAGACCTTCAACAAGAAATTATATATTTATTTGGTGTATCAAGCAATCATAGAGACATAAAATTTAGTTTAAAACTTTTTGAATAAGAAAAAAAATTCCAGAGGAAAAGTGCTTTATTAATATCATTTTTTATGCTATTTTACATCCATTTTCAATGATATTTTTTAAAACGCATCCTATGGTGACGATTTGGAAGCCTTCAAAAATTAATGTTTTTACACTTAAAGCAAAAAATTCTTTGATAAAGTTAAAATAATTCCAAAGTCAAAAGTAATGAAACTTTTAAAAAATTTTGTTTATCCCAAGTGATAAATCACATCTAAATCTACAAAAATCGATCTGTATTTCTTTAGTGAAAGAAAAGACTCTGATTGAGCTATGTGGCTTAGAAAATTTATATTGGGCATGCATGAATGAAACTTCGAGGTTTAGTATCTCTTTAATTGAGGCATCGAGTTACTTTTGACTTATATTTTCATGGTTAAAAAAATAAACAAAAATTACATGGAAAATAAAAAAAATAGCCGCAATTCAAAAATTTTGAGTTCCAGACGTTGTTGAGTTCTAAATGAACACATGTATCAATGCTTTGAAGCAAGAAAATGAAAAAAAATGTTTTGAATAAAAAAAAAATTACACATGAAAAGTGCCTTATTTTTAACATTAATTATGCATTTTTACATACGATTTTAATCATATTTTTAAAAATAAATCCTATGGTGCCGATTTGGAAGCAATTTATAGTTGTTACGTTCAACTCGAAGTGATCGTCGTGTACATAGAGATAGAGGAGGAGGAGGTTCATTAATAAATTATGGATGTTGGTTGAAGGTCATAATTGGTATGCGATTCAAAACCCTGTTTGGAATAATCTTTAAAAATCATATAATAAATATTTGGATAAAAAAATCCATCTGCTTTATTGAACACTGTAACTCAAAACGTGAATCAGCAATTTTTTAATGTTATTCTTTTTTTTCAAACCCAAATATCTTGTTGATGAGCTCAATGATTGAGAAAAAAAGTGGAGTTCGATTATTTAGCAAAATTATTAATCTACAAGATTTTTAAAACAGAAAAAATAATTTGGATTTATTTGATTTTTTCCAAGGCATTAACCTTAAAAAAAAGATTTCTTTAAATGAAAAACATTAAATTTAAATATTCCTTACTTAATTGAATAGGTAGTCGGGAAGAAAATGGATTAAAAAACATGAGAAAAAATATATAATAAATGATTTAGGTAAACCACTATTTTATTTTCTTTCAAAATTGCCCAAAAAAATGGAAAATTTAGTTCAAAATTCAACAAAAAGTTCACTTTCATATAGTCCAAAAAAGTTGTTATTATAATATCGGGTTTCGTAGCGCAGTGGAATTTTTGCAAGACGGTGCAGAATTTTCGCTGGGTTCGAATCCCGGTGCACAACAACAACAACAACCACAACAACCTCAACAACAACAACAACAACCTCAACAACAACCTCAACAACAACCTCAACAACACCCACAACAACAACAACAACAAAATTTTTGATTTTTTTGGCTTATTTAAATTTCTAGTTTATCATAAGAATTAATTCTACAAATTCTTTTTAATGTTTTAACATATTTGATGCATGTTTTCACTACAAAAAAACCAAAAACAGTCTGTTGAGTGTTGAAGGATTTTAAAAGTTTTAATTATGAAACAAATTTTTTTTTGCCCCTTCAGCAGATCTTATTTTTTCTTGTTTTTAATTATTTTTTTTGAAATAATTTCATGCAAATACAAGACATTTCAGAAATGGCTGCGAAAAAAACAATTTCCAGACATACCAATGTATGCATCAAACATAGAGGAAGAAGACGTTAGTGAATCACGTTTTGAATTATGTCTTGAATTGGACATATAGTTTTTTAGAACCATTTATTTTTAATAAAATATTTTAAAATTATTCCCAACAGGATTTTTGATTTCGTCCGTTGAAAGTACTTTAATCAATGAACATTTTTTTGAACACATATATCAAGCTTAGATATTGCTGAAACTCGTTTTGAGTTACGGAGCTCAATAAAGCATATGGATTTTTTTATCCCATAATTTTTCTTTTAATTTTTAAGGATTAATGCCAAGAGGATTTTGAATCGCATACCATTTATGACCTTCAACCAAAAATTATTTATTTATTTGATGCAACAAGCAAGCGTTGAGATACCTAATTTATTTTAAAACTTTTTGAATAAGAAAAAAAATTGCAGAGAAAAATTGCCTTATTTTTATGATTTTTTATGCATTTTTACATCCATTTTTAATGATATTTTTAAAAACGGATCGTATGGTAACGATTTGGAAGCCATCAAAAATTAATGTTTTTACACTTAAAGCAAAAAATGCTTTAATAAAGTAAAAATAATTCCAAGCTCATAAGTAAGAAAGCTTTAAAAAAAATTTGTTTATCAAAAGTGATAAATCACATAAAAACCTACAAAAACGGTAACATATTTGTTTAGTGAAAGATAAGGCTCAAATCGAGCTAGGTGGCTATGAAAATTAAAAACCAACATTAAATATTCAAATTTTTAAGTTTTGAATTAGAATTTTTTTTTTCAAAGGTTTTTTTGTTTTCAATATTTATTATTAAATAAATTAAAATTATTCCCAACAGGATTTTTTATTCCGTCCACTGGAAGTACTTCAATCGATGAATCTTTTTTTGAACACATATCAAGCTTTGATGCAAGAAATTAGAGAATCTCGTTTTGAGTTACGGAGCTCAATAAAGCATATGGATTTTTTATCCAAATATTTTTCTTATGTTTTTTAAAAAATATTTGAGTAATCTTAGAGATTTGCCTACCAAATAAGACCTTCAACAAGAAATTATATATTTATTTGGTGTATCAAGCAATCATAGAGACATAAAATTTAGTTTAAAACTTTTTGAATAAGAAAAAAAATTCCAGAGGAAAAGTGCTTTATTAATATCATTTTTTATGCTATTTTACATCCATTTTCAATGATATTTTTTAAAACGCATCCTATGGTGACGATTTGGAAGCCTTCAAAAATTAATGTTTTTACACTTAAAGCAAAAAATTCTTTGATAAAGTTAAAATAATTCCAAAGTCAAAAGTAATGAAACTTTTAAAAAATTTTGTTTATCCCAAGTGATAAATCACATCTAAATCTACAAAAATCGATCTGTATTTCTTTAGTGAAAGAAAAGACTCTGATTGAGCTATGTGGCTTAGAAAATTTATATTGGGCATGCATGAATGAAACTTCGAGGTTTAGTATCTCTTTAATTGAGGCATCGAGTTACTTTTGACTTATATTTTCATGGTTAAAAAAATAAACAAAAATTACATGGAAAATAAAAAAAATAGCCGCAATTCAAAAATTTTGAGTTCCAGACGTTGTTGAGTTCTAAATGAACACATGTATCAATGCTTTGAAGCAAGAAAATGAAAAAAAATGTTTTGAATAAAAAAAAAATTACACATGAAAAGTGCCTTATTTTTAACATTAATTATGCATTTTTACATACGATTTTAATCATATTTTTAAAAATAAATCCTATGGTGCCGATTTGGAAGCAATTTATAGTTGTTACGTTCAACTCGAAGTGATCGTCGTGTACATAGAGATAGAGGAGGAGGAGGTTCATTAATAAATTATGGATGTTGGTTGAAGGTCATAATTGGTATGCGATTCAAAACCCTGTTTGGAATAATCTTTAAAAATCATATAATAAATATTTGGATAAAAAAATCCATCTGCTTTATTGAACACTGTAACTCAAAACGTGAATCAGCAATTTTTTAATGTTATTCTTTTTTTTCAAACCCAAATATCTTGTTGATGAGCTCAATGATTGAGAAAAAAAGTGGAGTTCGATTATTTAGCAAAATTATTAATCTACAAGATTTTTAAAACAGAAAAAATAATTTGGATTTATTTGATTTTTTCCAAGGCATTAACCTTAAAAAAAAGATTTCTTTAAATGAAAAACATTAAATTTAAATATTCCTTACTTAATTGAATAGGTAGTCGGGAAGAAAATGGATTAAAAAACATGAGAAAAAATATATAATAAATGATTTAGGTAAACCACTATTTTATTTTCTTTCAAAATTGCCCAAAAAATGGAAAATTTAGTTCAAAATTCAACAAAAAGTTCACTTTCATATAGTCCAAAAAAGTTGTTATTATAATATCGGGTTTCGTAGCGCAGTGGAATTTTTGCAAGACGGTGCAGAATTTTCGCTGGGTTCGAATCCCGGTGCACAACAACAACAACAACCTCAACAACAACAACAACAACCTCAACAACAACCTCAACAACACCCACAACAACAACAACAACAAAATTTTTGATTTTTTTGGCTTATTTAAATTTCTAGTTTATCATAAGAATTAATTCTACAAATTCTTTTTAATGTTTTAACATATTTGATGCATGTTTTCACTACAAAAAAACCAAAAACAGTCTGTTGAGTGTTGAAGGATTTTAGAAGTTTTAATTATGAAACAAATTTTTTTTTGCCCCTTCAGCAGATCTTATTTTTTCTTGTTTTTAATTATTTTTTTTGAAATAATTTCATGCAAATACAAGACATTTCAGAAATGGCTGCGAAAAAAACAATTTCCAGACATACCAATGTATGCATCAAACATAGAGGAAGAAGACGTTAGTGAATCACGTTTTGAATTATGTCTTGAATTGGACATATAGTTTTTTAGAACCATTTATTTTTAATAAAATATTTTAAAATTATTCCCAACAGGATTTTTGATTTCGTCCGTTGAAAGTACTTTAATCAATGAACATTTTTTTGAACACATATATCAAGCTTAGATATTGCTGAAACTCGTTTTGAGTTACGGAGCTCAATAAAGCATATGGATTTTTTTATCCCATAATTTTTCTTTTAATTTTTAAGGATTAATGCCAAGAGGATTTTGAATCGCATACCATTTATGACCTTCAACCAAAAATTATTTATTTATTTGATGCAACAAGCAAGCGTTGAGATACCTAATTTATTTTAAAACTTTTTGAATAAGAAAAAAAATTGCAGAGAAAAATTGCCTTATTTTTATGATTTTTTATGCATTTTTACATCCATTTTTAATGATATTTTTAAAAACGGATCGTATGGTAACGATTTGGAAGCCATCAAAAATTAATGTTTTTACACTTAAAGCAAAAAATGCTTTAATAAAGTAAAAATAATTCCAAGCTCATAAGTAAGAAAGCTTTAAAAAAAATTTGTTTATCAAAAGTGATAAATCACATAAAAACCTACAAAAACGGTAACATATTTGTTTAGTGAAAGATAAGGCTCAAATCGAGCTAGGTGGCTATGAAAATTAAAAACCAACATTAAATATTCAAATTTTTAAGTTTTGAATTAGAATTTTTTTTTTCAAAGGTTTTTTTGTTTTCAATATTTATTATTAAATAAATTAAAATTATTCCCAACAGGATTTTTTATTCCGTCCACTGGAAGTACTTCAATCGATGAATCTTTTTTTGAACACATATCAAGCTTTGATGCAAGAAATTAGAGAATCTCGTTTTGAGTTACGGAGCTCAATAAAGCATATGGATTTTTTATCCAAATATTTTTCTTATGTTTTTTAAAAAATATTTGAGTAATCTTAGAGATTTGCCTACCAAATAAGACCTTCAACAAGAAATTATATATTTATTTGGTGTATCAAGCAATCATAGAGACATAAAATTTAGTTTAAAACTTTTTGAATAAGAAAAAAAATTCCAGAGGAAAAGTGCTTTATTAATATCATTTTTTATGCTATTTTACATCCATTTTCAATGATATTTTTTAAAACGCATCCTATGGTGACGATTTGGAAGCCTTCAAAAATTAATGTTTTTACACTTAAAGCAAAAAATTCTTTGATAAAGTTAAAATAATTCCAAAGTCAAAAGTAATGAAACTTTTAAAAAATTTTGTTTATCCCAAGTGATAAATCACATCTAAATCTACAAAAATCGATCTGTATTTCTTTAGTGAAAGAAAAGACTCTGATTGAGCTATGTGGCTTAGAAAATTTATATTGGGCATGCATGAATGAAACTTCGAGGTTTAGTATCTCTTTAATTGAGGCATCGAGTTACTTTTGACTTATATTTTCATGGTTAAAAAAATAAACAAAAATTACATGGAAAATAAAAAAAATAGCCGCAATTCAAAAATTTTGAGTTCCAGACGTTGTTGAGTTCTAAATGAACACATGTATCAATGCTTTGAAGCAAGAAAATGAAAAAAAATGTTTTGAATAAAAAAAAAATTACACATGAAAAGTGCCTTATTTTTAACATTAATTATGCATTTTTACATACGATTTTAATCATATTTTTAAAAATAAATCCTATGGTGCCGATTTGGAAGCAATTTATAGTTGTTACGTTCAACTCGAAGTGATCGTCGTGTACATAGAGATAGAGGAGGAGGAGGTTCATTAATAAATTATGGATGTTGGTTGAAGGTCATAATTGGTATGCGATTCAAAACCCTGTTTGGAATAATCTTTAAAAATCATATAATAAATATTTGGATAAAAAAATCCATCTGCTTTATTGAACACTGTAACTCAAAACGTGAATCAGCAATTTTTTAATGTTATTCTTTTTTTCAAACCCAAATATCTTGTTGATGAGCTCAATGATTGAGAAAAAAAGTGGAGTTCGATTATTTAGCAAAATTATTAATCTACAAGATTTTTAAAACAGAAAAAATAATTTGGATTTATTTGATTTTTTCCAAGGCATTAACCTTAAAAAAAAGATTTCTTTAAATGAAAAACATTAAATTTAAATATTCCTTACTTAATTGAATAGGTAGTCGGGAAGAAAATGGATTAAAAAACATGAGAAAAAATATATAATAAATGATTTAGGTAAACCACTATTTTATTTTCTTTCAAAATTGCCCAAAAAATGGAAAATTTAGTTCAAAATTCAACAAAAAGTTCACTTTCATATAGTCCAAAAAAGTTGTTATTATAATATCGGGTTTCGTAGCGCAGTGGAATTTTTGCAAGACGGTGCAGAATTTTCGCTGGGTTCGAATCCCGGTGCACAACAACAACAACAACCTCAACAACAACAACAACAACCTCAACAACAACCTCAACAACACCCACAACAACAACAACAACAAATTTTTTGATTTTTTTGGCTTATTTAAATTTCTAGTTTATCATAAGAATTAATTCTACAAATTCTTTTTAATGTTTTAACATATTTGATGCATGTTTTCACTACAAAAAAACCAAAAACAGTCTGTTGAGTGTTGAAGGATTTTAGAAGTTTTAATTATGAAACAAATTTTTTTTTGCCCCTTCAGCAGATCTTATTTTTTCTTGTTTTTAATTATTTTTTTTGAAATAATTTCATGCAAATACAAGACATTTCAGAAATGGCTGCGAAAAAAACAATTTCCAGACATACCAATGTATGCATCAAACATAGAGGAAGAAGACGTTAGTGAATCACGTTTTGAATTATGTCTTGAATTGGACATATAGTTTTTTAGAACCATTTATTTTTAATAAAATATTTTAAAATTATTCCCAACAGGATTTTTGATTTCGTCCGTTGAAAGTACTTTAATCAATGAACATTTTTTTGAACACATATATCAAGCTTAGATATTGCTGAAACTCGTTTTGAGTTACGGAGCTCAATAAAGCATATGGATTTTTTTATCCCATAATTTTTCTTTTAATTTTTAAGGATTAATGCCAAGAGGATTTTGAATCGCATACCATTTATGACCTTCAACCAAAAATTATTTATTTATTTGATGCAACAAGCAAGCGTTGAGATACCTAATTTATTTTAAAACTTTTTGAATAAGAAAAAAAATTGCAGAGAAAAATTGCCTTATTTTTATGATTTTTTATGCATTTTTACATCCATTTTTAATGATATTTTTAAAAACGGATCGTATGGTAACGATTTGGAAGCCATCAAAAATTAATGTTTTTACACTTAAAGCAAAAAATGCTTTAATAAAGTAAAAATAATTCCAAGCTCATAAGTAAGAAAGCTTTAAAAAAAATTTGTTTATCAAAAGTGATAAATCACATAAAAACCTACAAAAACGGTAACATATTTGTTTAGTGAAAGATAAGGCTCAAATCGAGCTAGGTGGCTATGAAAATTAAAAACCAACATTAAATATTCAAATTTTTAAGTTTTGAATTAGAATTTTTTTTTTCAAAGGTTTTTTTGTTTTCAATATTTATTATTAAATAAATTAAAATTATTCCCAACAGGATTTTTTATTCCGTCCACTGGAAGTACTTCAATCGATGAATCTTTTTTTGAACACATATCAAGCTTTGATGCAAGAAATTAGAGAATCTCGTTTTGAGTTACGGAGCTCAATAAAGCATATGGATTTTTTATCCAAATATTTTTCTTATGTTTTTTAAAAAATATTTGAGTAATCTTAGAGATTTGCCTACCAAATAAGACCTTCAACAAGAAATTATATATTTATTTGGTGTATCAAGCAATCATAGAGACATAAAATTTAGTTTAAAACTTTTTGAATAAGAAAAAAAATTCCAGAGGAAAAGTGCTTTATTAATATCATTTTTTATGCTATTTTACATCCATTTTCAATGATATTTTTTAAAACGCATCCTATGGTGACGATTTGGAAGCCTTCAAAAATTAATGTTTTTACACTTAAAGCAAAAAATTCTTTGATAAAGTTAAAATAATTCCAAAGTCAAAAGTAATGAAACTTTTAAAAAATTTTGTTTATCCCAAGTGATAAATCACATCTAAATCTACAAAAATCGATCTGTATTTCTTTAGTGAAAGAAAAGACTCTG
Source organism: Panagrolaimus kolymaensis (assembly GCA_028622995.1). Lineage (NCBI taxonomy): Eukaryota > Metazoa > Nematoda > Chromadorea > Rhabditida > Panagrolaimidae > Panagrolaimus > Panagrolaimus kolymaensis. Next base: position 33,740 of record JAJQJQ010000127.1, on the reverse strand, counting down.
ATTGAGCTATGTGGCTTAGAAAATTTATATTGGGCATGCATGAATGAAACTTCGAGGTTTAGTATCTCTTTAATTGAGGCATCGAGTTACTTTTGACTTATATTTTCATGGTTAAAAAAATAAACAAAAATTACATGGAAAATAAAAAAAATAGCCGCAATTCAAAAATTTTGAGTTCCAGACGTTGTTGAGTTCTAAATGAACACATGTATCAATGCTTTGAAGCAAGAAAATGAAAAAAAATGTTTTGAATAAAAAAAAAATTACACATGAAAAGTGCCTTATTTTTAACATTAATTATGCATTTTTACATACGATTTTAATCATATTTTTAAAAATAAATCCTATGGTGCCGATTTGGAAGCAATTTATAGTTGTTACGTTCAACTCGAAGTGATCGTCGTGTACATAGAGATAGAGGAGGAGGAGGTTCATTAATAAATTATGGATGTTGGTTGAAGGTCATAATTGGTATGCGATTCAAAACCCTGTTTGGAATAATCTTTAAAAATCATATAATAAATATTTGGATAAAAAAATCCATCTGCTTTATTGAACACTGTAACTCAAAACGTGAATCAGCAATTTTTTAATGTTATTCTTTTTTTCAAACCCAAATATCTTGTTGATGAGCTCAATGATTGAGAAAAAAAGTGGAGTTCGATTATTTAGCAAAATTATTAATCTACAAGATTTTTAAAACAGAAAAAATAATTTGGATTTATTTGATTTTTTCCAAGGCATTAACCTTAAAAAAAAGATTTCTTTAAATGAAAAACATTAAATTTAAATATTCCTTACTTAATTGAATAGGTAGTCGGGAAGAAAATGGATTAAAAAACATGAGAAAAAATATATAATAAATGATTTAGGTAAACCACTATTTTATTTTCTTTCAAAATTGCCCAAAAAATGGAAAATTTAGTTCAAAATTCAACAAAAAGTTCACTTTCATATAGTCCAAAAAAGTTGTTATTATAATATCGGGTTTCGTAGCGCAGTGGAATTTTTGCAAGACGGTGCAGAATTTTCGCTGGGTTCGAATCCCGGTGCACAACAACAACAACAACCTCAACAACAACAACAACAACCTCAACAACAACCTCAACAACACCCACAACAACAACAACAACAAATTTTTTGATTTTTTTGGCTTATTTAAATTTCTAGTTTATCATAAGAATTAATTCTACAAATTCTTTTTAATGTTTTAACATATTTGATGCATGTTTTCACTACAAAAAAACCAAAAACAGTCTGTTGAGTGTTGAAGGATTTTAGAAGTTTTAATTATGAAACAAATTTTTTTTTGCCCCTTCAGCAGATCTTATTTTTTCTTGTTTTTAATTATTTTTTTTGAAATAATTTCATGCAAATACAAGACATTTCAGAAATGGCTGCGAAAAAAACAATTTCCAGACATACCAATGTATGCATCAAACATAGAGGAAGAAGACGTTAGTGAATCACGTTTTGAATTATGTCTTGAATTGGACATATAGTTTTTTAGAACCATTTATTTTTAATAAAATATTTTAAAATTATTCCCAACAGGATTTTTGATTTCGTCCGTTGAAAGTACTTTAATCAATGAACATTTTTTTGAACACATATATCAAGCTTAGATATTGCTGAAACTCGTTTTGAGTTACGGAGCTCAATAAAGCATATGGATTTTTTTATCCCATAATTTTTCTTTTAATTTTTAAGGATTAATGCCAAGAGGATTTTGAATCGCATACCATTTATGACCTTCAACCAAAAATTATTTATTTATTTGATGCAACAAGCAAGCGTTGAGATACCTAATTTATTTTAAAACTTTTTGAATAAGAAAAAAAATTGCAGAGAAAAATTGCCTTATTTTTATGATTTTTTATGCATTTTTACATCCATTTTTAATGATATTTTTAAAAACGGATCGTATGGTAACGATTTGGAAGCCATCAAAAATTAATGTTTTTACACTTAAAGCAAAAAATGCTTTAATAAAGTAAAAATAATTCCAAGCTCATAAGTAAGAAAGCTTTAAAAAAAATTTGTTTATCAAAAGTGATAAATCACATAAAAACCTACAAAAACGGTAACATATTTGTTTAGTGAAAGATAAGGCTCAAATCGAGCTAGGTGGCTATGAAAATTAAAAACCAACATTAAATATTCAAATTTTTAAGTTTTGAATTAGAATTTTTTTTTTCAAAGGTTTTTTTGTTTTCAATATTTATTATTAAATAAATTAAAATTATTCCCAACAGGATTTTTTATTCCGTCCACTGGAAGTACTTCAATCGATGAATCTTTTTTTGAACACATATCAAGCTTTGATGCAAGAAATTAGAGAATCTCGTTTTGAGTTACGGAGCTCAATAAAGCATATGGATTTTTTATCCAAATATTTTTCTTATGTTTTTTAAAAAATATTTGAGTAATCTTAGAGATTTGCCTACCAAATAAGACCTTCAACAAGAAATTATATATTTATTTGGTGTATCAAGCAATCATAGAGACATAAAATTTAGTTTAAAACTTTTTGAATAAGAAAAAAAATTCCAGAGGAAAAGTGCTTTATTAATATCATTTTTTATGCTATTTTACATCCATTTTCAATGATATTTTTTAAAACGCATCCTATGGTGACGATTTGGAAGCCTTCAAAAATTAATGTTTTTACACTTAAAGCAAAAAATTCTTTGATAAAGTTAAAATAATTCCAAAGTCAAAAGTAATGAAACTTTTAAAAAATTTTGTTTATCCCAAGTGATAAATCACATCTAAATCTACAAAAATCGATCTGTATTTCTTTAGTGAAAGAAAAGACTCTGATTGAGCTATGTGGCTTAGAAAATTTATATTGGGCATGCATGAATGAAACTTCGAGGTTTAGTATCTCTTTAATTGAGGCATCGAGTTACTTTTGACTTATATTTTCATGGTTAAAAAAATAAACAAAAATTACATGGAAAATAAAAAAAATAGCCGCAATTCAAAAATTTTGAGTTCCAGACGTTGTTGAGTTCTAAATGAACACATGTATCAATGCTTTGAAGCAAGAAAATGAAAAAAAATGTTTTGAATAAAAAAAAAATTACACATGAAAAGTGCCTTATTTTTAACATTAATTATGCATTTTTACATACGATTTTAATCATATTTTTAAAAATAAATCCTATGGTGCCGATTTGGAAGCAATTTATAGTTGTTACGTTCAACTCGAAGTGATCGTCGTGTACATAGAGATAGAGGAGGAGGAGGTTCATTAATAAATTATGGATGTTGGTTGAAGGTCATAATTGGTATGCGATTCAAAACCCTGTTTGGAATAATCTTTAAAAATCATATAATAAATATTTGGATAAAAAAATCCATCTGCTTTATTGAACACTGTAACTCAAAACGTGAATCAGCAATTTTTTAATGTTATTCTTTTTTTCAAACCCAAATATCTTGTTGATGAGCTCAATGATTGAGAAAAAAAGTGGAGTTCGATTATTTAGCAAAATTATTAATCTACAAGATTTTTAAAACAGAAAAAATAATTTGGATTTATTTGATTTTTTCCAAGGCATTAACCTTAAAAAAAAGATTTCTTTAAATGAAAAACATTAAATTTAAATATTCCTTACTTAATTGAATAGGTAGTCGGGAAGAAAATGGATTAAAAAACATGAGAAAAAATATATAATAAATGATTTAGGTAAACCACTATTTTATTTTCTTTCAAAATTGCCCAAAAAATGGAAAATTTAGTTCAAAATTCAACAAAAAGTTCACTTTCATATAGTCCAAAAAAGTTGTTATTATAATATCGGGTTTCGTAGCGCAGTGGAATTTTTGCAAGACGGTGCAGAATTTTCGCTGGGTTCGAATCCCGGTGCACAACAACAACAACAACCTCAACAACAACAACAACAACCTCAACAACAACCTCAACAACACCCACAACAACAACAACAACAAAATTTTTGATTTTTTTGGCTTATTTAAATTTCTAGTTTATCATAAGAATTAATTCTACAAATTCTTTTTAATGTTTTAACATATTTGATGCATGTTTTCACTACAAAAAAACCAAAAACAGTCTGTTGAGTGTTGAAGGATTTTAGAAGTTTTAATTATGAAACAAATTTTTTTTTGCCCCTTCAGCAGATCTTATTTTTTCTTGTTTTTAATTATTTTTTTTGAAATAATTTCATGCAAATACAAGACATTTCAGAAATGGCTGCGAAAAAAACAATTTCCAGACATACCAATGTATGCATCAAACATAGAGGAAGAAGACGTTAGTGAATCACGTTTTGAATTATGTCTTGAATTGGACATATAGTTTTTTAGAACCATTTATTTTTAATAAAATATTTTAAAATTATTCCCAACAGGATTTTTGATTTCGTCCGTTGAAAGTACTTTAATCAATGAACATTTTTTTGAACACATATATCAAGCTTAGATATTGCTGAAACTCGTTTTGAGTTACGGAGCTCAATAAAGCATATGGATTTTTTTATCCCATAATTTTTCTTTTAATTTTTAAGGATTAATGCCAAGAGGATTTTGAATCGCATACCATTTATGACCTTCAACCAAAAATTATTTATTTATTTGATGCAACAAGCAAGCGTTGAGATACCTAATTTATTTTAAAACTTTTTGAATAAGAAAAAAAATTGCAGAGAAAAATTGCCTTATTTTTATGATTTTTTATGCATTTTTACATCCATTTTTAATGATATTTTTAAAAACGGATCGTATGGTAACGATTTGGAAGCCATCAAAAATTAATGTTTTTACACTTAAAGCAAAAAATGCTTTAATAAAGTAAAAATAATTCCAAGCTCATAAGTAAGAAAGCTTTAAAAAAAATTTGTTTATCAAAAGTGATAAATCACATAAAAACCTACAAAAACGGTAACATATTTGTTTAGTGAAAGATAAGGCTCAAATCGAGCTAGGTGGCTATGAAAATTAAAAACCAACATTAAATATTCAAATTTTTAAGTTTTGAATTAGAATTTTTTTTTTCAAAGGTTTTTTTGTTTTCAATATTTATTATTAAATAAATTAAAATTATTCCCAACAGGATTTTTTATTCCGTCCACTGGAAGTACTTCAATCGATGAATCTTTTTTTGAACACATATCAAGCTTTGATGCAAGAAATTAGAGAATCTCGTTTTGAGTTACGGAGCTCAATAAAGCATATGGATTTTTTATCCAAATATTTTTCTTATGTTTTTTAAAAAATATTTGAGTAATCTTAGAGATTTGCCTACCAAATAAGACCTTCAACAAGAAATTATATTTATTTGGTGTATCAAGCAATCATAGAGACATAAAATTTAGTTTAAAACTTTTTGAATAAGAAAAAAAATTCCAGAGGAAAAGTGCTTTATTAATATCATTTTTTATGCTATTTTACATCCATTTTCAATGATATTTTTTAAAACGCATCCTATGGTGACGATTTGGAAGCCTTCAAAAATTAATGTTTTTACACTTAAAGCAAAAAATTCTTTGATAAAGTTAAAATAATTCCAAAGTCAAAAGTAATGAAACTTTTAAAAAATTTTGTTTATCCCAAGTGATAAATCACATCTAAATCTACAAAAATCGATCTGTATTTCTTTAGTGAAAGAAAAGACTCTGATTGAGCTATGTGGCTTAGAAAATTTATATTGGGCATGCATGAATGAAACTTCGAGGTTTAGTATCTCTTTAATTGAGGCATCGAGTTACTTTTGACTTATATTTTCATGGTTAAAAAAATAAACAAAAATTACATGGAAAATAAAAAAAATAGCCGCAATTCAAAAATTTTGAGTTCCAGACGTTGTTGAGTTCTAAATGAACACATGTATCAATGCTTTGAAGCAAGAAAATGAAAAAAAATGTTTTGAATAAAAAAAAAATTACACATGAAAAGTGCCTTATTTTTAACATTAATTATGCATTTTTACATACGATTTTAATCATATTTTTAAAAATAAATCCTATGGTGCCGATTTGGAAGCAATTTATAGTTGTTACGTTCAACTCGAAGTGATCGTCGTGTACATAGAGATAGAGGAGGAGGAGGTTCATTAATAAATTATGGATGTTGGTTGAAGGTCATAATTGGTATGCGATTCAAAACCCTGTTTGGAATAATCTTTAAAAATCATATAATAAATATTTGGATAAAAAAATCCATCTGCTTTATTGAACACTGTAACTCAAAACGTGAATCAGCAATTTTTTAATGTTATTCTTTTTTTCAAACCCAAATATCTTGTTGATGAGCTCAATGATTGAGAAAAAAAGTGGAGTTCGATTATTTAGCAAAATTATTAATCTACAAGATTTTTAAAACAGAAAAAATAATTTGGATTTATTTGATTTTTTCCAAGGCATTAACCTTAAAAAAAAGATTTCTTTAAATGAAAAACATTAAATTTAAATATTCCTTACTTAATTGAATAGGTAGTCGGGAAGAAAATGGATTAAAAAACATGAGAAAAAATATATAATAAATGATTTAGGTAAACCACTATTTTATTTTCTTTCAAAATTGCCCAAAAAATGGAAAATTTAGTTCAAAATTCAACAAAAAGTTCACTTTCATATAGTCCAAAAAAGTTGTTATTATAATATCGGGTTTCGTAGCGCAGTGGAATTTTTGCAAGACGGTGCAGAATTTTCGCTGGGTTCGAATCCCGGTGCACAACAACAACAACAACCTCAACAACAACAACAACAACCTCAACAACAACCTCAACAACACCCACAACAACAACAACAACAAAATTTTTGATTTTTTTGGCTTATTTAAATTTCTAGTTTATCATAAGAATTAATTCTACAAATTCTTTTTAATGTTTTAACATATTTGATGCATGTTTTCACTACAAAAAAACCAAAAACAGTCTGTTGAGTGTTGAAGGATTTTAGAAGTTTTAATTATGAAACAAATTTTTTTTTGCCCCTTCAGCAGATCTTATTTTTTCTTGTTTTTAATTATTTTTTTTGAAATAATTTCATGCAAATACAAGACATTTCAGAAATGGCTGCGAAAAAAACAATTTCCAGACATACCAATGTATGCATCAAACATAGAGGAAGAAGACGTTAGTGAATCACGTTTTGAATTATGTCTTGAATTGGACATATAGTTTTTTAGAACCATTTATTTTTAATAAAATATTTTAAAATTATTCCCAACAGGATTTTTGATTTCGTTTGTTGAAAGTACTTTAATCAATGAACATTTTTTTGAACACATATATCAAGCTTAGATATTGCTGAAACTCGTTTTGAGTTACGGAGCTCAATAAAGCATATGGATTTTTTTATCCCATAATTTTTCTTTTAATTTTTAAGGATTAATGCCAAGAGGATTTTGAATCGCATACCATTTATGACCTTCAACCAAAAATTATTTATTTATTTGATGCAACAAGCAAGCGTTGAGATACCTAATTTATTTTAAAACTTTTTGAATAAGAAAAAAAATTGCAGAGAAAAATTGCCTTATTTTTATGATTTTTTATGCATTTTTACATCCATTTTTAATGATATTTTTAAAAACGGATCGTATGGTAACGATTTGGAAGCCATCAAAAATTAATGTTTTTACACTTAAAGCAAAAAATGCTTTAATAAAGTAAAAATAATTCCAAGCTCATAAGTAAGAAAGCTTTAAAAAAAATTTGTTTATCAAAAGTGATAAATCACATAAAAACCTACAAAAACGGTAACATATTTGTTTAGTGAAAGATAAGGCTCAAATCGAGCTAGGTGGCTATGAAAATTAAAAACCAACATTAAATATTCAAATTTTTAAGTTTTGAATTAGAATTTTTTTTTTCAAAGGTTTTTTTGTTTTCAATATTTATTATTAAATAAATTAAAATTATTCCCAACAGGATTTTTTATTCCGTCCACTGGAAGTACTTCAATCGATGAATCTTTTTTTGAACACATATCAAGCTTTGATGCAAGAAATTAGAGAATCTCGTTTTGAGTTACGGAGCTCAATAAAGCATATGGATTTTTTATCCAAATATTTTTCTTATGTTTTTTAAAAAATATTTGAGTAATCTTAGAGATTTGCCTACCAAATAAGACCTTCAACAAGAAATTATATATTTATTTGGTGTATCAAGCAATCATAGAGACATAAAATTTAGTTTAAAACTTTTTGAATAAGAAAAAAAATTCCAGAGGAAAAGTGCTTTATTAATATCATTTTTTATGCTATTTTACATCCATTTTCAATGATATTTTTTAAAACGCATCCTATGGTGACGATTTGGAAGCCTTCAAAAATTAATGTTTTTACACTTAAAGCAAAAAATTCTTTGATAAAGTTAAAATAATTCCAAAGTCAAAAGTAATGAAACTTTTAAAAAATTTTGTTTATCCCAAGTGATAAATCACATCTAAATCTACAAAAATCGATCTGTATTTCTTTAGTGAAAGAAAAGACTCTGATTGAGCTATGTGGCTTAGAAAATTTATATTGGGCATGCATGAATGAAACTTCGAGGTTTAGTATCTCTTTAATTGAGGCATCGAGTTACTTTTGACTTATATTTTCATGGTTAAAAAAATAAACAAAAATTACATGGAAAATAAAAAAAATAGCCGCAATTCAAAAATTTTGAGTTCCAGACGTTGTTGAGTTCTAAATGAACACATGTATCAATGCTTTGAAGCAAGAAAATGAAAAAAAATGTTTTGAATAAAAAAAAAATTACACATGAAAAGTGCCTTATTTTTAACATTAATTATGCATTTTTACATACGATTTTAATCATATTTTTAAAAATAAATCCTATGGTGCCGATTTGGAAGCAATTTATAGTTGTTACGTTCAACTCGAAGTGATCGTCGTGTACATAGAGATAGAGGAGGAGGAGGTTCATTAATAAATTATGGATGTTGGTTGAAGGTCATAATTGGTATGCGATTCAAAACCCTGTTTGGAATAATCTTTAAAAATCATATAATAAATATTTGGATAAAAAAATCCATCTGCTTTATTGAACACTGTAACTCAAAACGTGAATCAGCAATTTTTTAATGTTATTCTTTTTTTTCAAACCCAAATATCTTGTTGATGAGCTCAATGATTGAGAAAAAAAGTGGAGTTCGATTATTTAGCAAAATTATTAATCTACAAGATTTTTAAAACAGAAAAAATAATTTGGATTTATTTGATTTTTTCCAAGGCATTAACCTTAAAAAAAAGATTTCTTTAAATGAAAAACATTAAATTTAAATATTCCTTACTTAATTGAATAGGTAGTCGGGAAGAAAATGGATTAAAAAACATGAGAAAAAATATATAATAAATGATTTAGGTAAACCACTATTTTATTTTCTTTCAAAATTGCCCAAAAAAATGGAAAATTTAGTTCAAAATTCAACAAAAAGTTCACTTTCATATAGTCCAAAAAAGTTGTTATTATAATATCGGGTTTCGTAGCGCAGTGGAATTTTTGCAAGACGGTGCAGAATTTTCGCTGGGTTCGAATCCCGGTGCACAACAACAACAACAACCACAACAACAACAACAACAACCTCAACAACAACCTCAACAACAACCTCAACAACAACCTCAACAACACCCACAACAACAACAACAACAAAATTTTTGATTTTTTTGGCTTATTTAAATTTCTAGTTTATCATAAGAATTAATTCTACAAATTCTTTTTAATGTTTTAACATATTTGATGCATGTTTTCACTACAAAAAAACCAAAAACAGTCTGTTGAGTGTTGAAGGATTTTAAAAGTTTTAATTATGAAACAAATTTTTTTTTGCCCCTTCAGCAGATCTTATTTTTTCTTGTTTTTAATTATTTTTTTTGAAATAATTTCATGCAAATACAAGACATTTCAGAAATGGCTGCGAAAAAAACAATTTCCAGACATACCAATGTATGCATCAAACATAGAGGAAGAAGACGTTAGTGAATCACGTTTTGAATTATGTCTTGAATTGGACATATAGTTTTTTAGAACCATTTATTTTTAATAAAATATTTTAAAATTATTCCCAACAGGATTTTTGATTTCGTCCGTTGAAAGTACTTTAATCAATGAACATTTTTTTGAACACATATATCAAGCTTAGATATTGCTGAAACTCGTTTTGAGTTACGGAGCTCAATAAAGCATATGGATTTTTTTATCCCATAATTTTTCTTTTAATTTTTAAGGATTAATGCCAAGAGGATTTTGAATCGCATACCATTTATGACCTTCAACCAAAAATTATTTATTTATTTGATGCAACAAGCAAGCGTTGAGATACCTAATTTATTTTAAAACTTTTTGAATAAGAAAAAAAATTGCAGAGAAAAATTGCCTTATTTTTATGATTTTTTATGCATTTTTACATCCATTTTTAATGATATTTTTAAAAACGGATCGTATGGTAACGATTTGGAAGCCATCAAAAATTAATGTTTTTACACTTAAAGCAAAAAATGCTTTAATAAAGTAAAAATAATTCCAAGCTCATAAGTAAGAAAGCTTTAAAAAAAATTTGTTTATCAAAAGTGATAAATCACATAAAAACCTACAAAAACGGTAACATATTTGTTTAGTGAAAGATAAGGCTCAAATCGAGCTAGGTGGCTATGAAAATTAAAAACCAACATTAAATATTCAAATTTTTAAGTTTTGAATTAGAATTTTTTTTTTCAAAGGTTTTTTTGTTTTCAATATTTATTATTAAATAAATTAAAATTATTCCCAACAGGATTTTTTATTCCGTCCACTGGAAGTACTTCAATCGATGAATCTTTTTTTGAACACATATCAAGCTTTGATGCAAGAAATTAGAGAATCTCGTTTTGAGTTACGGAGCTCAATAAAGCATATGGATTTTTTATCCAAATATTTTTCTTATGTTTTTTAAAAAATATTTGAGTAATCTTAGAGATTTGCCTACCAAATAAGACCTTCAACAAGAAATTATATATTTATTTGGTGTATCAAGCAATCATAGAGACATAAAATTTAGTTTAAAACTTTTTGAATAAGAAAAAAAATTCCAGAGGAAAAGTGCTTTATTAATATCATTTTTTATGCTATTTTACATCCATTTTCAATGATATTTTTTAAAACGCATCCTATGGTGACGATTTGGAAGCCTTCAAAAATTAATGTTTTTACACTTAAAGCAAAAAATTCTTTGATAAAGTTAAAATAATTCCAAAGTCAAAAGTAATGAAACTTTTAAAAAATTTTGTTTATCCCAAGTGATAAATCACATCTAAATCTACAAAAATCGATCTGTATTTCTTTAGTGAAAGAAAAGACTCTGATTGAGCTATGTGGCTTAGAAAATTTATATTGGGCATGCATGAATGAAACTTCGAGGTTTAGTATCTCTTTAATTGAGGCATCGAGTTACTTTTGACTTATATTTTCATGGTTAAAAAAATAAACAAAAATTACATGGAAAATAAAAAAAATAGCCGCAATTCAAAAATTTTGAGTTCCAGACGTTGTTGAGTTCTAAATGAACACATGTATCAATGCTTTGAAGCAAGAAAATGAAAAAAAATGTTTTGAATAAAAAAAAAATTACACATGAAAAGTGCCTTATTTTTAACATTAATTATGCATTTTTACATACGATTTTAATCATATTTTTAAAAATAAATCCTATGGTGCCGATTTGGAAGCAATTTATAGTTGTTACGTTCAACTCGAAGTGATCGTCGTGTACATAGAGATAGAGGAGGAGGAGGTTCATTAATAAATTATGGATGTTGGTTGAAGGTCATAATTGGTATGCGATTCAAAACCCTGTTTGGAATAATCTTTAAAAATCATATAATAAATATTTGGATAAAAAAATCCATCTGCTTTATTGAACACTGTAACTCAAAACGTGAATCAGCAATTTTTTAATGTTATTCTTTTTTTTCAAACCCAAATATCTTGTTGATGAGCTCAATGATTGAGAAAAAAAGTGGAGTTCGATTATTTAGCAAAATTATTAATCTACAAGATTTTTAAAACAGAAAAAATAATTTGGATTTATTTGATTTTTTCCAAGGCATTAACCTTAAAAAAAAGATTTCTTTAAATGAAAAACATTAAATTTAAATATTCCTTACTTAATTGAATAGGTAGTCGGGAAGAAAATGGATTAAAAAACATGAGAAAAAATATATAATAAATGATTTAGGTAAACCACTATTTTATTTTCTTTCAAAATTGCCCAAAAAAATGGAAAATTTAGTTCAAAATTCAACAAAAAGTTCACTTTCATATAGTCCAAAAAAGTTGTTATTATAATATCGGGTTTCGTAGCGCAGTGGAATTTTTGCAAGACGGTGCAGAATTTTCGCTGGGTTCGAATCCCGGTGCACAACAACAACAACAACCACAACAACCTCAACAACAACAACAACAACCTCAACAACAACCTCAACAACAACCTCAACAACACCCACAACAACAACAACAACAAAATTTTTGATTTTTTTGGCTTATTTAAATTTCTAGTTTATCATAAGAATTAATTCTACAAATTCTTTTTAATGTTTTAACATATTTGATGCATGTTTTCACTACAAAAAAACCAAAAACAGTCTGTTGAGTGTTGAAGGATTTTAGAAGTTTTAATTATGAAACAAATTTTTTTTTGCCCCTTCAGCAGATCTTATTTTTTCTTGTTTTTAATTATTTTTTTTGAAATAATTTCATGCAAATACAAGACATTTCAGAAATGGCTGCGAAAAAAACAATTTCCAGACATACCAATGTATGCATCAAACATAGAGGAAGAAGACGTTAGTGAATCACGTTTTGAATTATGTCTTGAATTGGACATATAGTTTTTTAGAACCATTTATTTTTAATAAAATATTTTAAAATTATTCCCAACAGGATTTTTGATTTCGTCCGTTGAAAGTACTTTAATCAATGAACATTTTTTTGAACACATATATCAAGCTTAGATATTGCTGAAACTCGTTTTGAGTTACGGAGCTCAATAAAGCATATGGATTTTTTTATCCCATAATTTTTCTTTTAATTTTTAAGGATTAATGCCAAGAGGATTTTGAATCGCATACCATTTATGACCTTCAACCAAAAATTATTTATTTATTTGATGCAACAAGCAAGCGTTGAGATACCTAATTTATTTTAAAACTTTTTGAATAAGAAAAAAAATTGCAGAGAAAAATTGCCTTATTTTTATGATTTTTTATGCATTTTTACATCCATTTTTAATGATATTTTTAAAAACGGATCGTATGGTAACGATTTGGAAGCCATCAAAAATTAATGTTTTTACACTTAAAGCAAAAAATGCTTTAATAAAGTAAAAATAATTCCAAGCTCATAAGTAAGAAAGCTTTAAAAAAAATTTGTTTATCAAAAGTGATAAATCACATAAAAACCTACAAAAACGGTAACATATTTGTTTAGTGAAAGATAAGGCTCAAATCGAGCTAGGTGGCTATGAAAATTAAAAACCAACATTAAATATTCAAATTTTTAAGTTTTGAATTAGAATTTTTTTTTTCAAAGGTTTTTTTGTTTTCAATATTTATTATTAAATAAATTAAAATTATTCCCAACAGGATTTTTTATTCCGTCCACTGGAAGTACTTCAATCGATGAATCTTTTTTTGAACACATATCAAGCTTTGATGCAAGAAATTAGAGAATCTCGTTTTGAGTTACGGAGCTCAATAAAGCATATGGATTTTTTATCCAAATATTTTTCTTATGTTTTTTAAAAAATATTTGAGTAATCTTAGAGATTTGCCTACCAAATAAGACCTTCAACAAGAAATTATATATTTATTTGGTGTATCAAGCAATCATAGAGACATAAAATTTAGTTTAAAACTTTTTGAATAAGAAAAAAAATTCCAGAGGAAAAGTGCTTTATTAATATCATTTTTTATGCTATTTTACATCCATTTTCAATGATATTTTTTAAAACGCATCCTATGGTGACGATTTGGAAGCCTTCAAAAATTAATGTTTTTACACTTAAAGCAAAAAATTCTTTGATAAAGTTAAAATAATTCCAAAGTCAAAAGTAATGAAACTTTTAAAAAATTTTGTTTATCCCAAGTGATAAATCACATCTAAATCTACAAAAATCGATCTGTATTTCTTTAGTGAAAGAAAAGACTCTGATTGAGCTATGTGGCTTAGAAAATTTATATTGGGCATGCATGAATGAAACTTCGAGGTTTAGTATCTCTTTAATTGAGGCATCGAGTTACTTTTGACTTATATTTTCATGGTTAAAAAAATAAACAAAAATTACATGGAAAATAAAAAAAATAGCCGCAATTCAAAAATTTTGAGTTCCAGACGTTGTTGAGTTCTAAATGAACACATGTATCAATGCTTTGAAGCAAGAAAATGAAAAAAAATGTTTTGAATAAAAAAAAAATTACACATGAAAAGTGCCTTATTTTTAACATTAATTATGCATTTTTACATACGATTTTAATCATATTTTTAAAAATAAATCCTATGGTGCCGATTTGGAAGCAATTTATAGTTGTTACGTTCAACTCGAAGTGATCGTCGTGTACATAGAGATAGAGGAGGAGGAGGTTCATTAATAAATTATGGATGTTGGTTGAAGGTCATAATTGGTATGCGATTCAAAACCCTGTTTGGAATAATCTTTAAAAATCATATAATAAATATTTGGATAAAAAAATCCATCTGCTTTATTGAACACTGTAACTCAAAACGTGAATCAGCAATTTTTTAATGTTATTCTTTTTTTTCAAACCCAAATATCTTGTTGATGAGCTCAATGATTGAGAAAAAAAGTGGAGTTCGATTATTTAGCAAAATTATTAATCTACAAGATTTTTAAAACAGAAAAAATAATTTGGATTTATTTGATTTTTTCCAAGGCATTAACCTTAAAAAAAAGATTTCTTTAAATGAAAAACATTAAATTTAAATATTCCTTACTTAATTGAATAGGTAGTCGGGAAGAAAATGGATTAAAAAACATGAGAAAAAATATATAATAAATGATTTAGGTAAACCACTATTTTATTTTCTTTCAAAATTGCCCAAAAAAATGGAAAATTTAGTTCAAAATTCAACAAAAAGTTCACTTTCATATAGTCCAAAAAAGTTGTTATTATAATATCGGGTTTCGTAGCGCAGTGGAATTTTTGCAAGACGGTGCAGAATTTTCGCTGGGTTCGAATCCCGGTGCACAACAACAACAACAACCACAACAACCTCAACAACAACAACAACAACCTCAACAACAACCTCAACAACAACCTCAACAACACCCACAACAACAACAACAACAAAATTTTTGATTTTTTTGGCTTATTTAAATTTCTAGTTTATCATAAGAATTAATTCTACAAATTCTTTTTAATGTTTTAACATATTTGATGCATGTTTTCACTACAAAAAAACCAAAAACAGTCTGTTGAGTGTTGAAGGATTTTAGAAGTTTTAATTATGAAACAAATTTTTTTTTGCCCCTTCAGCAGATCTTATTTTTTCTTGTTTTTAATTATTTTTTTTGAAATAATTTCATGCAAATACAAGACATTTCAGAAATGGCTGCGAAAAAAACAATTTCCAGACATACCAATGTATGCATCAAACATAGAGGAAGAAGACGTTAGTGAATCACGTTTTGAATTATGTCTTGAATTGGACATATAGTTTTTTAGAACCATTTATTTTTAATAAAATATTTTAAAATTATTCCCAACAGGATTTTTGATTTCGTCCGTTGAAAGTACTTTAATCAATGAACATTTTTTTGAACACATATATCAAGCTTAGATATTGCTGAAACTCGTTTTGAGTTACGGAGCTCAATAAAGCATATGGATTTTTTTATCCCATAATTTTTCTTTTAATTTTTAAGGATTAATGCCAAGAGGATTTTGAATCGCATACCATTTATGACCTTCAACCAAAAATTATTTATTTATTTGATGCAACAAGCAAGCGTTGAGATACCTAATTTATTTTAAAACTTTTTGAATAAGAAAAAAAATTGCAGAGAAAAATTGCCTTATTTTTATGATTTTTTATGCATTTTTACATCCATTTTTAATGATATTTTTAAAAACGGATCGTATGGTAACGATTTGGAAGCCATCAAAAATTAATGTTTTTACACTTAAAGCAAAAAATGCTTTAATAAAGTAAAAATAATTCCAAGCTCATAAGTAAGAAAGCTTTAAAAAAAATTTGTTTATCAAAAGTGATAAATCACATAAAAACCTACAAAAACGGTAACATATTTGTTTAGTGAAAGATAAGGCTCAAATCGAGCTAGGTGGCTATGAAAATTAAAAACCAACATTAAATATTCAAATTTTTAAGTTTTGAATTAGAATTTTTTTTTTCAAAGGTTTTTTTGTTTTCAATATTTATTATTAAATAAATTAAAATTATTCCCAACAGGATTTTTTATTCCGTCCACTGGAAGTACTTCAATCGATGAATCTTTTTTTGAACACATATCAAGCTTTGATGCAAGAAATTAGAGAATCTCGTTTTGAGTTACGGAGCTCAATAAAGCATATGGATTTTTTATCCAAATATTTTTCTTATGTTTTTTAAAAAATATTTGAGTAATCTTAGAGATTTGCCTACCAAATAAGACCTTCAACAAGAAATTATATATTTATTTGGTGTATCAAGCAATCATAGAGACATAAAATTTAGTTTAAAACTTTTTGAATAAGAAAAAAAATTCCAGAGGAAAAGTGCTTTATTAATATCATTTTTTATGCTATTTTACATCCATTTTCAATGATATTTTTTAAAACGCATCCTATGGTGACGATTTGGAAGCCTTCAAAAATTAATGTTTTTACACTTAAAGCAAAAAATTCTTTGATAAAGTTAAAATAATTCCAAAGTCAAAAGTAATGAAACTTTTAAAAAATTTTGTTTATCCCAAGTGATAAATCACATCTAAATCTACAAAAATCGATCTGTATTTCTTTAGTGAAAGAAAAGACTCTGATTGAGCTATGTGGCTTAGAAAATTTATATTGGGCATGCATGAATGAAACTTCGAGGTTTAGTATCTCTTTAATTGAGGCATCGAGTTACTTTTGACTTATATTTTCATGGTTAAAAAAATAAACAAAAATTACATGGAAAATAAAAAAAATAGCCGCAATTCAAAAATTTTGAGTTCCAGACGTTGTTGAGTTCTAAATGAACACATGTATCAATGCTTTGAAGCAAGAAAATGAAAAAAAATGTTTTGAATAAAAAAAAAATTACACATGAAAAGTGCCTTATTTTTAACATTAATTATGCATTTTTACATACGATTTTAATCATATTTTTAAAAATAAATCCTATGGTGCCGATTTGGAAGCAATTTATAGTTGTTACGTTCAACTCGAAGTGATCGTCGTGTACATAGAGATAGAGGAGGAGGAGGTTCATTAATAAATTATGGATGTTGGTTGAAGGTCATAATTGGTATGCGATTCAAAACCCTGTTTGGAATAATCTTTAAAAATCATATAATAAATATTTGGATAAAAAAATCCATCTGCTTTATTGAACACTGTAACTCAAAACGTGAATCAGCAATTTTTTAATGTTATTCTTTTTTTTCAAACCCAAATATCTTGTTGATGAGCTCAATGATTGAGAAAAAAAGTGGAGTTCGATTATTTAGCAAAATTATTAATCTACAAGATTTTTAAAACAGAAAAAATAATTTGGATTTATTTGATTTTTTCCAAGGCATTAACCTTAAAAAAAAGATTTCTTTAAATGAAAAACATTAAATTTAAATATTCCTTACTTAATTGAATAGGTAGTCGGGAAGAAAATGGATTAAAAAACATGAGAAAAAATATATAATAAATGATTTAGGTAAACCACTATTTTATTTTCTTTCAAAATTGCCCAAAAAAATGGAAAATTTAGTTCAAAATTCAACAAAAAGTTCACTTTCATATAGTCCAAAAAAGTTGTTATTATAATATCGGGTTTCGTAGCGCAGTGGAATTTTTGCAAGACGGTGCAGAATTTTCGCTGGGTTCGAATCCCGGTGCACAACAACAACAACAACCACAACAACCTCAACAACAACAACAACAACCTCAACAACAACCTCAACAACAACCTCAACAACACCCACAACAACAACAACAACAAAATTTTTGATTTTTTTGGCTTATTTAAATTTCTAGTTTATCATAAGAATTAATTCTACAAATTCTTTTTAATGTTTTAACATATTTGATGCATGTTTTCACTACAAAAAAACCAAAAACAGTCTGTTGAGTGTTGAAGGATTTTAGAAGTTTTAATTATGAAACAAATTTTTTTTTGCCCCTTCAGCAGATCTTATTTTTTCTTGTTTTTAATTATTTTTTTTGAAATAATTTCATGCAAATACAAGACATTTCAGAAATGGCTGCGAAAAAAACAATTTCCAGACATACCAATGTATGCATCAAACATAGAGGAAGAAGACGTTAGTGAATCACGTTTTGAATTATGTCTTGAATTGGACATATAGTTTTTTAGAACCATTTATTTTTAATAAAATATTTTAAAATTATTCCCAACAGGATTTTTGATTTCGTCCGTTGAAAGTACTTTAATCAATGAACATTTTTTTGAACACATATATCAAGCTTAGATATTGCTGAAACTCGTTTTGAGTTACGGAGCTCAATAAAGCATATGGATTTTTTTATCCCATAATTTTTCTTTTAATTTTTAAGGATTAATGCCAAGAGGATTTTGAATCGCATACCATTTATGACCTTCAACCAAAAATTATTTATTTATTTGATGCAACAAGCAAGCGTTGAGATACCTAATTTATTTTAAAACTTTTTGAATAAGAAAAAAAATTGCAGAGAAAAATTGCCTTATTTTTATGATTTTTTATGCATTTTTACATCCATTTTTAATGATATTTTTAAAAACGGATCGTATGGTAACGATTTGGAAGCCATCAAAAATTAATGTTTTTACACTTAAAGCAAAAAATGCTTTAATAAAGTAAAAATAATTCCAAGCTCATAAGTAAGAAAGCTTTAAAAAAAATTTGTTTATCAAAAGTGATAAATCACATAAAAACCTACAAAAACGGTAACATATTTGTTTAGTGAAAGATAAGGCTCAAATCGAGCTAGGTGGCTATGAAAATTAAAAACCAACATTAAATATTCAAATTTTTAAGTTTTGAATTAGAATTTTTTTTTTCAAAGGTTTTTTTGTTTTCAATATTTATTATTAAATAAATTAAAATTATTCCCAACAGGATTTTTTATTCCGTCCACTGGAAGTACTTCAATCGATGAATCTTTTTTTGAACACATATCAAGCTTTGATGCAAGAAATTAGAGAATCTCGTTTTGAGTTACGGAGCTCAATAAAGCATATGGATTTTTTATCCAAATATTTTTCTTATGTTTTTTAAAAAATATTTGAGTAATCTTAGAGATTTGCCTACCAAATAAGACCTTCAACAAGAAATTATATATTTATTTGGTGTATCAAGCAATCATAGAGACATAAAATTTAGTTTAAAACTTTTTGAATAAGAAAAAAAATTCCAGAGGAAAAGTGCTTTATTAATATCATTTTTTATGCTATTTTACATCCATTTTCAATGATATTTTTTAAAACGCATCCTATGGTGACGATTTGGAAGCCTTCAAAAATTAATGTTTTTACACTTAAAGCAAAAAATTCTTTGATAAAGTTAAAATAATTCCAAAGTCAAAAGTAATGAAACTTTTAAAAAATTTTGTTTATCCCAAGTGATAAATCACATCTAAATCTACAAAAATCGATCTGTATTTCTTTAGTGAAAGAAAAGACTCTGATTGAGCTATGTGGCTTAGAAAATTTATATTGGGCATGCATGAATGAAACTTCGAGGTTTAGTATCTCTTTAATTGAGGCATCGAGTTACTTTTGACTTATATTTTCATGGTTAAAAAAATAAACAAAAATTACATGGAAAATAAAAAAAATAGCCGCAATTCAAAAATTTTGAGTTCCAGACGTTGTTGAGTTCTAAATGAACACATGTATCAATGCTTTGAAGCAAGAAAATGAAAAAAAATGTTTTGAATAAAAAAAAAATTACACATGAAAAGTGCCTTATTTTTAACATTAATTATGCATTTTTACATACGATTTTAATCATATTTTTAAAAATAAATCCTATGGTGCCGATTTGGAAGCAATTTATAGTTGTTACGTTCAACTCGAAGTGATCGTCGTGTACATAGAGATAGAGGAGGAGGAGGTTCATTAATAAATTATGGATGTTGGTTGAAGGTCATAATTGGTATGCGATTCAAAACCCTGTTTGGAATAATCTTTAAAAATCATATAATAAATATTTGGATAAAAAAATCCATCTGCTTTATTGAACACTGTAACTCAAAACGTGAATCAGCAATTTTTTAATGTTATTCTTTTTTTTCAAACCCAAATATCTTGTTGATGAGCTCAATGATTGAGAAAAAAAGTGGAGTTCGATTATTTAGCAAAATTATTAATCTACAAGATTTTTAAAACAGAAAAAATAATTTGGATTTATTTGATTTTTTCCAAGGCATTAACCTTAAAAAAAAGATTTCTTTAAATGAAAAACATTAAATTTAAATATTCCTTACTTAATTGAATAGGTAGTCGGGAAGAAAATGGATTAAAAAACATGAGAAAAAATATATAATAAATGATTTAGGTAAACCACTATTTTATTTTCTTTCAAAATTGCCCAAAAAAATGGAAAATTTAGTTCAAAATTCAACAAAAAGTTCACTTTCATATAGTCCAAAAAAGTTGTTATTATAATATCGGGTTTCGTAGCGCAGTGGAATTTTTGCAAGACGGTGCAGAATTTTCGCTGGGTTCGAATCCCGGTGCACAACAACAACAACAACCACAACAACCTCAACAACAACAACAACAACCTCAACAACAACCTCAACAACAACCTCAACAACACCCACAACAACAACAACAACAAAATTTTTGATTTTTTTGGCTTATTTAAATTTCTAGTTTATCATAAGAATTAATTCTACAAATTCTTTTTAATGTTTTAACATATTTGATGCATGTTTTCACTACAAAAAAACCAAAAACAGTCTGTTGAGTGTTGAAGGATTTTAGAAGTTTTAATTATGAAACAAATTTTTTTTTGCCCCTTCAGCAGATCTTATTTTTTCTTGTTTTTAATTATTTTTTTTGAAATAATTTCATGCAAATACAAGACATTTCAGAAATGGCTGCGAAAAAAACAATTTCCAGACATACCAATGTATGCATCAAACATAGAGGAAGAAGACGTTAGTGAATCACGTTTTGAATTATGTCTTGAATTGGACATATAGTTTTTTAGAACCATTTATTTTTAATAAAATATTTTAAAATTATTCCCAACAGGATTTTTGATTTCGTCCGTTGAAAGTACTTTAATCAATGAACATTTTTTTGAACACATATATCAAGCTTAGATATTGCTGAAACTCGTTTTGAGTTACGGAGCTCAATAAAGCATATGGATTTTTTTATCCCATAATTTTTCTTTTAATTTTTAAGGATTAATGCCAAGAGGATTTTGAATCGCATACCATTTATGACCTTCAACCAAAAATTATTTATTTATTTGATGCAACAAGCAAGCGTTGAGATACCTAATTTATTTTAAAACTTTTTGAATAAGAAAAAAAATTGCAGAGAAAAATTGCCTTATTTTTATGATTTTTTATGCATTTTTACATCCATTTTTAATGATATTTTTAAAAACGGATCGTATGGTAACGATTTGGAAGCCATCAAAAATTAATGTTTTTACACTTAAAGCAAAAAATGCTTTAATAAAGTAAAAATAATTCCAAGCTCATAAGTAAGAAAGCTTTAAAAAAAATTTGTTTATCAAAAGTGATAAATCACATAAAAACCTACAAAAACGGTAACATATTTGTTTAGTGAAAGATAAGGCTCAAATCGAGCTAGGTGGCTATGAAAATTAAAAACCAACATTAAATATTCAAATTTTTAAGTTTTGAATTAGAATTTTTTTTTTCAAAGGTTTTTTTGTTTTCAATATTTATTATTAAATAAATTAAAATTATTCCCAACAGGATTTTTTATTCCGTCCACTGGAAGTACTTCAATCGATGAATCTTTTTTTGAACACATATCAAGCTTTGATGCAAGAAATTAGAGAATCTCGTTTTGAGTTACGGAGCTCAATAAAGCATATGGATTTTTTATCCAAATATTTTTCTTATGTTTTTTAAAAAATATTTGAGTAATCTTAGAGATTTGCCTACCAAATAAGACCTTCAACAAGAAATTATATATTTATTTGGTGTATCAAGCAATCATAGAGACATAAAATTTAGTTTAAAACTTTTTGAATAAGAAAAAAAATTCCAGAGGAAAAGTGCTTTATTAATA
The DNA here is from genome assembly GCA_028622995.1 of Panagrolaimus kolymaensis. Lineage (NCBI taxonomy): Eukaryota > Metazoa > Nematoda > Chromadorea > Rhabditida > Panagrolaimidae > Panagrolaimus > Panagrolaimus kolymaensis. The sequence goes on along the minus strand of JAJQJQ010000127.1, from coordinate 11,296 downwards.
TCATTTTTTATGCTATTTTACATCCATTTTCAATGATATTTTTTAAAACGCATCCTATGGTGACGATTTGGAAGCCTTCAAAAATTAATGTTTTTACACTTAAAGCAAAAAATTCTTTGATAAAGTTAAAATAATTCCAAAGTCAAAAGTAATGAAACTTTTAAAAAATTTTGTTTATCCCAAGTGATAAATCACATCTAAATCTACAAAAATCGATCTGTATTTCTTTAGTGAAAGAAAAGACTCTGATTGAGCTATGTGGCTTAGAAAATTTATATTGGGCATGCATGAATGAAACTTCGAGGTTTAGTATCTCTTTAATTGAGGCATCGAGTTACTTTTGACTTATATTTTCATGGTTAAAAAAATAAACAAAAATTACATGGAAAATAAAAAAAATAGCCGCAATTCAAAAATTTTGAGTTCCAGACGTTGTTGAGTTCTAAATGAACACATGTATCAATGCTTTGAAGCAAGAAAATGAAAAAAAATGTTTTGAATAAAAAAAAAATTACACATGAAAAGTGCCTTATTTTTAACATTAATTATGCATTTTTACATACGATTTTAATCATATTTTTAAAAATAAATCCTATGGTGCCGATTTGGAAGCAATTTATAGTTGTTACGTTCAACTCGAAGTGATCGTCGTGTACATAGAGATAGAGGAGGAGGAGGTTCATTAATAAATTATGGATGTTGGTTGAAGGTCATAATTGGTATGCGATTCAAAACCCTGTTTGGAATAATCTTTAAAAATCATATAATAAATATTTGGATAAAAAAATCCATCTGCTTTATTGAACACTGTAACTCAAAACGTGAATCAGCAATTTTTTAATGTTATTCTTTTTTTTCAAACCCAAATATCTTGTTGATGAGCTCAATGATTGAGAAAAAAAGTGGAGTTCGATTATTTAGCAAAATTATTAATCTACAAGATTTTTAAAACAGAAAAAATAATTTGGATTTATTTGATTTTTTCCAAGGCATTAACCTTAAAAAAAAGATTTCTTTAAATGAAAAACATTAAATTTAAATATTCCTTACTTAATTGAATAGGTAGTCGGGAAGAAAATGGATTAAAAAACATGAGAAAAAATATATAATAAATGATTTAGGTAAACCACTATTTTATTTTCTTTCAAAATTGCCCAAAAAAATGGAAAATTTAGTTCAAAATTCAACAAAAAGTTCACTTTCATATAGTCCAAAAAAGTTGTTATTATAATATCGGGTTTCGTAGCGCAGTGGAATTTTTGCAAGACGGTGCAGAATTTTCGCTGGGTTCGAATCCCGGTGCAACAACAACAACAACAACCTCAACAACAACAACAACAACCTCAACAACAACCTCAACAACACCCACAACAACAACAACAACAAAATTTTTGATTTTTTTGGCTTATTTAAATTTCTAGTTTATCATAAGAATTAATTCTACAAATTCTTTTTAATGTTTTAACATATTTGATGCATGTTTTCACTACAAAAAAACCAAAAACAGTCTGTTGAGTGTTGAAGGATTTTAGAAGTTTTAATTATGAAACAAATTTTTTTTTGCCCCTTCAGCAGATCTTATTTTTTCTTGTTTTTAATTATTTTTTTTGAAATAATTTCATGCAAATACAAGACATTTCAGAAATGGCTGCGAAAAAAACAATTTCCAGACATACCAATGTATGCATCAAACATAGAGGAAGAAGACGTTAGTGAATCACGTTTTGAATTATGTCTTGAATTGGACATATAGTTTTTTAGAACCATTTATTTTTAATAAAATATTTTAAAATTATTCCCAACAGGATTTTTGATTTCGTCCGTTGAAAGTACTTTAATCAATGAACATTTTTTTGAACACATATATCAAGCTTAGATATTGCTGAAACTCGTTTTGAGTTACGGAGCTCAATAAAGCATATGGATTTTTTTATCCCATAATTTTTCTTTTAATTTTTAAGGATTAATGCCAAGAGGATTTTGAATCGCATACCATTTATGACCTTCAACCAAAAATTATTTATTTATTTGATGCAACAAGCAAGCGTTGAGATACCTAATTTATTTTAAAACTTTTTGAATAAGAAAAAAAATTGCAGAGAAAAATTGCCTTATTTTTATGATTTTTTATGCATTTTTACATCCATTTTTAATGATATTTTTAAAAACGGATCGTATGGTAACGATTTGGAAGCCATCAAAAATTAATGTTTTTACACTTAAAGCAAAAAATGCTTTAATAAAGTAAAAATAATTCCAAGCTCATAAGTAAGAAAGCTTTAAAAAAAATTTGTTTATCAAAAGTGATAAATCACATAAAAACCTACAAAAACGGTAACATATTTGTTTAGTGAAAGATAAGGCTCAAATCGAGCTAGGTGGCTATGAAAATTAAAAACCAACATTAAATATTCAAATTTTTAAGTTTTGAATTAGAATTTTTTTTTTCAAAGGTTTTTTTGTTTTCAATATTTATTATTAAATAAATTAAAATTATTCCCAACAGGATTTTTTATTCCGTCCACTGGAAGTACTTCAATCGATGAATCTTTTTTTGAACACATATCAAGCTTTGATGCAAGAAATTAGAGAATCTCGTTTTGAGTTACGGAGCTCAATAAAGCATATGGATTTTTTATCCAAATATTTTTCTTATGTTTTTTAAAAAATATTTGAGTAATCTTAGAGATTTGCCTACCAAATAAGACCTTCAACAAGAAATTATATATTTATTTGGTGTATCAAGCAATCATAGAGACATAAAATTTAGTTTAAAACTTTTTGAATAAGAAAAAAAATTCCAGAGGAAAAGTGCTTTATTAATATCATTTTTTATGCTATTTTACATCCATTTTCAATGATATTTTTTAAAACGCATCCTATGGTGACGATTTGGAAGCCTTCAAAAATTAATGTTTTTACACTTAAAGCAAAAAATTCTTTGATAAAGTTAAAATAATTCCAAAGTCAAAAGTAATGAAACTTTTAAAAAATTTTGTTTATCCCAAGTGATAAATCACATCTAAATCTACAAAAATCGATCTGTATTTCTTTAGTGAAAGAAAAGACTCTGATTGAGCTATGTGGCTTAGAAAATTTATATTGGGCATGCATGAATGAAACTTCGAGGTTTAGTATCTCTTTAATTGAGGCATCGAGTTACTTTTGACTTATATTTTCATGGTTAAAAAAATAAACAAAAATTACATGGAAAATAAAAAAAATAGCCGCAATTCAAAAATTTTGAGTTCCAGACGTTGTTGAGTTCTAAATGAACACATGTATCAATGCTTTGAAGCAAGAAAATGAAAAAAAATGTTTTGAATAAAAAAAAAATTACACATGAAAAGTGCCTTATTTTTAACATTAATTATGCATTTTTACATACGATTTTAATCATATTTTTAAAAATAAATCCTATGGTGCCGATTTGGAAGCAATTTATAGTTGTTACGTTCAACTCGAAGTGATCGTCGTGTACATAGAGATAGAGGAGGAGGAGGTTCATTAATAAATTATGGATGTTGGTTGAAGGTCATAATTGGTATGCGATTCAAAACCCTGTTTGGAATAATCTTTAAAAATCATATAATAAATATTTGGATAAAAAAATCCATCTGCTTTATTGAACACTGTAACTCAAAACGTGAATCAGCAATTTTTTAATGTTATTCTTTTTTTCAAACCCAAATATCTTGTTGATGAGCTCAATGATTGAGAAAAAAAGTGGAGTTCGATTATTTAGCAAAATTATTAATCTACAAGATTTTTAAAACAGAAAAAATAATTTGGATTTATTTGATTTTTTCCAAGGCATTAACCTTAAAAAAAAGATTTCTTTAAATGAAAAACATTAAATTTAAATATTCCTTACTTAATTGAATAGGTAGTCGGGAAGAAAATGGATTAAAAAACATGAGAAAAAATATATAATAAATGATTTAGGTAAACCACTATTTTATTTTCTTTCAAAATTGCCCAAAAAATGGAAAATTTAGTTCAAAATTCAACAAAAAGTTCACTTTCATATAGTCCAAAAAAGTTGTTATTATAATATCGGGTTTCGTAGCGCAGTGGAATTTTTGCAAGACGGTGCAGAATTTTCGCTGGGTTCGAATCCCGGTGCACAACAACAACAACAACCTCAACAACAACAACAACAACCTCAACAACAACCTCAACAACACCCACAACAACAACAACAACAAATTTTTTGATTTTTTTGGCTTATTTAAATTTCTAGTTTATCATAAGAATTAATTCTACAAATTCTTTTTAATGTTTTAACATATTTGATGCATGTTTTCACTACAAAAAAACCAAAAACAGTCTGTTGAGTGTTGAAGGATTTTAGAAGTTTTAATTATGAAACAAATTTTTTTTTGCCCCTTCAGCAGATCTTATTTTTTCTTGTTTTTAATTATTTTTTTTGAAATAATTTCATGCAAATACAAGACATTTCAGAAATGGCTGCGAAAAAAACAATTTCCAGACATACCAATGTATGCATCAAACATAGAGGAAGAAGACGTTAGTGAATCACGTTTTGAATTATGTCTTGAATTGGACATATAGTTTTTTAGAACCATTTATTTTTAATAAAATATTTTAAAATTATTCCCAACAGGATTTTTGATTTCGTCCGTTGAAAGTACTTTAATCAATGAACATTTTTTTGAACACATATATCAAGCTTAGATATTGCTGAAACTCGTTTTGAGTTACGGAGCTCAATAAAGCATATGGATTTTTTTATCCCATAATTTTTCTTTTAATTTTTAAGGATTAATGCCAAGAGGATTTTGAATCGCATACCATTTATGACCTTCAACCAAAAATTATTTATTTATTTGATGCAACAAGCAAGCGTTGAGATACCTAATTTATTTTAAAACTTTTTGAATAAGAAAAAAAATTGCAGAGAAAAATTGCCTTATTTTTATGATTTTTTATGCATTTTTACATCCATTTTTAATGATATTTTTAAAAACGGATCGTATGGTAACGATTTGGAAGCCATCAAAAATTAATGTTTTTACACTTAAAGCAAAAAATGCTTTAATAAAGTAAAAATAATTCCAAGCTCATAAGTAAGAAAGCTTTAAAAAAAATTTGTTTATCAAAAGTGATAAATCACATAAAAACCTACAAAAACGGTAACATATTTGTTTAGTGAAAGATAAGGCTCAAATCGAGCTAGGTGGCTATGAAAATTAAAAACCAACATTAAATATTCAAATTTTTAAGTTTTGAATTAGAATTTTTTTTTTCAAAGGTTTTTTTGTTTTCAATATTTATTATTAAATAAATTAAAATTATTCCCAACAGGATTTTTTATTCCGTCCACTGGAAGTACTTCAATCGATGAATCTTTTTTTGAACACATATCAAGCTTTGATGCAAGAAATTAGAGAATCTCGTTTTGAGTTACGGAGCTCAATAAAGCATATGGATTTTTTATCCAAATATTTTTCTTATGTTTTTTAAAAAATATTTGAGTAATCTTAGAGATTTGCCTACCAAATAAGACCTTCAACAAGAAATTATATATTTATTTGGTGTATCAAGCAATCATAGAGACATAAAATTTAGTTTAAAACTTTTTGAATAAGAAAAAAAATTCCAGAGGAAAAGTGCTTTATTAATATCATTTTTTATGCTATTTTACATCCATTTTCAATGATATTTTTTAAAACGCATCCTATGGTGACGATTTGGAAGCCTTCAAAAATTAATGTTTTTACACTTAAAGCAAAAAATTCTTTGATAAAGTTAAAATAATTCCAAAGTCAAAAGTAATGAAACTTTTAAAAAATTTTGTTTATCCCAAGTGATAAATCACATCTAAATCTACAAAAATCGATCTGTATTTCTTTAGTGAAAGAAAAGACTCTGATTGAGCTATGTGGCTTAGAAAATTTATATTGGGCATGCATGAATGAAACTTCGAGGTTTAGTATCTCTTTAATTGAGGCATCGAGTTACTTTTGACTTATATTTTCATGGTTAAAAAAATAAACAAAAATTACATGGAAAATAAAAAAAATAGCCGCAATTCAAAAATTTTGAGTTCCAGACGTTGTTGAGTTCTAAATGAACACATGTATCAATGCTTTGAAGCAAGAAAATGAAAAAAAATGTTTTGAATAAAAAAAAAATTACACATGAAAAGTGCCTTATTTTTAACATTAATTATGCATTTTTACATACGATTTTAATCATATTTTTAAAAATAAATCCTATGGTGCCGATTTGGAAGCAATTTATAGTTGTTACGTTCAACTCGAAGTGATCGTCGTGTACATAGAGATAGAGGAGGAGGAGGTTCATTAATAAATTATGGATGTTGGTTGAAGGTCATAATTGGTATGCGATTCAAAACCCTGTTTGGAATAATCTTTAAAAATCATATAATAAATATTTGGATAAAAAAATCCATCTGCTTTATTGAACACTGTAACTCAAAACGTGAATCAGCAATTTTTTAATGTTATTCTTTTTTTCAAACCCAAATATCTTGTTGATGAGCTCAATGATTGAGAAAAAAAGTGGAGTTCGATTATTTAGCAAAATTATTAATCTACAAGATTTTTAAAACAGAAAAAATAATTTGGATTTATTTGATTTTTTCCAAGGCATTAACCTTAAAAAAAAGATTTCTTTAAATGAAAAACATTAAATTTAAATATTCCTTACTTAATTGAATAGGTAGTCGGGAAGAAAATGGATTAAAAAACATGAGAAAAAATATATAATAAATGATTTAGGTAAACCACTATTTTATTTTCTTTCAAAATTGCCCAAAAAATGGAAAATTTAGTTCAAAATTCAACAAAAAGTTCACTTTCATATAGTCCAAAAAAGTTGTTATTATAATATCGGGTTTCGTAGCGCAGTGGAATTTTTGCAAGACGGTGCAGAATTTTCGCTGGGTTCGAATCCCGGTGCACAACAACAACAACAACCTCAACAACAACAACAACAACCTCAACAACAACCTCAACAACACCCACAACAACAACAACAACAAATTTTTTGATTTTTTTGGCTTATTTAAATTTCTAGTTTATCATAAGAATTAATTCTACAAATTCTTTTTAATGTTTTAACATATTTGATGCATGTTTTCACTACAAAAAAACCAAAAACAGTCTGTTGAGTGTTGAAGGATTTTAGAAGTTTTAATTATGAAACAAATTTTTTTTTGCCCCTTCAGCAGATCTTATTTTTTCTTGTTTTTAATTATTTTTTTTGAAATAATTTCATGCAAATACAAGACATTTCAGAAATGGCTGCGAAAAAAACAATTTCCAGACATACCAATGTATGCATCAAACATAGAGGAAGAAGACGTTAGTGAATCACGTTTTGAATTATGTCTTGAATTGGACATATAGTTTTTTAGAACCATTTATTTTTAATAAAATATTTTAAAATTATTCCCAACAGGATTTTTGATTTCGTCCGTTGAAAGTACTTTAATCAATGAACATTTTTTTGAACACATATATCAAGCTTAGATATTGCTGAAACTCGTTTTGAGTTACGGAGCTCAATAAAGCATATGGATTTTTTTATCCCATAATTTTTCTTTTAATTTTTAAGGATTAATGCCAAGAGGATTTTGAATCGCATACCATTTATGACCTTCAACCAAAAATTATTTATTTATTTGATGCAACAAGCAAGCGTTGAGATACCTAATTTATTTTAAAACTTTTTGAATAAGAAAAAAAATTGCAGAGAAAAATTGCCTTATTTTTATGATTTTTTATGCATTTTTACATCCATTTTTAATGATATTTTTAAAAACGGATCGTATGGTAACGATTTGGAAGCCATCAAAAATTAATGTTTTTACACTTAAAGCAAAAAATGCTTTAATAAAGTAAAAATAATTCCAAGCTCATAAGTAAGAAAGCTTTAAAAAAAATTTGTTTATCAAAAGTGATAAATCACATAAAAACCTACAAAAACGGTAACATATTTGTTTAGTGAAAGATAAGGCTCAAATCGAGCTAGGTGGCTATGAAAATTAAAAACCAACATTAAATATTCAAATTTTTAAGTTTTGAATTAGAATTTTTTTTTTCAAAGGTTTTTTTGTTTTCAATATTTATTATTAAATAAATTAAAATTATTCCCAACAGGATTTTTTATTCCGTCCACTGGAAGTACTTCAATCGATGAATCTTTTTTTGAACACATATCAAGCTTTGATGCAAGAAATTAGAGAATCTCGTTTTGAGTTACGGAGCTCAATAAAGCATATGGATTTTTTATCCAAATATTTTTCTTATGTTTTTTAAAAAATATTTGAGTAATCTTAGAGATTTGCCTACCAAATAAGACCTTCAACAAGAAATTATATATTTATTTGGTGTATCAAGCAATCATAGAGACATAAAATTTAGTTTAAAACTTTTTGAATAAGAAAAAAAATTCCAGAGGAAAAGTGCTTTATTAATATCATTTTTTATGCTATTTTACATCCATTTTCAATGATATTTTTTAAAACGCATCCTATGGTGACGATTTGGAAGCCTTCAAAAATTAATGTTTTTACACTTAAAGCAAAAAATTCTTTGATAAAGTTAAAATAATTCCAAAGTCAAAAGTAATGAAACTTTTAAAAAATTTTGTTTATCCCAAGTGATAAATCACATCTAAATCTACAAAAATCGATCTGTATTTCTTTAGTGAAAGAAAAGACTCTGATTGAGCTATGTGGCTTAGAAAATTTATATTGGGCATGCATGAATGAAACTTCGAGGTTTAGTATCTCTTTAATTGAGGCATCGAGTTACTTTTGACTTATATTTTCATGGTTAAAAAAATAAACAAAAATTACATGGAAAATAAAAAAAATAGCCGCAATTCAAAAATTTTGAGTTCCAGACGTTGTTGAGTTCTAAATGAACACATGTATCAATGCTTTGAAGCAAGAAAATGAAAAAAAATGTTTTGAATAAAAAAAAAATTACACATGAAAAGTGCCTTATTTTTAACATTAATTATGCATTTTTACATACGATTTTAATCATATTTTTAAAAATAAATCCTATGGTGCCGATTTGGAAGCAATTTATAGTTGTTACGTTCAACTCGAAGTGATCGTCGTGTACATAGAGATAGAGGAGGAGGAGGTTCATTAATAAATTATGGATGTTGGTTGAAGGTCATAATTGGTATGCGATTCAAAACCCTGTTTGGAATAATCTTTAAAAATCATATAATAAATATTTGGATAAAAAAATCCATCTGCTTTATTGAACACTGTAACTCAAAACGTGAATCAGCAATTTTTTAATGTTATTCTTTTTTTCAAACCCAAATATCTTGTTGATGAGCTCAATGATTGAGAAAAAAAGTGGAGTTCGATTATTTAGCAAAATTATTAATCTACAAGATTTTTAAAACAGAAAAATAATTTGGATTTATTTGATTTTTTCCAAGGCATTAACCTTAAAAAAAAGATTTCTTTAAATGAAAAACATTAAATTTAAATATTCCTTACTTAATTGAATAGGTAGTCGGGAAGAAAATGGATTAAAAAACATGAGAAAAAATATATAATAAATGATTTAGGTAAACCACTATTTTATTTTCTTTCAAAATTGCCCAAAAATGGAAAATTTAGTTCAAAATTCAACAAAAAGTTCACTTTCATATAGTCCAAAAAAGTTGTTATTATAATATCGGGTTTCGTAGCGCAGTGGAATTTTTGCAAGACGGTGCAGAATTTTCGCTGGGTTCGAATCCCGGTGCACAACAACAACAACAACCTCAACAACAACAACAACAACCTCAACAACAACCTCAACAACACCCACAACAACAACAACAACAAAATTTTTGATTTTTTTGGCTTATTTAAATTTCTAGTTTATCATAAGAATTAATTCTACAAATTCTTTTTAATGTTTTAACATATTTGATGCATGTTTTCACTACAAAAAAACCAAAAACAGTCTGTTGAGTGTTGAAGGATTTTAGAAGTTTTAATTATGAAACAAATTTTTTTTTGCCCCTTCAGCAGATCTTATTTTTTCTTGTTTTTAATTATTTTTTTGAAATAATTTCATGCAAATACAAGACATTTCAGAAATGGCTGCGAAAAAAACAATTTCCAGACATACCAATGTATGCATCAAACATAGAGGAAGAAGACGTTAGTGAATCACGTTTTGAATTATGTCTTGAATTGGACATATAGTTTTTTAGAACCATTTATTTTTAATAAAATATTTTAAAATTATTCCCAACAGGATTTTTGATTTCGTCCGTTGAAAGTACTTTAATCAATGAACATTTTTTTGAACACATATATCAAGCTTAGATATTGCTGAAACTCGTTTTGAGTTACGGAGCTCAATAAAGCATATGGATTTTTTTATCCCATAATTTTTCTTTTAATTTTTAAGGATTAATGCCAAGAGGATTTTGAATCGCATACCATTTATGACCTTCAACCAAAATTATTTATTTATTTGATGCAACAAGCAAGCGTTGAGATACCTAATTTATTTTAAAACTTTTTGAATAAGAAAAAAAATTGCAGAGAAAAATTGCCTTATTTTTATGATTTTTTATGCATTTTTACATCCATTTTTAATGATATTTTTAAAAACGGATCGTATGGTAACGATTTGGAAGCCATCAAAAATTAATGTTTTTACACTTAAAGCAAAAAATGCTTTAATAAAGTAAAAATAATTCCAAGCTCATAAGTAAGAAAGCTTTAAAAAAAATTTGTTTATCAAAAGTGATAAATCACATAAAAACCTACAAAAACGGTAACATATTTGTTTAGTGAAAGATAAGGCTCAAATCGAGCTAGGTGGCTATGAAAATTAAAAACCAACATTAAATATTCAAATTTTTAAGTTTTGAATTAGAATTTTTTTTTTCAAAGGTTTTTTTGTTTTCAATATTTATTATTAAATAAATTAAAATTATTCCCAACAGGATTTTTTATTCCGTCCACTGGAAGTACTTCAATCGATGAATCTTTTTTTGAACACATATCAAGCTTTGATGCAAGAAATTAGAGAATCTCGTTTTGAGTTACGGAGCTCAATAAAGCATATGGATTTTTTATCCAAATATTTTTCTTATGTTTTTTAAAAAATATTTGAGTAATCTTAGAGATTTGCCTACCAAATAAGACCTTCAACAAGAAATTATATATTTATTTGGTGTATCAAGCAATCATAGAGACATAAAATTTAGTTTAAAACTTTTTGAATAAGAAAAAAAATTCCAGAGGAAAAGTGCTTTATTAATATCATTTTTT
>JAJQJQ010000126.1:0-67120 GCA_028622995.1 Panagrolaimus kolymaensis | reverse complement strand
GTGGATTGCTTCTTGGAAAGCATCATCACGCCGAAAAGCTTGTGACAAATATTTAGTAAAAAAATAATAAAAAAATTCCTTAGTTTTTTATTTTTTTGTTTAATGAGGATTTTTTATATTTTCAGACATTGCCTGATTTAATAAATGAATTTACTATTTCGATGGATTGCTTCTTGGAAAGCATCATCACGCCGAAAAGCTTGTGACAAATATTTAGTAAAAAAATAATAAAAAAATTCCTTAGTTTTTTATTTTTTGGTTTAATGAGGATTTTTTATATTTTCAGACATTGCCTGATTTAATAAATGAATTTACTATTTCGGTGGATTGCTTCTTGGAAAGCATCATCACGCCGAAAAGCTTGTGACAAATATTTAGTAAAAAAATAATAAAAAAATTCCTTAGTTTTTTATTTTTTTGTTTAATGAGGATTTTTTATATTTTCAGACATTGCCTGATTTAATAAATGAATTTACTATTTCGATGGATTGCTTCTTGGAAAGCATCATCACGCCGAAAAGCTTGTGACAAATATTTAGTAAAAAAATAATAAAAAAATTCCTTAGTTTTTTATTTTTTGGTTTAATGAGGATTTTTTATATTTTCAGACATTGCCTGATTTAATAAATGAATTTACTATTTCGATGGATTGCTTCTTGGAAAGCATCATCACGCCGAAAAGCTTGTGACAAATATTTAGTAAAAAAATAATAAAAAAATTCCTTAGTTTTTTATTTTTTTGTTTAATGAGGATTTTTTATATTTTCAGACATTGCCTGATTTAATAAATGAATTTACTATTTCGATGGATTGCTTCTTGGAAAGCATCATCACGCCGAAAAGCTTGTGACAAATATTTAGTAAAAAAATAATAAAAAAATTCCTTAGTTTTTTATTTTTTGGTTTAATGAGGATTTTTTATATTTTCAGACATTGCCTGATTTAATAAATGAATTTACTATTTCGATGGATTGCTTCTTGAAAAGCATCATCACGCCGAAAAGCTTACTATTTCGTTGGAATGCTTCTTGAAAACATCATCACGCCGAAAAGCTTACTATTTCGTTGGAATGCTTCTTGAAAAGCATCATCACACCGAAAAGCTTACTATTTTGCTGAAATGCTTCTAGAAAACATCATCACGCCGAAAAGCTTACTATTTCGTTGGAATGCTTCTTGAAAAGCATCTTAACGCCGAAGAGCTTACTATTTCGTTGGAATGCTTCTTGAAAAGCATCATCACGCCGAAAAGCTTACTATTTCGTTGTAATGCTTCTTGAAAAGCATCTTAACGCCGAAGAGCTTACTATTTCGTTGGAATGCTTCTTGAAAACATCATAACGCTGAAAAGCTTACTATTTCGTTGGAATGTCTTGAAAACATCATCACGCCGAAAAACTTACTATTTCGTTGGAATGTCTTGAAAACATCATAACGCCGAAAAGATTAATATTTCGTTGGAATGCTTCTTGAAAAGCATCATAACGCCGAAAAGCTTACTATTACGTTGGAATGCTTCTTGAAAACATCATAACGCCGAAGAGCTTACTATTTCGTTGGAATGCTTCTTGAAAAGCATCATCACGCCGAAAAGTTTACTATTTCGGTGGATTGCTTCTTGGAAAGCATCATCACGCCGAAAAGCTTGTGACAAATATTTAGTAAAAAAATAATAAAAAAATTCCTTAGTTTTTTATTTTTTTGTTTAATGAGGATTTTTTATATTTTCAGACATTGCCTGATTTAATAAATGAATTTACTATTTCGATGGATTGCTTCTTGGAAAGCATCATCACGCCGAAAAGCTTGTGACAAATATTTAGTAAAAAAATAATAAAAAAATTCCTTAGTTTTTTATTTTTTGGTTTAATGAGGATTTTTTATATTTTCAGACATTGCCTGATTTAATAAATGAATTTACTATTTCGATGGATTGCTTCTTGAAAAGCATCATCACGCCGAAAAGCTTACTATTTCGTTGGAATGCTTCTTGAAAACATCATCACGCCGAAAAGCTTACTATTTCGTTGGAATGCTTCTTGAAAAGCATCATCACACCGAAAAGCTTACTATTTTGCTGAAATGCTTCTAGAAAACATCATCACGCCGAAAAGCTTACTATTTCGTTGGAATGCTTCTTGAAAAGCATCTTAACGCCGAAGAGCTTACTATTTCGTTGGAATGCTTCTTGAAAAGCATCATCACGCCGAAAAGCTTACAATTTCGTTGTAATGCTTCTTGAAAAGCATCTTAACGCCGAAGAGCTTACTATTTCGTTGGAATGCTTCTTGAAAACATCATAACGCTGAAAAGCTTACTATTTCGTTGGAATGTCTTGAAAACATCATCACGCCGAAAAACTTACTATTTCGTTGGAATGTCTTGAAAACATCATAACGCCGAAAAGATTAATATTTCGTTGGAATGCTTCTTGAAAAGCATCATAACGCCGAAAAGCTTACTATTACGTTGGAATGCTTCTTGAAAACATCATAACGCCGAAGAGCTTACTATTTCGTTGGAATGCTTCTTGAAAAGCATCATCACGCCGAAAAGTTTACTATTTCGGTGGATTGCTTCTTGGAAAGCATCATCACGCCGAAAAGCTTGTGACAAATATTTAGTAAAAAAATAATAAAAAAATTCCTTAGTTTTTTATTTTTTTGTTTAATGAGGATTTTTTATATTTTCAGACATTGCCTGATTTAATAAATGAATTTACTATTTCGATGGATTGCTTCTTGGAAAGCATCATCACGCCGAAAAGCTTGTGACAAATATTTAGTAAAAAAATAATAAAAAAATTCCTTAGTTTTTTATTTTTTGGTTTAATGAGGATTTTTTATATTTTCAGACATTGCCTGATTTAATAAATGAATTTACTATTTCGATGGATTGCTTCTTGGAAAGCATCATCACGCCGAAAAGCTTGTGACAAATATTTAGTAAATAAATAATAAAAAAATTCCTTAGTTTTTTATTTTTTGGTTTAATGAGGATTTTTTATATTTTCAGACATTGCCTGATTTAATAAATGAATTTACTATTTCGATGGATTGCTTCTTGGAAAGCATCATCACGCCGAAAAGCTTGTGACAAATATTTAGTAAATAAATAATAAAAAAATTCCTTAGTTTTTTATTTTTTGGTTTAATGAGGATTTTTTATATTTTCAGACATTGCCTGATTTAATAAATGAATTTACTATTTCGATGGATTGCTTCTTGGAAAGCATCATCACGCCGAAAAGCTTGTGACAAATATTTAGTAAAAAAATAATAAAAAAATTCCTTAGTTTTTTATTTTTTGGTTTAATGAGGATTTTTTATATTTTCAGACATTGCCTGATTTAATAAATGAATTTACTATTTCGATGGATTGCTTCTTGGAAAGCATCATCACGCCGAAAAGCTTACTATTTTGCTGAAATGCTTCTAGAAAACATCATCACGCCGAAAAGCTTACTATTTCGTTGGAATGCTTCTTGAAAACATCATCACGCCGAAAAGTTTACTATTTCGGTGGATTGCTTCTTGAAAAGCATCATCACGCCGAAAAGCTTACTATTTCGTTGGAATGCTTCTTGAAAAGCATCATCACACCGAAAAGCTTACTATTTCGTTGGAATGCTTCTTGAAAAGCATCTTAACGCCGAAGAGCTTACTATTTCGTTGGAATGCTTCTTGAAAAGCATCATCACGCCGAAAAGCTTACTATTTCGTTGGAATGCTTCTTGAAAAGCATCTTAACGCCGAAGAGCTTACTATTTCGTTGGAATGCTTCTTGAAAAGCATCTTAACGCCGAAGAGCTTACTATTTCGTTGGAATGCTTCTTGAAAACATCATAACGCTGAAAAGCTTACTATTTCGTTGGAATGCTTCTTGAAAAGCATCTTAACGCCGAAAAGCTTACTATTTCGTTGGAATGCTTCTTGAAAAGCATCTTAAAGCCGAAGAGCTTACTATTTCGTTGGAATGCTTCTTGAAAACATCATAACGCTGAAAAGCTTACTATTTCGTTGGAATGCTTCTTGAAAACATCATAACGCTGAAAAGCTTACTATTTCGTTGGAATGCTTCTTGAAAACATCATCACGCCGAAAAGCTTACTATTTCGTTGGAATGCTTCTTGAAAAGCATCTTAACGCCGAAAAGCTTACTATTTCGTTGGAATGCTTCTTGAAAAGCATCTTAACGCCGAAGAGCTTACTATTTCGTTGGAATGATTCTTGAAAACATCATAACGCCGAAGAGCTTACTATTTTGCTGAAATGCTTCTAGAAAACATCATCACGCCGAAAAGCTTACTATTTCGTTGGAATGCTTCTTGAAAACATCATCACGCCGAAAAGTTTACTATTTCGGTGGATTGCTTCTTGAAAAGCATCATCACGCCGAAAAGCTTACTATTTCGTTGGAATGCTTCTTGAAAAGCATCATCACACCGAAAAGCTTACTATTTCGTTGGAATGCTTCTTGAAAAGCATCATCACGCCGAAAAGCTTACTATTTCGTTGGAATGCTTCTTGAAAACATCATCACGCCGAAAAGCTTACTATTTCGTTGGAATGCTTCTTGAAAAGCATCATCACACCGAAAAGCTTACTATTTTGCTGAAATGCTTCTAGAAAACATCATCACGCCGAAAAGCTTACTATTTCGTTGGAATGCTTCTTGAAAAGCATCTTAACGCCGAAGAGCTTACTATTTCGTTGGAATGCTTCTTGAAAAGCATCATCACGCCGAAAAGCTTACTATTTCGTTGTAATGCTTCTTGAAAAGCATCTTAACGCCGAAGAGCTTACTATTTCGTTGGAATGCTTCTTGAAAACATCATAACGCTGAATAGCTTACTATTTCGTTGGAATGTCTTGAAAACATCATCACGCCGAAAAACTTACTATTTCGTTGGAATGTCTTGAAAACATCATAACGCCGAAAAGATTAATATTTCGTTGGAATGCTTCTTGAAAAGCATCATAACGCCGAAAAGCTTACTATTTCGTTGGAATGCTTCTTGAAAACATCATAACGCCGAAGAGCTTACTATTTCGTAGGAATGCTTCTTGAAAAGCATCATCACGCCGAAAAGTTTACTATTTCGGTGGATTGCTTCTTGGAAAGCATCATCACGCCGAAAAGCTTGTGACAAATATTTAGTAAAAAAATAATAAAAAAATTCCTTAGTTTTTTATTTTTTTGTTTAATGAGGATTTTTTATATTTTCAGACATTGCCTGATTTAATAAATGAATTAACTATTTCGATGGATTGCTTCTTGGAAAGCATCATCACGCCGAAAAGCTTGTGACAAATATTTAGTAAAAAAATAATAAAAAAATTCCTTAGTTTTTTATTTTTTGGTTTAATGAGGATTTTTTATATTTTCAGACATTGCCTGATTTAATAAATGAATTTACTATTTCGGTGGATTGCTTCTTGGAAAGCATCATCACGCCGAAAAGCTTGTGACAAATATTTAGTAAAAAAATAATAAAAAAATTCCTTAGTTTTTTATTTTTTTGTTTAATGAGGATTTTTTATATTTTCAGACATTGCCTGATTTAATAAATGAATTAACTATTTCGATGGATTGCTTCTTGGAAAGCATCATCACGCCGAAAAGCTTGTGACAAATATTTAGTAAAAAAATAATAAAAAAATTCCTTAGTTTTTTATTTTTTGGTTTAATGAGGATTTTTTATATTTTCAGACATTGCCTGATTTAATAAATGAATTTACTATTTCGGTGGATTGCTTCTTGGAAAGCATCATCACGCCGAAAAGCTTGTGACAAATATTTAGTAAAAAAATAATAAAAAAATTCCTTAGTTTTTTATTTTTTTGTTTAATGAGGATTTTTTATATTTTCAGACATTGCCTGATTTAATAAATGAATTTACTATTTCGATGGATTGCTTCTTGGAAAGCATCATCACGCCGAAAAGCTTGTGACAAATATTTAGTAAAAAAATAATAAAAAAATTCCTTAGTTTTTTATTTTTTGGTTTAATGAGGATTTTTTATATTTTCAGACATTGCCTGATTTAATAAATGAATTTACTATTTCGATGGATTGCTTCTTGGAAAGCATCATCACGCCGAAAAGCTTGTGACAAATATTTAGTAAAAAAATAATAAAAAAATTCCTTAGTTTTTTATTTTTTTGTTTAATGAGGATTTTTTATATTTTCAGACATTGCCTGATTTAATAAATGAATTTACTATTTCGATGGATTGCTTCTTGGAAAGCATCATCACGCCGAAAAGCTTGTGACAAATATTTAGTAAAAAAATAATAAAAAAATTCCTTAGTTTTTTATTTTTTGGTTTAATGAGGATTTTTTATATTTTCAGACATTGCCTGATTTAATAAATGAATTTACTATTTCGATGGATTGCTTCTTGGAAAGCATCATCACGCCGAAAAGCTTGTGACAAATATTTAGTAAAAAAATAATAAAAAAATTCCTTAGTTTTTTATTTTTTGGTTTAATGAGGATTTTTTATATTTTCAGACATTGCCTGATTTAATAAATGAATTTACTATTTCGATGGATTGCTTCTTGGAAAGCATCATCACGCCGAAAAGCTTGTGACAAATATTTAGTAAAGAATAATAAAAAAATTCCTTAGTTTTTTATTTTTTGGTTGAACGAGGGTTTTTTATAATTTCAGACATTGCCTGATTTAATAAATGAATTTACTATTTCGGTGGAATGCTTTTTGAAAACATCATCACGCCGAAGAGCTTACTATTTCGTTGGAATTCTTCTTGAAAAGCATCATCACGCCGAAAAGCTTGTGACTAATATTAAGTAAAGAATAATAAAAAAATTCCTTAGTTTTTTATTTTTTGGTTGAACGAGGGTTTTTTATAATTTCAGACATTGCCTGATTTAATAAATGAATTTACTATTTCGGTGGAATGCTTATTGAAAACATCATCACGCCGAATAGTTTACTATTTTGTTGGAATGCTTCTTGAAAAGCATCATCCCGCCGAAAAGCTTGTGACAAATATTTAGTAAAGAATAATAAAAAAATTCCCTAGTTTTTTATTTTTTTGTTGATTCAGGGTTTCTTTTATTTTCAGACATTGCCTGATTTAATAAATGAATTTACTATTTCGGTGGATTGCTTATTGAAAACATCATCACGCCGAATAGTTTACTATTTTGTTGGAATGCTTCTTGAAAAGCATCATCCCGCCGAAAAGCTTGTGACAAATATTTAGTAAAGAATAATAAAAAAATTCCTTAGTTTTTTATTTTTTGGTTGAACGAGGGTTTTTTATAATTTCAGACATTGCCTGATTTAATAAATGAATTTACTATTTCGGTGGAATGCTTATTGAAAACATCATCACGCCGAAGAGCTTACTATTTTGTTGGAATGCTTCTTGAAAAGCATCATCCCGCCGAAAAGCTTGTGACAAATATTTAGTAAAGAATAATAAAAAAATTCCTTAGTTTTTTATTTTTTGGTTGAAGGAGGGTTTTTTATAATTTCAGACATTGCCTGATTTAATAAATGAATTTACTATTTCGGTGGAATGCTTATTGAAAACATCATCACGCCGAATAGTTTACTATTTTGTTGGAATGCTTCTTGAAAAGCATCATCCCGCCGAAAAGCTTGTGACAAATATTTAGTAAAGAATAATAAAAAAATTCCCTAGTTTTTTATTTTTTTGTTGAACGAGGGTTTTTTATAATTTCAGACATTGCCTGATTTAATAACTGACATTACTATTTCGGTGGATTGCTTCTTGAAAAGCATCATCACGCCGAAAAGCTTACAATTTCGTTGGAATGCTTCTTGAAAAGCATCATCACGCCGAAAAGCTTGTGACAAATATTTAGTAAAGAATAATAAAAAAAATCCATAGCTTTTAATTTTTTTGTTGATTCAGGGTTTCTTTTATTTTCAGACATTGCCTGATTTAATAACTGACATTACAATTTCGGTGGATTGCTTCTTGAAAAGCATCATCACGCCGAAAAGCTTACTATTTCGTTGGAATGCTTCTTGAAAAGCATCATCACGCCGAAAAGCTTGTGACAAATATTTAGTAAAGAATAATAAAAAAAATCCATAGCTTTTAATTTTTTTGTTGATTCAGGGTTTCTTTTATTTTCAGACATTGCCTGATTTAATAACTGACATTACTATTTCGGTGGATTGCTTCTTGAAAAGCATCATCACGCCGAAAAGCTTACTATTTCGGTGGATTTCTTCTTGAAAAGCATCATCACGCCGAAAAGCTTACAATTTCGTTGGAATGCTTCTTGAAAAGCATCATCACGCCGAAAAGCTTGTGACAAATATTTAGTAAAGAATAATAAAAAAATTCCATAGTTTTTTATTTTTTGGTTGATTCAGGGTTTCTTTTATTTTCAGACATTGCCTGATTTAATAACTGACATTACTATTTCGGTGGATTGCTTCTTGAAAAGCATCATCACGCCGAAAAGCTTACTATTTCGGTGGATTTCTTCTTGAAAAGCATCATCACGCCGAAAAGCTTACAATTTCGTTGGAATGCTTCTTGAAAAGCATCATCACGCCGAAAAGCTTGTGACAAATATTTAGTAAAGAATAATAAAAAAAATCCATAGCTTTTAATTTTTTTGTTGATTCAGGGTTTCTTTTATTTTCAGACATTGCCTGATTTAATAACTGACATTACTATTTCGGTGGATTGCTTCTTGAAAAGCATCATCACGCCGAAAAGCTTACTATTTCGGTGGATTTCTTCTTGAAAAGCATCATCACGCCGAAAAGCTTACAATTTCGTTGGAATGCTTCTTGAAAAGCATCATCACGCCGAAAAGCTTACTATTTCGGTGGATTTCTTCTTGAAAAGCATCATCACGCCGAAAAGCTTACAATTTCGTTGGAATGCTTCTTGAAAAGCATCATCACGCCGAAAAGCTTGTGACAAATATTTAGTAAAGAATAAAAAAAAATTCTATAGTTTTTTATTTTTTGGTTGATTCAGGGTTTCTTTTATTTTCAGACATTGCCTGATTTAATAACTGACATTACTATTTCGGTGGATTGCTTCTTGAAAAGCATCATCACGCCGAAAAGCTTACTATTTCGGTGGATTTCTTCTTGAAAAGCATCATCACGCCGAAAACCTTACAATTTCGTTGGAATGCTTCTTGAAAAGCATCATCACGCCGAAAAGCTTACAATTTCGTTGGAATGCTTCTTGAAAAGCATCATCACGCCGAAAAGCTTACTATTTCGTTGGAATGCTTCTTGAAAAGCATCATCACGCCGAAAAGCTTACTATTTCGGTGGATTTCTTCTTGAAAAGCATCATCACGCCGAAAAGCTTACAATTTCGTTGGAATGCTTCTTGAAAAGCATCATCACGCCGAAAAGCTTACTATTTCGGTGGATTTCTTCTTGAAAAGCATCATCACGCCGAAAAGCTTACAATTTCGTTGGAATGCTTCTTGAAAAGCATCATCACGCCGAAAAGCTTACAATTTCGTTGGAATGCTTCTTGAAAAGCATCATCACGCCGAAAAGCTTACTATTTCGGTGGATTTCTTCTTGAAAAGCATCATCACGCCGAAAAGCTTACTATTTCGGTGGATTTCTTCTTGAAAAGCATCATCACGCCGAAAAGCTTACAATTTCGTTGGAATGCTTCTTGAAAAGCATCATCACGCCGAAAAGCTTACTATTTCGGTGGATTTCTTCTTGAAAAGCATCATCACGCCGAAAAGCTTACAATTTCGTTGGAATGCTTCTTGAAAAGCATCATCACGCCGAAAAGCTTACTATTTCGGTGGATTTCTTCTTGAAAAGCATCATCACGCCGAAAAGCTTACAATTTCGTTGGAATGCTTCTTGAAAAGCATCATCACGCCGAAAAGCTTACAATTTCGTTGGAATGCTTCTTGAAAAGCATCATCACGCCGAAAAGCTTACTATTTCGGTGGATTTCTTCTTGAAAAGCATCATCACGCCGAAAAGCTTACTATTTCGGTGGATTTCTTCTTGAAAAGCATCATCACGCCGAAAAGCTTACAATTTCGTTGGAATGCTTCTTGAAAAGCATCATCACGCCGAAAAGCTTACAATTTCGGTGGATTTCTTCTTGAAAAGCATCATCACGCCGAAAAGCTTACAATTTCGTTGGAATGCTTCTTGAAAAGCATCATCACGCCGAAAAGCTTACTATTTCGGTGGATTTCTTCTTGAAAAGCATCATCACGCCGAAAAGCTTACTATTTCGGTGGATTTCTTCTTGAAAAGCATCATCACGCCGAAAAGCTTACAATTTCGTTGGAATGCTTCTTGAAAAGCATCATCACGCCGAAAAGCTTACTATTTCGGTGGATTTCTTCTTGAAAAGCATCATCACGCCGAAAAGCTTACAATTTCGTTGGAATGCTTCTTGAAAAGCATCATCACGCCGAAAAGCTTACTATTTCGGTGGATTTCTTCTTGAAAAGCATCATCACGCCGAAAAGCTTACAATTTCGTTGGAATGCTTCTTGAAAAGCATCATCACGCCGAAAAGCTTACTATTTCGGTGGATTTCTTCTTGAAAAGCATCATCACGCCGAAAAGCTTACTATTTCGGTGGATTTCTTCTTGAAAAGCATCATCACGCCGAAAAGCTTACAATTTCGTTGGAATGCTTCTTGAAAAGCATCATCACGCCGAAAAGCTTGTGACAAATATTTAGTAAAGAATAATAAAAAAAATCCATAGCTTTTAATTTTTTTGTTGATTCAGGGTTTCTTTTATTTTCAGACATTGCCTGATTTAATAACTGACATTACTATTTCGGTGGATTGCTTCTTGAAAAGCATCATCACGCCGAAAAGCTTACTATTTCGGTGGATTTCTTCTTGAAAAGCATCATCACGCCGAAAAGCTTACAATTTCGTTGGAATGCTTCTTGAAAAGCATCATCACGCCGAAAAGCTTGTGACAAATATTTAGTAAAGAATAATAAAAAAATTCCATAGTTTTTTATTTTTTGGTTGATTCAGGGTTTCTTTTATTTTCAGACATTGCCTGATTTAATAACTGACATTAATATTTCGGTGGATTGCTTCTTGAAAAGCATCATCACGCCGAAAAGCTTACTATTTCGGTGGATTTCTTCTTGAAAAGCATCATCACGCCGAAAAGCTTACTATTTCGGTGGATTTCTTCTTGAAAAGCATCATCACGCCGAAAAGCTTACAATTTCGTTGGAATGCTTCTTGAAAAGCATCATCACGCCGAAAAGCTTGTGACAAATATTTAGTAAAGAATAATAAAAAAAATCCATAGCTTTTAATTTTTTTGTTGATTCAGGGTTTCTTTTATTTTCAGACATTGCCTGATTTAATAACTGACATTACTATTTCGGTGGATTGCTTCTTGAAAAGCATCATCACGCCGAAAAGCTTACAATTTCGTTGGAATGCTTCTTGAAAAGCATCATCACGCCGAAAAGCTTGTGACAAATATTTAGTAAAGAATAATAAAAAAAATCCATAGCTTTTAATTTTTTTGTTGATTCAGGGTTTCTTTTATTTTCAGACATTGCCTGATTTAATAACTGACATTACTATTTCGGTGGA
Organism: Panagrolaimus kolymaensis; assembly: GCA_028622995.1. Classification (NCBI taxonomy): domain Eukaryota; kingdom Metazoa; phylum Nematoda; class Chromadorea; order Rhabditida; family Panagrolaimidae; genus Panagrolaimus; species Panagrolaimus kolymaensis. Next base: position 55,518 of record JAJQJQ010000126.1, on the reverse strand, counting down.
TTGCTTCTTGAAAAGCATCATCACGCCGAAAAGCTTACTATTTCGGTGGATTTCTTCTTGAAAAGCATCATCACGCCGAAAAGCTTACAATTTCGTTGGAATGCTTCTTGAAAAGCATCATCACGCCGAAAAGCTTGTGACAAATATTTAGTAAAGAATAATAAAAAAATTCCATAGTTTTTTATTTTTTGGTTGATTCAGGGTTTCTTTTATTTTCAGACATTGCCTGATTTAATAACTGACATTAATATTTCGGTGGATTGCTTCTTGAAAAGCATCATCACGCCGAAAAGCTTACTATTTCGGTGGATTTCTTCTTGAAAAGCATCATCACGCCGAAAAGCTTACTATTTCGGTGGATTTCTTCTTGAAAAGCATCATCACGCCGAAAAGCTTACAATTTCGTTGGAATGCTTCTTGAAAAGCATCATCACGCCGAAAAGCTTGTGACAAATATTTAGTAAAGAATAATAAAAAAAATCCATAGCTTTTAATTTTTTTGTTGATTCAGGGTTTCTTTTATTTTCAGACATTGCCTGATTTAATAACTGACATTACTATTTCGGTGGATTGCTTCTTGAAAAGCATCATCACGCCGAAAAGCTTACTATTTCGGTGGATTTCTTCTTGAAAAGCATCATCACGCCGAAAACCTTACAATTTCGTTGGAATGCTTCTTGAAAAGCATCATCACGCCGAAAAGCTTACAATTTCGTTGGAATGCTTCTTGAAAAGCATCATCACGCCGAAAAGCTTACTATTTCGTTGGAATGCTTCTTGAAAAGCATCATCACGCCGAAAAGCTTACTATTTCGTTGGAATGCTTCTTGAAAAGCATCATCACGCCGAAAAGCTTGTGACAAATATTTCGTAAAGAATAATAAAAAAAATCCATAGCTTTTAATTTTTTTGTTGATTCAGGGTTTCTTTTATTTTCAGACATTGCCTGATTTAATAAATGAATTTACTATTTCGTTGGAATTCTTCTTGAAAAGCATCATCACGCCGAAAAGCTTACTATTTCGGTGGATTTCTTCTTGAAAAGCATCATCACGCCGAAAAGCTTACTATTTCGGTGGATTTCTTCTTGAAAAGCATCATCACGCCGAAAAGCTTACAATTTCGTTGGAATGCTTCTTGAAAAGCATCATCACGCCGAAAAGCTTGTGACAAATATTTAGTAAAGAGTAATAAAAAAATTCCATAGTTTTTTATTTTTTTGTTGAATGCGGGTTTTTTATAATTTCAGACATTGCCTGATTTAATAAATGAATTTACTATTTCGGTGGAATGCTTATTGAAAACATCATCACGCCGAATAGTTTACTATTTTGTTGGAATGCTTCTTGAAAAGCATCATAACGCCGAAGATCTTACTATTTCGTTGGAATGCTTCTTGAAAACATCATCACGCCGAAAAACTTACTATTTCGTTGGAATGCTTCTTGAAAAGCAACATAACGCCGAAGAGCTTACTATTTCGTTGGAATGCTTCTTGAAAAGCATCATAACGCCGAAAAGCTTGTGACAAATATTTAGTAAAGAATAATAAAAAAAATCCATAGCTTTTAATTTTTTTGTTGATTCAGGGTTTCTTTTATTTTCAGACATTGCCTGATTTAATAAATGAATTTACTATTTCGTTGGAATTCTTCTTGAAAAGCATCATCACGCCGAAAAGCTTGTGACAAATATTTAGTAAAGAGTAATAAAAAAATTCCATAGTTTTTTATTTTTTTGTTGAATGCGGGTTTTTTATAATTTCAGACATTGCCTGATTTAATAAATGAATTTACTATTTCGGTGGAATGCTTATTGAAAACATCATCACGCCGAATAGTTTACTATTTTGTTGGAATGCTTCTTGAAAAGCATCATCCCGCCGAAAAGCTTGTGACAAATATTTAGTAAAGAATAATAAAAAAATTCCCTAGTTTTTTATTTTTTTGTTGATTCAGGGTTTCTTTTATTTTCAGACATTGCCTGATTTAATAAATGAATTTACTATTTCGGTGGATTGCTTCTTGGAAAGCATCATCACGCCGAAAAGCTTGTGACAAATATTTAGTAAAAAAATAATAAAAAAATTCCTTAGTTTTTTATTTTTTGGTTGAACGAGGGTTTTTTATAATTTCAGACATTGCCTGATTTAATAAATGAATTTACTATTTCGGTGGAATGCTTCTTGAAAAGCATCATCACGCCGAAAAGCTTACTATTTCAATGGATTTCTTCTTGAAAAGCATCATCACGCCGAAAAGCTTACAATTTCGTTGGAATGCTTCTTGAAAAGCATCATCACGCCGAAAAGCTTGTGACAAATATTTAGTAAAGAATAATAAAAAAAATCCATAGCTTTTAATTTTTTTGTTGATTCAGGGTTTCTTTTATTTTCAGACATTGCCTGATTTAATAACTGACATTACTATTTCGGTGGATTGCTTCTTGAAAAGCATCATCACGCCGAAAAGCTTACTATTTCGGTGGATTTCTTCTTGAAAAGCATCATCACGCCGAAAAGCTTACAATTTCGTTGGAATGCTTCTTGAAAAGCATCATCACGCCGAAAAGCTTACTATTTCGGTGGATTTCTTCTTGAAAAGCATCATCACGCCGAAAAGCTTACAATTTCGTTGGAATGCTTCTTGAAAAGCATCATCACGCCGAAAAGCTTGTGACAAAGATTTAGTAAAGAATAAAAAAAAAATTCTATAGTTTTTTATTTTTTGGTTGATTCAGGGTTTCTTTTATTTTCAGACATTGCCTGATTTAATAACTGACATTACTATTTCGGTGGATTGCTTCTTGAAAAGCATCATCACGCCGAAAAGCTTACTATTTCGGTGGATTTCTTCTTGAAAAGCATCATCACGCCGAAAACCTTACAATTTCGTTGGAATGCTTCTTGAAAAGCATCATCACGCCGAAAAGCTTACTATTTCGTTGGAATGCTTCTTGAAAAGCATCATCACGCCGAAAAGCTTACTATTTCGTTGGAATGCTTCTTGAAAAGCATCATCACGCCGAAAAGCTTGTGACAAATATTTCGTAAAGAATAATAAAAAAAATCCATAGCTTTTAATTTTTTTGTTGATTCAGGGTTTCTTTTATTTTCAGACATTGCCTGATTTAATAAATGAATTTACTATTTCGTTGGAATTCTTCTTGAAAAGCATCATCACGCCGAAAAGCTTACTATTTCGGTGGATTTCTTCTTGAAAAGCATCATCACGCCGAAAAGCTTACTATTTCGGTGGATTTCTTCTTGAAAAGCATCATCACGCCGAAAAGCTTACAATTTCGTTGGAATGCTTCTTGAAAAGCATCATCACGCCGAAAAGCTTGTGACAAATATTTCGTAAAGAGTAATAAAAAAATTCCATAGTTTTTTATTTTTTTGTTGAATGCGGGTTTTTTATAATTTCAGACATTGCCTGATTTAATAAATGAATTTACTATTTCGGTGGAATGCTTATTGAAAACATCATCACGCCGAATAGTTTACTATTTTGTTGGAATGCTTCTTGAAAAGCATCATAACGCCGAAGATCTTACTATTTCGTTGGAATGCTTCTTGAAAACATCATCACGCCGAAAAACTTACTATTTCGTTGGAATGCTTCTTGAAAAGCAACATAACGCCGAAGAGCTTACTATTTCGGAGGATTGCTTCTTGAAAAGCATCATCACGCCGAAAAACTTACTATTTCGTTGGAATTCTTCTTGAAAAGCATCATAACGCCGAAGATCTTACTATTTCGTTGGAATGCTTCTTGAAAAGCAACATAACGCCGAAGAGCTTACTATTTCGTTGGAATGCTTCTTGAAAAGCATCATAACGCCGAAAAGCTTGTGACAAATATTTAGTAAAGAATAATAAAAAAAATCCATAGCTTTTAATTTTTTTGTTGATTCAGGGTTTCTTTTATTTTCAGACATTGCCTGATTTAATAAATGAATTTACTATTTCGTTGGAATTCTTCTTGAAAAGCATCATCACGCCGAAAAGCTTGTGACAAATATTTAGTAAAGAGTAATAAAAAAATTCCATAGTTTTTTATTTTTTTGTTGAATGCGGGTTTTTTATAATTTCAGACATTGCCTGATTTAATAAATGAATTTACTATTTCGGTGGAATGCTTATTGAAAACATCATCACGCCGAATAGTTTACTATTTTGTTGGAATGCTTCTTGAAAAGCATCATCCCGCCGAAAAGCTTGTGACAAATATTTAGTAAAGAATAATAAAAAAATTCCCTAGTTTTTTATTTTTTTGTTGATTCAGGGTTTCTTTTATTTTCAGACATTGCCTGATTTAATAAATGAATTTACTATTTCGGTGGATTGCTTCTTGGAAAGCATCATCACGCCGAAAAGCTTGTGACAAATATTTAGTAAAAAAATAATAAAAAAATTCCTTAGTTTTTTATTTTTTGGTTGAACGAGGGTTTTTTATAATTTCAGACATTGCCTGATTTAATAAATGAATTTACTATTTCGGTGGAATGCTTCTTGAAAACATCATCACGCCGAATAGTTTACTATTTCGGTGGATTGCTTCTTGGAAAGCATCATCACGCAGAAAAGTTTACTATTTCGGTGGATTGCTTCTTGGAAAGCATCATCACGCCGAAAAGCTTGTGACAAATATTTAGTAAAAAAATAATAAAAAAATTCCTTAGTTTTATATTTTTTGGTTTAATGAGGATTTTTTATATTTTCAGACATTGCCTGATTTAATAAATGAATTTACTATTTCGGTGGATTGCTTCTTGGAAAGCATCATCACGCCGAAAAGCTTGTGACAAATATTTAGTAAAGAGTAATAAAAAAATTCCATAGTTTTTTATTTTTTTGTTGAATGCGGGTTTTTTATAATTTCAGACATTGCCTGATTTAATAAATGAATTTACTATTTCGGTGGAATGCTTATTGAAAACATCATCACGCCGAATAGTTTACTATTTTGTTGGAATGCTTCTTGAAAAGCAACATAACGCCGAAGAGCTTACTATTTCGTTGGAATTCTTCTTGAAAAGCATCATCACGCCGAAAAGCTTGTGACAAATATTTAGTAAAGAGTAATAAAAAAATTCCATATTTTTTTATTTTTTTGTTGAATGCGGGTTTTTTATAATTTCAGACATTGCCTGATTTAATAAATGAATTTACTATTTCGGTGGAATTCTTCTTGAAAAGCATCATCACGCCGAAAAGCTTGTGACAAATATTTAGTAAAGAGTAATAAAAAAATTCCATAGTTTTTTATTTTTTTGTTGAATGCGGGTTTTTTATAATTTCAGACATTGCCTGATTTAATAAATGAATTTACTATTTCGGTGGAATTCTTCTTGAAAAGCATCATCACGCCGAAAAGCTTGTGACAAATATTAAGTAAAGAATAATAAAAAAATTCCTTAGTTTTTTATTTTTTGGTTGAATGCGGGTTTTTTATAATTTCAGACATTGCCTGATTTAATAAATGAATTTACTATTTCGGTGGAATTCTTCTTGAAAAGCATCATCACGCCGAAAAGCTTGTGACAAATATTTAGTAAAGAGTAATAAAAAAATTCCATATTTTATTATTTTTTTGTTGAATGCGGGTTTTTTATAATTTCAGACATTGCCTGATTTAATAAATGAATTTACTATTTCGGTGGAATGCTTATTGAAAACATCATCACGCCGAATAGTTTACTATTTTGTTGGAATGCTTCTTGAAAAGCATCATCCCGCCGAAAAGCTTGTGACAAATATTTAGTAAAGAATAATAAAAAAATTCCATAGTTTTTTATTTTTTTGTTGAATGCGGGTTTTTTATAATTTCAGACATTGCCTGATTTAATAAATGAATTTACTATTTCGATGGATTGCTTCTTGGAAAGCATCATCACGCCGAAAAGCTTACTATTTTGCTGAAATGCTTCTAGAAAACATCATCACGCCGAAAAGCTTACTATTTCGTTGGAATGCTTCTTGAAAACATCATCACGCCGAAAAGTTTACTATTTCGGTGGATTGCTTCTTGAAAAGCATCATCACGCCGAAAAGCTTACTATTTCGTTGGAATGCTTCTTGAAAAGCATCATCACACCGAAAAGCTTACTATTTCGTTGGAATGCTTCTTGAAAAGCATCTTAACGCCGAAGAGCTTACTATTTCGTTGGAATGCTTCTTGAAAAGCATCATCACGCCGAAAAGCTTACTATTTCGTTGGAATGCTTCTTGAAAACATCATCATGCCGAAAAGCTTACTATTTCGTTGGAATGCTTCTTGAAAAGCATCTTAACGCCGAAGAGCTTACTATTTCGTTGGAATGCTTCTTGAAAAGCATCATCACGCCGAAAAGCTTACTATTTCGTTGGAATGCTTCTTGAAAACATCATCACGCCGAAAAGCTTACTATTTCGTTGGAATGCTTCTTGAAAAGCATCTTAACGCCGAAGAGCTTACTATTTCGTTGGAATGCTTCTTGAAAAGCATCTTAACGCCGAAGAGCTTACTATTTCGTTGGAATGCTTCTTGAAAACATCATAACGCTGAAAAGCTTACTATTTCGTTGGAATGCTTCTTGAAAAGCATCTTAACGCCGAAAAGCTTACTATTTCGTTGGAATGCTTCTTGAAAAGCATCTTAAAGCCGAAGAGCTTACTATTTCGTTGGAATGCTTCTTGAAAACATCATAACGCTGAAAAGCTTACTATTTCGTTGGAATGCTTCTTGAAAACATCATAACGCTGAAAAGCTTACTATTTCGTTGGAATGCTTCTTGAAAACATCATCACGCCGAAAAGCTTACTATTTCGTTGGAATGCTTCTTGAAAAGCATCTTAACGCCGAAAAGCTTACTATTTCGTTGGAATGCTTCTTGAAAAGCATCTTAACGCCGAAGAGCTTACTATTTCGTTGGAATGATTCTTGAAAACATCATAACGCCGAAGAGCTTACTATTTTGCTGAAATGCTTCTAGAAAACATCATCACGCCGAAAAGCTTACTATTTCGTTGGAATGCTTCTTGAAAACATCATCACGCCGAAAAGTTTACTATTTCGGTGGATTGCTTCTTGAAAAGCATCATCACGCCGAAAAGCTTACTATTTCGTTGGAATGCTTCTTGAAAAGCATCATCACACCGAAAAGCTTACTATTTCGTTGGAATGCTTCTTGAAAAGCATCATCACGCCGAAAAGCTTACTATTTCGTTGGAATGCTTCTTGAAAACATCATCACGCCGAAAAGCTTACTATTTCGTTGGAATGCTTCTTGAAAAGCATCATCACACCGAAAAGCTTACTATTTTGCTGAAATGCTTCTAGAAAACATCATCACGCCGAAAAGCTTACTATTTCGTTGGAATGCTTCTTGAAAAGCATCTTAACGCCGAAGAGCTTACTATTTCGTTGGAATGCTTCTTGAAAAGCATCATCACGCCGAAAAGCTTACTATTTCGTTGTAATGCTTCTTGAAAAGCATCTTAACGCCGAAGAGCTTACTATTTCGTTGGAATGCTTCTTGAAAACATCATAACGCTGAATAGCTTACTATTTCGTTGGAATGTCTTGAAAACATCATCACGCCGAAAAACTTACTATTTCGTTGGAATGTCTTGAAAACATCATAACGCCGAAAAGATTAATATTTCGTTGGAATGCTTCTTGAAAAGCATCATAACGCCGAAAAGCTTACTATTTCGTTGGAATGCTTCTTGAAAACATCATAACGCCGAAGAGCTTACTATTTCGTAGGAATGCTTCTTGAAAAGCATCATCACGCCGAAAAGTTTACTATTTCGGTGGATTGCTTCTTGGAAAGCATCATCACGCCGAAAAGCTTGTGACAAATATTTAGTAAAAAAATAATAAAAAAATTCCTTAGTTTTTTATTTTTTTGTTTAATGAGGATTTTTTATATTTTCAGACATTGCCTGATTTAATAAATGAATTAACTATTTCGATGGATTGCTTCTTGGAAAGCATCATCACGCCGAAAAGCTTGTGACAAATATTTAGTAAAAAAATAATAAAAAAATTCCTTAGTTTTTTATTTTTTGGTTTAATGAGGATTTTTTATATTTTCAGACATTGCCTGATTTAATAAATGAATTTACTATTTCGGTGGATTGCTTCTTGGAAAGCATCATCACGCCGAAAAGCTTGTGACAAATATTTAGTAAAAAAATAATAAAAAAATTCCTTAGTTTTTTATTTTTTTGTTTAATGAGGATTTTTTATATTTTCAGACATTGCCTGATTTAATAAATGAATTAACTATTTCGATGGATTGCTTCTTGGAAAGCATCATCACGCCGAAAAGCTTGTGACAAATATTTAGTAAAAAAATAATAAAAAAATTCCTTAGTTTTTTATTTTTTGGTTTAATGAGGATTTTTTATATTTTCAGACATTGCCTGATTTAATAAATGAATTTACTATTTCGATGGATTGCTTCTTGGAAAGCATCATCACGCCGAAAAGCTTGTGACAAATATTTAGTAAAAAAATAATAAAAAAATTCCTTAGTTTTTTATTTTTTGGTTTAATGAGGATTTTTTATATTTTCAGACATTGCCTGATTTAATAAATGAATTTACTATTTCGATGGATTGCTTCTTGGAAAGCATCATCACGCCGAAAAGCTTGTGACAAATATTTAGTAAAAAAATAATAAAAAAATTCCTTAGTTTTTTATTTTTTTGTTTAATGAGGATTTTTTATATTTTCAGACATTGCCTGATTTAATAAATGAATTTACTATTTCGATGGATTGCTTCTTGGAAAGCATCATCACGCCGAAAAGCTTGTGACAAATATTTAGTAAAAAAATAATAAAAAAATTCCTTAGTTTTTTATTTTTTGGTTTAATGAGGATTTTTTATATTTTCAGACATTGCCTGATTTAATAAATGAATTTACTATTTCGATGGATTGCTTCTTGGAAAGCATCATCACGCCGAAAAGCTTGTGACAAATATTTAGTAAAAAAATAATAAAAAAATTCCTTAGTTTTTTATTTTTTTGTTTAATGAGGATTTTTTATATTTTCAGACATTGCCTGATTTAATAAATGAATTTACTATTTCGATGGATTGCTTCTTGGAAAGCATCATCACGCCGAAAAGCTTGTGACAAATATTTAGTAAAAAAATAATAAAAAAATTCCTTAGTTTTTTATTTTTTGGTTTAATGAGGATTTTTTATATTTTCAGACATTGCCTGATTTAATAAATGAATTTACTATTTCGATGGATTGCTTCTTGGAAAGCATCATCACGCCGAAAAGCTTGTGACAAATATTTAGTAAAGAATAATAAAAAAATTCCTTAGTTTTTTATTTTTTGGTTGAACGAGGGTTTTTTATAATTTCAGACATTGCCTGATTTAATAAATGAATTTACTATTTCGGTGGAATGCTTTTTGAAAACATCATCACGCCGAAGAGCTTACTATTTCGTTGGAATTCTTCTTGAAAAGCATCATCACGCCGAAAAGCTTGTGACTAATATTAAGTAAAGAATAATAAAAAAATTCCTTAGTTTTTTATTTTTTGGTTGAACGAGGGTTTTTATAATTTCAGACATTGCCTGATTTAATAAATGAATTTACTATTTCGGTGGAATGCTTATTGAAAACATCATCACGCCGAATAGTTTACTATTTTGTTGGAATGCTTCTTGAAAAGCATCATCCCGCCGAAAAGCTTGTGACAAATATTTAGTAAAGAATAATAAAAAAATTCCCTAGTTTTTTATTTTTTTGTTGATTCAGGGTTTCTTTTATTTTCAGACATTGCCTGATTTAATAAATGAATTTACTATTTCGGTGGATTGCTTATTGAAAACATCATCACGCCGAATAGTTTACTATTTTGTTGGAATGCTTCTTGAAAAGCATCATCCCGCCGAAAAGCTTGTGACAAATATTTAGTAAAGAATAATAAAAAAATTCCTTAGTTTTTTATTTTTTGGTTGAACGAGGGTTTTTTATAATTTCAGACATTGCCTGATTTAATAAATGAATTTACTATTTCGGTGGAATGCTTATTGAAAACATCATCACGCCGAAGAGCTTACTATTTTGTTGGAATGCTTCTTGAAAAGCATCATCCCGCCGAAAAGCTTGTGACAAATATTTAGTAAAGAATAATAAAAAAATTCCTTAGTTTTTTATTTTTTGGTTGAAGGAGGGTTTTTTATAATTTCAGACATTGCCTGATTTAATAAATGAATTTACTATTTCGGTGGAATGCTTATTGAAAACATCATCACGCCGAATAGTTTACTATTTTGTTGGAATGCTTCTTGAAAAGCATCATCCCGCCGAAAAGCTTGTGACAAATATTTAGTAAAGAATAATAAAAAAATTCCCTAGTTTTTTATTTTTTTGTTGAACGAGGGTTTTTTATAATTTCAGACATTGCCTGATTTAATAACTGACATTACTATTTCGGTGGATTGCTTCTTGAAAAGCATCATCACGCCGAAAAGCTTACAATTTCGTTGGAATGCTTCTTGAAAAGCATCATCACGCCGAAAAGCTTGTGACAAATATTTAGTAAAGAATAATAAAAAAAATCCATAGCTTTTAATTTTTTTGTTGATTCAGGGTTTCTTTTATTTTCAGACATTGCCTGATTTAATAACTGACATTACAATTTCGGTGGATTGCTTCTTGAAAAGCATCATCACGCCGAAAAGCTTACTATTTCGTTGGAATGCTTCTTGAAAAGCATCATCACGCCGAAAAGCTTGTGACAAATATTTAGTAAAGAATAATAAAAAAAATCCATAGCTTTTAATTTTTTTGTTGATTCAGGGTTTCTTTTATTTTCAGACATTGCCTGATTTAATAACTGACATTACTATTTCGGTGGATTGCTTCTTGAAAAGCATCATCACGCCGAAAAGCTTACTATTTCGGTGGATTTCTTCTTGAAAAGCATCATCACGCCGAAAAGCTTACAATTTCGTTGGAATGCTTCTTGAAAAGCATCATCACGCCGAAAAGCTTGTGACAAATATTTAGTAAAGAATAATAAAAAAATTCCATAGTTTTTTATTTTTTGGTTGATTCAGGGTTTCTTTTATTTTCAGACATTGCCTGATTTAATAACTGACATTACTATTTCGGTGGATTGCTTCTTGAAAAGCATCATCACGCCGAAAAGCTTACTATTTCGGTGGATTTCTTCTTGAAAAGCATCATCACGCCGAAAAGCTTACAATTTCGTTGGAATGCTTCTTGAAAAGCATCATCACGCCGAAAAGCTTGTGACAAATATTTAGTAAAGAATAATAAAAAAAATCCATAGCTTTTAATTTTTTTGTTGATTCAGGGTTTCTTTTATTTTCAGACATTGCCTGATTTAATAACTGACATTACTATTTCGGTGGATTGCTTCTTGAAAAGCATCATCACGCCGAAAAGCTTACTATTTCGGTGGATTTCTTCTTGAAAAGCATCATCACGCCGAAAAGCTTACAATTTCGTTGGAATGCTTCTTGAAAAGCATCATCACGCCGAAAAGCTTACTATTTCGGTGGATTTCTTCTTGAAAAGCATCATCACGCCGAAAAGCTTACAATTTCGTTGGAATGCTTCTTGAAAAGCATCATCACGCCGAAAAGCTTGTGACAAATATTTAGTAAAGAATAAAAAAAAAATTCTATAGTTTTTTATTTTTTGGTTGATTCAGGGTTTCTTTTATTTTCAGACATTGCCTGATTTAATAACTGACATTACTATTTCGGTGGATTGCTTCTTGAAAAGCATCATCACGCCGAAAAGCTTACTATTTCGGTGGATTTCTTCTTGAAAAGCATCATCACGCCGAAAACCTTACAATTTCGTTGGAATGCTTCTTGAAAAGCATCATCACGCCGAAAAGCTTACAATTTCGTTGGAATGCTTCTTGAAAAGCATCATCACGCCGAAAAGCTTACTATTTCGTTGGAATGCTTCTTGAAAAGCATCATCACGCCGAAAAGCTTACTATTTCGGTGGATTTCTTCTTGAAAAGCATCATCACGCCGAAAAGCTTACAATTTCGTTGGAATGCTTCTTGAAAAGCATCATCACGCCGAAAAGCTTACTATTTCGGTGGATTTCTTCTTGAAAAGCATCATCACGCCGAAAAGCTTACAATTTCGTTGGAATGCTTCTTGAAAAGCATCATCACGCCGAAAAGCTTACTATTTCGGTGGATTTCTTCTTGAAAAGCATCATCACGCCGAAAAGCTTACAATTTCGTTGGAATGCTTCTTGAAAAGCATCATCACGCCGAAAAGCTTACAATTTCGTTGGAATGCTTCTTGAAAAGCATCATCACGCCGAAAAGCTTACTATTTCGGTGGATTTCTTCTTGAAAAGCATCATCACGCCGAAAAGCTTACTATTTCGGTGGATTTCTTCTTGAAAAGCATCATCACGCCGAAAAGCTTACAATTTCGTTGGAATGCTTCTTGAAAAGCATCATCACGCCGAAAAGCTTACAATTTCGGTGGATTTCTTCTTGAAAAGCATCATCACGCCGAAAAGCTTACAATTTCGTTGGAATGCTTCTTGAAAAGCATCATCACGCCGAAAAGCTTACTATTTCGGTGGATTTCTTCTTGAAAAGCATCATCACGCCGAAAAGCTTACTATTTCGGTGGATTTCTTCTTGAAAAGCATCATCACGCCGAAAAGCTTACAATTTCGTTGGAATGCTTCTTGAAAAGCATCATCACGCCGAAAAGCTTACTATTTCGGTGGATTTCTTCTTGAAAAGCATCATCACGCCGAAAAGCTTACAATTTCGTTGGAATGCTTCTTGAAAAGCATCATCACGCCGAAAAGCTTACTATTTCGGTGGATTTCTTCTTGAAAAGCATCATCACGCCGAAAAGCTTACAATTTCGTTGGAATGCTTCTTGAAAAGCATCATCACGCCGAAAAGCTTACTATTTCGGTGGATTTCTTCTTGAAAAGCATCATCACGCCGAAAAGCTTACTATTTCGGTGGATTTCTTCTTGAAAAGCATCATCACGCCGAAAAGCTTACAATTTCGTTGGAATGCTTCTTGAAAAGCATCATCACGCCGAAAAGCTTGTGACAAATATTTAGTAAAGAATAATAAAAAAAATCCATAGCTTTTAATTTTTTTGTTGATTCAGGGTTTCTTTTATTTTCAGACATTGCCTGATTTAATAACTGACATTACTATTTCGGTGGATTGCTTCTTGAAAAGCATCATCACGCCGAAAAGCTTACTATTTCGGTGGATTTCTTCTTGAAAAGCATCATCACGCCGAAAAGCTTACAATTTCGTTGGAATGCTTCTTGAAAAGCATCATCACGCCGAAAAGCTTGTGACAAATATTTAGTAAAGAATAATAAAAAAATTCCATAGTTTTTTATTTTTTGGTTGATTCAGGGTTTCTTTTATTTTCAGACATTGCCTGATTTAATAACTGACATTAATATTTCGGTGGATTGCTTCTTGAAAAGCATCATCACGCCGAAAAGCTTACTATTTCGGTGGATTTCTTCTTGAAAAGCATCATCACGCCGAAAAGCTTACTATTTCGGTGGATTTCTTCTTGAAAAGCATCATCACGCCGAAAAGCTTACAATTTCGTTGGAATGCTTCTTGAAAAGCATCATCACGCCGAAAAGCTTGTGACAAATATTTAGTAAAGAATAATAAAAAAAATCCATAGCTTTTAATTTTTTTGTTGATTCAGGGTTTCTTTTATTTTCAGACATTGCCTGATTTAATAACTGACATTACTATTTCGGTGGATTGCTTCTTGAAAAGCATCATCACGCCGAAAAGCTTACAATTTCGTTGGAATGCTTCTTGAAAAGCATCATCACGCCGAAAAGCTTGTGACAAATATTTAGTAAAGAATAATAAAAAAAATCCATAGCTTTTAATTTTTTTGTTGATTCAGGGTTTCTTTTATTTTCAGACATTGCCTGATTTAATAACTGACATTACTATTTCGGTGGATTGCTTCTTGAAAAGCATCATCACGCCGAAAAGCTTACTATTTCGGTGGATTTCTTCTTGAAAAGCATCATCACGCCGAAAAGCTTACAATTTCGTTGGAATGCTTCTTGAAAAGCATCATCACGCCGAAAAGCTTGTGACAAATATTTAGTAAAGAATAATAAAAAAATTCCATAGTTTTTTATTTTTTGGTTGATTCAGGGTTTCTTTTATTTTCAGACATTGCCTGATTTAATAACTGACATTAATATTTCGGTGGATTGCTTCTTGAAAAGCATCATCACGCCGAAAAGCTTACTATTTCGGTGGATTTCTTCTTGAAAAGCATCATCACGCCGAAAAGCTTACTATTTCGGTGGATTTCTTCTTGAAAAGCATCATCACGCCGAAAAGCTTACAATTTCGTTGGAATGCTTCTTGAAAAGCATCATCACGCCGAAAAGCTTGTGACAAATATTTAGTAAAGAATAATAAAAAAAATCCATAGCTTTTAATTTTTTTGTTGATTCAGGGTTTCTTTTATTTTCAGACATTGCCTGATTTAATAACTGACATTACTATTTCGGTGGATTGCTTCTTGAAAAGCATCATCACGCCGAAAAGCTTACTATTTCGGTGGATTTCTTCTTGAAAAGCATCATCACGCCGAAAACCTTACAATTTCGTTGGAATGCTTCTTGAAAAGCATCATCACGCCGAAAAGCTTACAATTTCGTTGGAATGCTTCTTGAAAAGCATCATCACGCCGAAAAGCTTACTATTTCGTTGGAATGCTTCTTGAAAAGCATCATCACGCCGAAAAGCTTACTATTTCGTTGGAATGCTTCTTGAAAAGCATCATCACGCCGAAAAGCTTGTGACAAATATTTCGTAAAGAATAATAAAAAAAATCCATAGCTTTTAATTTTTTTGTTGATTCAGGGTTTCTTTTATTTTCAGACATTGCCTGATTTAATAAATGAATTTACTATTTCGTTGGAATTCTTCTTGAAAAGCATCATCACGCCGAAAAGCTTACTATTTCGGTGGATTTCTTCTTGAAAAGCATCATCACGCCGAAAAGCTTACTATTTCGGTGGATTTCTTCTTGAAAAGCATCATCACGCCGAAAAGCTTACAATTTCGTTGGAATGCTTCTTGAAAAGCATCATCACGCCGAAAAGCTTGTGACAAATATTTAGTAAAGAGTAATAAAAAAATTCCATAGTTTTTTATTTTTTTGTTGAATGCGGGTTTTTTATAATTTCAGACATTGCCTGATTTAATAAATGAATTTACTATTTCGGTGGAATGCTTATTGAAAACATCATCACGCCGAATAGTTTACTATTTTGTTGGAATGCTTCTTGAAAAGCATCATAACGCCGAAGATCTTACTATTTCGTTGGAATGCTTCTTGAAAACATCATCACGCCGAAAAACTTACTATTTCGTTGGAATGCTTCTTGAAAAGCAACATAACGCCGAAGAGCTTACTATTTCGGAGGATTGCTTCTTGAAAAGCAACATAACGCCGAAGAGCTTACTATTTCGTTGGAATGCTTCTTGAAAAGCATCATAACGCCGAAAAGCTTGTGACAAATATTTAGTAAAGAATAATAAAAAAAATCCATAGCTTTTAATTTTTTTGTTGATTCAGGGTTTCTTTTATTTTCAGACATTGCCTGATTTAATAAATGAATTTACTATTTCGTTGGAATTCTTCTTGAAAAGCATCATCACGCCGAAAAGCTTGTGACAAATATTTAGTAAAGAGTAATAAAAAAATTCCATAGTTTTTTATTTTTTTGTTGAATGCGGGTTTTTTATAATTTCAGACATTGCCTGATTTAATAAATGAATTTACTATTTCGGTGGAATGCTTATTGAAAACATCATCACGCCGAATAGTTTACTATTTTGTTGGAATGCTTCTTGAAAAGCATCATCCCGCCGAAAAGCTTGTGACAAATATTTAGTAAAGAATAATAAAAAAATTCCCTAGTTTTTTATTTTTTTGTTGATTCAGGGTTTCTTTTATTTTCAGACATTGCCTGATTTAATAAATGAATTTACTATTTCGGTGGATTGCTTCTTGGAAAGCATCATCACGCCGAAAAGCTTGTGACAAATATTTAGTAAAAAAATAATAAAAAAATTCCTTAGTTTTTTATTTTTTGGTTGAACGAGGGTTTTTTATAATTTCAGACATTGCCTGATTTAATAAATGAATTTACTATTTCGGTGGAATGCTTCTTGAAAAGCATCATCACGCCGAAAAGCTTACTATTTCAATGGATTTCTTCTTGAAAAGCATCATCACGCCGAAAAGCTTACAATTTCGTTGGAATGCTTCTTGAAAAGCATCATCACGCCGAAAAGCTTGTGACAAATATTTAGTAAAGAATAATAAAAAAAATCCATAGCTTTTAATTTTTTTGTTGATTCAGGGTTTCTTTTATTTTCAGACATTGCCTGATTTAATAACTGACATTACTATTTCGGTGGATTGCTTCTTGAAAAGCATCATCACGCCGAAAAGCTTACTATTTCGGTGGATTTCTTCTTGAAAAGCATCATCACGCCGAAAAGCTTACAATTTCGTTGGAATGCTTCTTGAAAAGCATCATCACGCCGAAAAGCTTACTATTTCGGTGGATTTCTTCTTGAAAAGCATCATCACGCCGAAAAGCTTACAATTTCGTTGGAATGCTTCTTGAAAAGCATCATCACGCCGAAAAGCTTGTGACAAAGATTTAGTAAAGAATAAAAAAAAAATTCTATAGTTTTTTATTTTTTGGTTGATTCAGGGTTTCTTTTATTTTCAGACATTGCCTGATTTAATAACTGACATTACTATTTCGGTGGATTGCTTCTTGAAAAGCATCATCACGCCGAAAAGCTTACTATTTCGGTGGATTTCTTCTTGAAAAGCATCATCACGCCGAAAACCTTACAATTTCGTTGGAATGCTTCTTGAAAAGCATCATCACGCCGAAAAGCTTACTATTTCGTTGGAATGCTTCTTGAAAAGCATCATCACGCCGAAAAGCTTACTATTTCGTTGGAATGCTTCTTGAAAAGCATCATCACGCCGAAAAGCTTGTGACAAATATTTCGTAAAGAATAATAAAAAAAATCCATAGCTTTTAATTTTTTTGTTGATTCAGGGTTTCTTTTATTTTCAGACATTGCCTGATTTAATAAATGAATTTACTATTTCGTTGGAATTCTTCTTGAAAAGCATCATCACGCCGAAAAGCTTACTATTTCGGTGGATTTCTTCTTGAAAAGCATCATCACGCCGAAAAGCTTACTATTTCGGTGGATTTCTTCTTGAAAAGCATCATCACGCCGAAAAGCTTACAATTTCGTTGGAATGCTTCTTGAAAAGCATCATCACGCCGAAAAGCTTGTGACAAATATTTCGTAAAGAGTAATAAAAAAATTCCATAGTTTTTTATTTTTTTGTTGAATGCGGGTTTTTTATAATTTCAGACATTGCCTGATTTAATAAATGAATTTACTATTTCGGTGGAATGCTTATTGAAAACATCATCACGCCGAATAGTTTACTATTTTGTTGGAATGCTTCTTGAAAAGCATCATAACGCCGAAGATCTTACTATTTCGTTGGAATGCTTCTTGAAAACATCATCACGCCGAAAAACTTACTATTTCGTTGGAATGCTTCTTGAAAAGCAACATAACGCCGAAGAGCTTACTATTTCGGAGGATTGCTTCTTGAAAAGCATCATCACGCCGAAAAACTTACTATTTCGTTGGAATTCTTCTTGAAAAGCATCATAACGCCGAAGATCTTACTATTTCGTTGGAATGCTTCTTGAAAAGCAACATAACGCCGAAGAGCTTACTATTTCGTTGGAATGCTTCTTGAAAAGCATCATAACGCCGAAAAGCTTGTGACAAATATTTAGTAAAGAATAATAAAAAAAATCCATAGCTTTTAATTTTTTTGTTGATTCAGGGTTTCTTTTATTTTCAGACATTGCCTGATTTAATAAATGAATTTACTATTTCGTTGGAATTCTTCTTGAAAAGCATCATCACGCCGAAAAGCTTGTGACAAATATTTAGTAAAGAGTAATAAAAAAATTCCATAGTTTTTTATTTTTTTGTTGAATGCGGGTTTTTTATAATTTCAGACATTGCCTGATTTAATAAATGAATTTACTATTTCGGTGGAATGCTTATTGAAAACATCATCACGCCGAATAGTTTACTATTTTGTTGGAATGCTTCTTGAAAAGCATCATCCCGCCGAAAAGCTTGTGACAAATATTTAGTAAAGAATAATAAAAAAATTCCCTAGTTTTTTATTTTTTTGTTGATTCAGGGTTTCTTTTATTTTCAGACATTGCCTGATTTAATAAATGAATTTACTATTTCGGTGGATTGCTTCTTGGAAAGCATCATCACGCCGAAAAGCTTGTGACAAATATTTAGTAAAAAAATAATAAAAAAATTCCTTAGTTTTTTATTTTTTGGTTGAACGAGGGTTTTTTATAATTTCAGACATTGCCTGATTTAATAAATGAATTTACTATTTCGGTGGAATGCTTCTTGAAAACATCATCACGCCGAATAGTTTACTATTTCGGTGGATTGCTTCTTGGAAAGCATCATCACGCAGAAAAGTTTACTATTTCGGTGGATTGCTTCTTGGAAAGCATCATCACGCCGAAAAGCTTGTGACAAATATTTAGTAAAAAAATAATAAAAAAATTCCTTAGTTTTATATTTTTTGGTTTAATGAGGATTTTTTATATTTTCAGACATTGCCTGATTTAATAAATGAATTTACTATTTCGGTGGATTGCTTCTTGGAAAGCATCATCACGCCGAAAAGCTTGTGACAAATATTTAGTAAAGAGTAATAAAAAAATTCCATAGTTTTTTATTTTTTTGTTGAATGCGGGTTTTTTATAATTTCAGACATTGCCTGATTTAATAAATGAATTTACTATTTCGGTGGAATGCTTATTGAAAACATCATCACGCCGAATAGTTTACTATTTTGTTGGAATGCTTCTTGAAAAGCAACATAACGCCGAAGAGCTTACTATTTCGTTGGAATTCTTCTTGAAAAGCATCATCACGCCGAAAAGCTTGTGACAAATATTTAGTAAAGAGTAATAAAAAAATTCCATATTTTTTTATTTTTTTGTTGAATGCGGGTTTTTTATAATTTCAGACATTGCCTGATTTAATAAATGAATTTACTATTTCGGTGGAATTCTTCTTGAAAAGCATCATCACGCCGAAAAGCTTGTGACAAATATTTAGTAAAGAGTAATAAAAAAATTCCATAGTTTTTTATTTTTTTGTTGAATGCGGGTTTTTTATAATTTCAGACATTGCCTGATTTAATAAATGAATTTACTATTTCGGTGGAATTCTTCTTGAAAAGCATCATCACGCCGAAAAGCTTGTGACAAATATTAAGTAAAGAATAATAAAAAAATTCCTTAGTTTTTTATTTTTTGGTTGAATGCGGGTTTTTTATAATTTCAGACATTGCCTGATTTAATAAATGAATTTACTATTTCGGTGGAATTCTTCTTGAAAAGCATCATCACGCCGAAAAGCTTGTGACAAATATTTAGTAAAGAGTAATAAAAAAATTCCATATTTTATTATTTTTTTGTTGAATGCGGGTTTTTTATAATTTCAGACATTGCCTGATTTAATAAATGAATTTACTATTTCGGTGGAATGCTTATTGAAAACATCATCACGCCGAATAGTTTACTATTTTGTTGGAATGCTTCTTGAAAAGCATCATCCCGCCGAAAAGCTTGTGACAAATATTTAGTAAAGAATAATAAAAAAATTCCATAGTTTTTTATTTTTTTGTTGAATGCGGGTTTTTTATAATTTCAGACATTGCCTGATTTAATAAATGAATTTACTATTTCGGTGGAATGCTTATTGAAAACATCATCACGCCGAAGAGCTTACTATTTCGTTGGAATTCTTCTTGAAAAGCATCATCACGCCGAAAAGCTTGTGACTAATATTAAGTAAAGAATAATAAAAAAATTCCTTAGTTTTTTATTTTTTGGTTGAACGAGGGTTTTTTATAATTTCAGACATTGCCTGATTTAATAAATGAATTTACTATTTCGGTGGAATGCTTATTGAAAACATCATCACGCCGAATAGTTTACTATTTTGTTGGAATGCTTCTTGAAAAGCATCATCCCGCCGAAAAGCTTGTGACAAATATTTAGTAAAGAATAATAAAAAAATTCCATAGTTTTTTATTTTTTTGTTGAATGCGGGTTTTTTATAATTTCAGACATTGCCTGATTTAATAAATGAATTTACTATTTCGGTGGAATTCTTCTTGAAAAGCATCATCACGCCGAAAAGCTTGTGACAAATATTAAGTAAAGAATAATAAAAAAATTCCTTAGTTTTTTATTTTTTGGTTGAATGCGGGTTTTTTATAATTTCAGACATTGCCTGATTTAATAAATGAATTTACTATTTCGGTGGAATTCTTCTTGAAAAGCATCATCACGCCGAAAAGCTTGTGACAAATATTTAGTAAAGAGTAATAAAAAAATTCCATAGTTTTTTATTTTTTTGTTGAATGCGGGTTTTTTATAATTTCAGACATTGCCTGATTTAATAAATGAATTTACTATTTCGGTGGAATGCTTATTGAAAACATCATCACGCCGAATAGTTTACTATTTTGTTGGAATGCTTCTTGAAAAGCATCATCCCGCCGAAAAGCTTGTGACAAATATTTAGTAAAGAATAATAAAAAAATTCCATAGTTTTTTATTTTTTTGTTGAATGCGGGTTTTTTATAATTTCAGACATTGCCTGATTTAATAAATGAATTTACTATTTCGGTGGAATGCTTATTGAAAACATCATCACGCCGAAGAGCTTACTATTTCGTTGGAATTCTTCTTGAAAAGCATCATCACGCCGAAAAGCTTGTGACTAATATTAAGTAAAGAATAATAAAAAAATTCCTTAGTTTTTTATTTTTTGGTTGAACGAGGGTTTTTTATAATTTCAGACATTGCCTGATTTAATAAATGAATTTACTATTTCGGTGGAATGCTTATTGAAAACATCATCACGCCGAATAGTTTACTATTTTGTTGGAATGCTTCTTGAAAAGCATCATCCCGCCGAAAAGCTTGTGACAAATATTTAGTAAAGAATAATAAAAAAATTCCATAGTTTTTTATTTTTTTGTTGAATGCGGGTTTTTTATAATTTCAGACATTGCCTGATTTAATAAATGAATTTACTATTTCGGTGGAATGCTTATTGAAAACATCATCACGCCGAATAGTTTACTATTTTGTTGGAATTCTTCTTGAAAAGCATCATCACGCCGAAAAGCTTGTGACTAATATTAAGTAAAGAATAATAAAAAAATTCCTTAGTTTTTTATTTTTTGGTTGAACGAGGGTTTTTTATAATTTCAGACATTGCCTGATTTAATAAATGAATTTACTATTTCGGTGGAATGCTTATTGAAAACATCATCACGCCGAATAGTTTACTATTTTGTTGGAATGCTTCTTGAAAAGCATCATCCCGCCGAAAAGCTTGTGACAAATATTTAGTAAAGAATAATAAAAAAATTCCATAGTTTTTTATTTTTTTGTTGAATGCGGGTTTTTTATAATTTCAGACATTGCCTGATTTAATAAATGAATTTACTATTTCGGTGGAATGCTTATTGAAAACATCATCACGCCGAATAGTTTACTATTTTGTTGGAATTCTTCTTGAAAAGCATCATCACGCCGAAAAGCTTGTGACTAATATTAAGTAAAGAATAATAAAAAAATTCCTTAGTTTTTTATTTTTTGGTTGAACGAGGGTTTTTTATAATTTCAGACATTGCCTGATTTAATAAATGAATTTACTATTTCGGTGGAATGCTTATTGAAAACATCATCACGCCGAATAGTTTACTATTTTGTTGGAATGCTTCTTGAAAAGCATCATCCCGCCGAAAAGCTTGTGACTAATATTAAGTAAAGAATAATAAAAAAATTCCTTAGTTTTTTATTTTTTGGTTGAACGAGGGTTTTTTATAATTTCAGACATTGCCTGATTTAATAAATGAATTTACTATTTCGGTGGAATGCTTATTGAAAACATCATCACGCCGAATAGTTTACTATTTTGTTGGAATGCTTCTTGAAAAGCATCATCCCGCCGAAAAGCTTGTGACAAATATTTAGTAAAGAATAATAAAAAAATTCCATAGTTTTTTATTTTTTTGTTGAATGCGGGTTTTTTATAATTTCAGACATTGCCTGATTTAATAAATGAATTTACTATTTCGGTGGAATGCTTTTTGAAAACATCATCACGCCGAATAGTTTACTATTTTGTTGGAATGCTTCTTGAAAAGCATCATCCCGCCGAAAAGCTTGTGACAAATATTTAGTAAAGAATAATAAAAAAATTCCATAGTTTTTTATTTTTTTGTTGAATGCGGGTTTTTTATAATTTCAGACATTGCCTGATTTAATAAATGAATTTACTATTTCGGTGGAATGCTTATTGAAAACATCATCACGCCGAATAGTTTACTATTTTGTTGGAATGCTTCTTGAAAAGCATCATCCCGCCGAAAAGCTTGTGACAAATATTTAGTAAAGAATAATAAAAAAATTCCATAGTTTTTTATTTTTTTGTTGAATGCGGGTTTTTTATAATTTCAGACATTGCCTGATTTAATAAATGAATTTACTATTTCGGTGGAATGCTTATTGAAAACATCATCACGCCGAATAGTTTACTATTTTGTTGGAATGCTTCTTGAAAAGCATCATCCCGCCGAAAAGCTTGTGACAAATATTTAGTAAAGAGTAATAAAAAAATTCCATAGTTTTTTATTTTTTTGTTGAATGCGGGTTTTTTATAATTTCAGACATTGCCTGATTTAATAAATGAATTTACTATTTCGGTGGAATGCTTATTGAAAACATCATCACGCCGAATAGTTTACTATTTTGTTGGAATGCTTCTTGAAAAGCATCATCCCGCCGAAAAGCTTGTGACAAATATTTAGTAAAGAATAATAAAAAAATTCCCTAGTTTTTTATTTTTTTGTTGATTCAGCGTTTCTTTTATTTTCAGACATTGCCTGATTTAATAAATGAATTTACTATTTCGGTGGATTGCTTATTGAAAACATCATCACGCCGAATAGTTTACTATTTTGTTGGAATGCTTCTTGAAAAGCATCATCCCGCCGAAAAGCTTGTGACAAATATTTAGTAAAGAGTAATAAAAAAATTCCATAGTTTTTTATTTTTTTGTTGAATGCGGGTTTTTTATAATTTCAGACATTGCCTGATTTAATAAATGAATTTACTATTTCGGTGGAATTCTTCTTGAAAAGCATCATCACGCCGAAAAGCTTGTGACAAATATTAAGTAAAGAATAATAAAAAAATTCCTTAGTTTTTTATTTTTTGGTTGAATGCGGGTTTTTTATAATTTCAGACATTGCCTGATTTAATAAATGAATTTACTATTTCGGTGGAATTCTTCTTGTAAAGCATCATCACGCCGAAAAGCTTGTGACAAATATTTAGTAAAGAGTAATAAAAAAATTCCATAGTTTTTTATTTTTTTGTTGAATGCGGGTTTTTTATAATTTCAGACATTGCCTGATTTAATAAATGAATTTACTATTTCGGTGGAATGCTTATTGAAAACATCATCACGCCGAATAGTTTACTATTTTGTTGGAATGCTTCTTGAAAAGCATCATCCCGCCGAAAAGCTTGTGACAAATATTTAGTAAAGAATAATAAAAAAATTCCCTAGTTTTTTATTTTTTTGTTGATTCAGCGTTTCTTTTATTTTCAGACATTGCCTGATTTAATAAATGAATTTACTATTTCGGTGGATTGCTTATTGAAAACATCATCACGCCGAATAGTTTACTATTTTGTTGGAATGCTTCTTGAAAAGCATCATCCCGCCGAAAAACTTGTGACAAATATTTAGTAAAGAATAATAAAAAAATTCCTTAGTTTTTTATTTTTTGGTTGAACGAGGGTTTTTTATAATTTCAGACATTGCCTGATTTAATAAATGAATTTACTATTTCGGTGGAATGCTTTTTGAAAACATCATCACGCCGAAGAGCTTACTATTTCGTTGGAATTCTTCTTGAAAAGCATCATCACGCCGAAAAGCTTGTGACTAATATTAAGTAAAGAATAATAAAAAAATTCCTTAGTTTTTTATTTTTTGGTTGAACGAGGGTTTTTTATAATTTCAGACATTGCCTGATTTAATAAATGAATTTACTATTTCGGTGGATTGCTTATTGAAAACATCATCACGCCGAATAGTTTACTATTTTGTTGGAATGCTTCTTGAAAAGCATCATCCCGCCGAAAAGCTTGTGACAAATATTTAGTAAAGAATAATAAAAAAATTCCTTAGTTTTTTATTTTTTGGTTGAACGAGGGTTTTTTATAATTTCAGACATTGCCTGATTTAATAAATGAATTTACTATTTCGGTGGAATGCTTATTGAAAACATCATCACGCCGAATAGTTTACTATTTTGTTGGAATGCTTCTTGAAAAGCATCATCACGCCGAAAAGCTTGTGACTAATATTAAGTAAAGAATAATAAAAAAATTCCTTAGTTTTTTATTTTTTGGTTGAACGAGGGTTTTTTATAATTTCAGACATTGCCTGATTTAATAAATGAATTTACTATTTCGGTGGATTGCTTATTGAAAACATCATCACGCCGAATAGTTTACTATTTTGTTGGAATGCTTCTTGAAAAGCATCATCCCGCCGAAAAGCTTGTGACAAATATTTAGTAAAGAATAATAAAAAAATTCCCTAGTTTTTTATTTTTTTGTTGAACGAGGGTTTTTTATAATTTCAGACATTGCCTGATTTAATAAATGAATTTACTATTTCGGTGGAATGCTTATTGAAAACATCATCACGCCGAATAGTTTACTATTTTGTTGGAATGCTTCTTGAAAAGCATCATCACGCCGAAAAGCTTGTGACTAATATTAAGTAAAGAATAATAAAAAAATTCCTTAGTTTTTTATTTTTTGGTTGAACGAGGGTTTTTTATAATTTCAGACATTGCCTGATTTAATAAATGACATTACAATTTCGTTGGAATGCTTCTTGAAAAGCAACATCACGCCGAAAAGCTTACTATTTCGTTGGAATGCTTCTTGAAAAGCATCATCACGCCGAAAAGCTTACTATTTCGTTGGAATGCTTCTTGAAAAGCATCATCCCGCCGAAAAGCTTGTGACAAATATTTAGTAAAGAATAATAAAAAAATTCCATAGTTTTTTATTTTTTTGTTGAATGCGGGTTTTTTATAATTTCAGACATTGCCTGATTTAATAAATGAATTTACTATTTCGGTGGATTGCTTCTTGGAAAGCATCATCACGCCGAAAAGCTTGTGACAAATATTTAGTAAAGAATAATAAAAAAATTCCCTAGTTTTTTATTTTTTTGTTGATTCAGGGTTTCTTTTATTTTCAGACATTGCCTGATTTAATAAATGAATTTACTATTTCGGTGGATTGCTTCTTGGAAAGCATCATCACGCCGAAAAGCTTGTGACAAATATTTAGTAAAGAATAATAAAAAAATTCCCTAGTTTTTTATTTTTTTGTTGATTCAGGGTTTCTTTTATTTTCAGACATTGCCTGATTTAATAAATGAATTTACTATTTCGGTGGATTGCTTCTTGGAAAGCATCATCACGCCGAAAAGCTTGTGACAAATATTTAGTAAAGAATA
Organism: Panagrolaimus kolymaensis; assembly: GCA_028622995.1. Taxonomy (NCBI): domain Eukaryota; kingdom Metazoa; phylum Nematoda; class Chromadorea; order Rhabditida; family Panagrolaimidae; genus Panagrolaimus; species Panagrolaimus kolymaensis. The sequence goes on along the minus strand of JAJQJQ010000126.1, from coordinate 29,720 downwards.
ATAAAAAAATTCCCTAGTTTTTTATTTTTTTGTTGATTCAGGGTTTCTTTTATTTTCAGACATTGCCTGATTTAATAAATGAATTTACTATTTCGGTGGATTGCTTATTGAAAACATCATCACGCCGAATAGTTTACTATTTTGTTGGAATGCTTCTTGAAAAGCATCATCCCGCCGAAAAGCTTGTGACAAATATTTAGTAAAGAATAATAAAAAAATTCCCTAGTTTTTTATTTTTTTGTTGATTCAGGGTTTCTTTTATTTTCAGACATTGCCTGATTTAATAAATGAATTTACTATTTCGGTGGATTGCTTCTTGGAAAGCATCATCACGCCGAAAAGCTTGTGACAAATATTTAGTAAAGAATAATAAAAAAATTCCCTAGTTTTTTATTTTTTTGTTGATTCAGGGTTTCTTTTATTTTCAGACATTGCCTGATTTAATAAATGAATTTACTATTTCGGTGGATTGCTTATTGAAAACATCATCACGCCGAATAGTTTACTATTTTGTTGGAATGCTTCTTGAAAAGCATCATCCCGCCGAAAAGCTTGTGACAAATATTTAGTAAAGAATAATAAAAAAATTCCTTAGTTTTTTATTTTTTGGTTGAACGAGGGTTTTTTATAATTTCAGACATTGCCTGATTTAATAAATGAATTTACTATTTCGGTGGAATGCTTATTGAAAACATCATCACGCCGAATAGTTTACTATTTTGTTGGAATGCTTCTTGAAAAGCATCATCCCGCCGAAAAGCTTGTGACAAATATTTAGTAAAGAATAATAAAAAAATTCCCTAGTTTTTTATTTTTTTGTTGAACGAGGGTTTTTTATAATTTCAGACATTGCCTGATTTAATAAATGAATTTACTATTTCGGTGGAATGCTTATTGAAAAGCAACATCACGCCGAAAAGCTTACTATTTCGTTGGAATGCTTCTTGAAAAGCATCATCACGCCGAAAAGCTTACTATTTCGTTGGAATGCTTCTTGAAAAGCATCATCCCGCCGAAAAGCTTGTGACAAATATTTAGTAAAGAATAATAAAAAAATTCCATAGTTTTTTATTTTTTTGTTGAATGCGGGTTTTTTATAATTTCAGACATTGCCTGATTTAATAAATGACATTACAATTTCGTTGGAATGCTTCTTGAAAAGCAACATCACGCCGAAAAGCTTACTATTTCGTTGGAATGCTTCTTGAAAAGCATCATCACGCCGAAAAGCTTACTATTTCGTTGGAATGCTTCTTGAAAAGCATCATCCCGCCGAAAAGCTTGTGACAAATATTTAGTAAAGAATAATAAAAAAATTCCATAGTTTTTTATTTTTTTGTTGAATGCGGGTTTTTTATAATTTCAGACATTGCCTGATTTAATAAATGAATTTACTATTTCGGTGGAATGCTTATTGAAAACATCATCACGCCGAATAGTTTACTATTTTGTTGGAATGCTTCTTGAAAAGCATCATCACGCCGAAAAGCTTGTGACTAATATTAAGTAAAGAATAATAAAAAAATTCCTTAGTTTTTTATTTTTTGGTTGAACGAGGGTTTTTTATAATTTCAGACATTGCCTGATTTAATAAATGACATTACAATTTCGTTGGAATGCTTCTTGAAAAGCAACATCACGCCGAAAAGCTTACTATTTCGTTGGAATGCTTCTTGAAAAGCATCATCACGCCGAAAAGCTTACTATTTCGTTGGAATGCTTCTTGAAAAGCATCATCCCGCCGAAAAGCTTGTGACAAATATTTAGTAAAGAATAATAAAAAAATTCCATAGTTTTTTATTTTTTTGTTGAATGCGGGTTTTTTATAATTTCAGACATTGCCTGATTTAATAAATGAATTTACTATTTCGGTGGAATGCTTATTGAAAACATCATCACGCCGAATAGTTTACTATTTTGTTGGAATGCTTCTTGAAAAGCATCATCCCGCCGAAAAGCTTGTGACAAATATTTAGTAAAGAATAATAAAAAAATTCCCTAGTTTTTTATTTTTTTGTTGATTCAGGGTTTCTTTTATTTTCAGACATTGCCTGATTTAATAAATGAATTTACTATTTCGGTGGATTGCTTCTTGGAAAGCATCATCCCGCCGAAAAGCTTGTGACAAATATTTAGTAAAGAATAATAAAAAAATTCCCTAGTTTTTTATTTTTTTGTTGATTCAGGGTTTCTTTTATTTTCAGACATTGCCTGATTTAATAAATGAATTTACTATTTCGGTGGATTGCTTCTTGAAAAGCATCATCCCGCCGAAAAGCTTGTGACAAATATTTAGTAAAAAAATAATAAAAAAATTCCTTAGTTTTTTATTTTTTGGTTGAACGAGGGTTTTTTATAATTTCAGACATTGCCTGATTTAATAAATGAATTTACTATTTCGGTGGAATGCTTCTTGAAAACATCATCACGCCGAATAGTTTACTATTTCGGTGGATTGCTTCTTGGAAAGCATCATCACGCAGAAAAGTTTACTATTTCGGTGGATTGCTTCTTGGAAAGCATCATCACGCCGAAAAGCTTGTGACAAATATTTAGTAAAAAAATAATAAAAAAATTCCTTAGTTTTATATTTTTTGGTTTAATGAGGATTTTTTATATTTTCAGACATTGCCTGATTTAATAAATGAATTTACTATTTCGGTGGATTGCTTCTTGGAAAGCATCATCACGCCGAAAAGCTTGTGACTAATATTAAGTAAAGAATAATAAAAAAATTCCTTAGTTTTTTATTTTTTGGTTGAATGCGGGTTTTTTATAATTTCAGACATTGCCTGATTTAATAAATGAATTTACTATTTCGGTGGAATTCTTCTTGAAAAGCATCATCACGCCGAAAAGCTTGTGACAAATATTTAGTAAAGAGTAATAAAAAAATTCCATAGTTTTTTATTTTTTTGTTGAATGCGGGTTTTTTATAATTTCAGACATTGCCTGATTTAATAAATGAATTTACTATTTCGGTGGAATGCTTATTGAAAACATCATCACGCCGAATAGTTTACTATTTTGTTGGAATGCTTCTTGAAAAGCATCATCCCGCCGAAGAGCTTACTATTTCGTTGGAATTCTTCTTGAAAAGCATCATCACGCCGAAAAGCTTGTGACAAATATTTAGTAAAGAGTAATAAAAAAATTCCATAGTTTTTTATTTTTTTGTTGAATGCGGGTTTTTTATAATTTCAGACATTGCCTGATTTAATAAATGAATTTACTATTTCGGTGGAATGCTTATTGAAAACATCATCACGCCGAATAGTTTACTATTTTGTTGGAATGCTTCTTGAAAAGCATCATCCCGCCGAAAAGCTTGTGACAAATATTTAGTAAAGAATAATAAAAAAATTCCGTAGTTTTTTATTTTTTTGTTGATTCAGGGTTTCTTTTATTTTCAGACATTGTCTGATTTAATAAATGAATTTACTATTTCGGTGGATTGCTTATTGAAAACATCATCACGCCGAATAGTTTACTATTTTGTTGGAATGCTTCTTGAAAAGCATCATCCCGCCGAAAAGCTTGTGACAAATATTTAGTAAAGAATAATAAAAAAATTCCTTAGTTTTTTATTTTTTGGTTGAACGAGGGTTTTTTATAATTTCAGACATTGCCTGATTTAATAAATGAATTTACTATTTCGGTGGAATGCTTATTGAAAACATCATCACGCCGAAGAGCTTACTATTTCGTTGGAATTCTTCTTGAAAAGCATCATCACGCCGAAAAGCTTGTGACTAATATTAAGTAAAGAATAATAAAAAAATTCCTTAGTTTTTTATTTTTTGGTTGAACGAGGGTTTTTTATAATTTCAGACATTGCCTGATTTAATAAATGAATTTACTATTTCGGTGGAATGCTTATTGAAAACATCATCACGCCGAATAGTTTACTATTTTGTTGGAATGCTTCTTGAAAAGCATCATCCCGCCGAAAAGCTTGTGACAAATATTTAGTAAAGAATAATAAAAAAATTCCCTAGTTTTTTATTTTTTTGTTGATTCAGCGTTTCTTTTATTTTCAGACATTGCCTGATTTAATAAATGAATTTACTATTTCGGTGGATTGCTTATTGAAAACATCATCACGCCGAATAGTTTACTATTTTGTTGGAATGCTTCTTGAAAAGCATCATCCCGCCGAAAAACTTGTGACAAATATTTAGTAAAGAATAATAAAAAAATTCCTTAGTTTTTTATTTTTTGGTTGAACGAGGGTTTTTTATAATTTCAGACATTGCCTGATTTAATAAATGAATTTACTATTTCGGTGGAATGCTTTTTGAAAACATCATCACGCCGAAGAGCTTACTATTTCGTTGGAATTCTTCTTGAAAAGCATCATCACGCCGAAAAGCTTGTGACTAATATTAAGTAAAGAATAATAAAAAAATTCCTTAGTTTTTTATTTTTTGGTTGAACGAGGGTTTTTTATAATTTCAGACATTGCCTGATTTAATAAATGAATTTACTATTTCGGTGGAATGCTTATTGAAAACATCATCACGCCGAATAGTTTACTATTTTGTTGGAATGCTTCTTGAAAAGCATCATCCCGCCGAAAAGCTTGTGACAAATATTTAGTAAAGAATAATAAAAAAATTCCCTAGTTTTTTATTTTTTTGTTGATTCAGGGTTTCTTTTATTTTCAGACATTGCCTGATTTAATAAATGAATTTACTATTTCGGTGGATTGCTTATTGAAAACATCATCACGCCGAATAGTTTACTATTTTGTTGGAATGCTTCTTGAAAAGCATCATCCCGCCGAAAAGCTTGTGACAAATATTTAGTAAAGAATAATAAAAAAATTCCTTAGTTTTTTATTTTTTGGTTGAACGAGGGTTTTTTATAATTTCAGACATTGCCTGATTTAATAAATGAATTTACTATTTCGGTGGAATGCTTATTGAAAACATCATCACGCCGAAGAGCTTACTATTTTGTTGGAATGCTTCTTGAAAAGCATCATCCCGCCGAAAAGCTTGTGACAAATATTTAGTAAAGAATAATAAAAAAATTCCTTAGTTTTTTATTTTTTGGTTGAACGAGGGTTTTTTATAATTTCAGACATTGCCTGATTTAATAAATGAATTTACTATTTCGGTGGAATGCTTATTGAAAACATCATCACGCCGAATAGTTTACTATTTTGTTGGAATGCTTCTTGAAAAGCATCATCCCGCCGAAAAGCTTGTGACAAATATTTAGTAAAGAATAATAAAAAAATTCCCTAGTTTTTTATTTTTTTGTTGAACGAGGGTTTTTTATAATTTCAGACATTGCCTGATTTAATAAATGAATTTACTATTTCGGTGGAATGCTTATTGAAAACATCATCACGCCGAATAGTTTACTATTTTGTTGGAATGCTTCTTGAAAAGCATCATCCCGCCGAAAAGCTTGTGACAAATATTTAGTAAAGAATAATAAAAAAAATCCATAGTTTTTTATTTTTTGGTTGAATGCGGGTTTTTTATATTTTCAGACATTGCATGATTTAATAAATGACATTACAATTTCGTTGGAATGCTTCTTGAAAAGCATCATCACGCCGAAGAGCTTACTATTTCGTTGGAATGCTTCTTGAAAAGCATCATCACGCCGAAAAGCTTACTATTTCGTTGGAATGCTTCTTGAAAAGCATCATCACTCCGAAGAGCTTACTATTTCGTTGTGATGCTTCTTGAAAAGCATCATCACGCCGAAGAGCTTACTATTTCGTTGGAATGCTTCTTGAAAAGCATCATCACGCCGAAGAGCTTACTATTTCGTTGGAATGCTTCTTGAAAAGCATCATCACGCCGAAAAGTGTACTATTTCGTTCGAATGCTTCTTGAAAAGCATCATCACGCCGAAGAGCTTACTATTTCGTTGGAATGCTTCTTGAAAAGCATCATCACGCCGAAAAGTGTACTATTTCGTTGGAATGCTTCTTGAAAAGCATCATCACGCCGAAGAGCTTACTATTTCGTTGGAATGCTTCTTGAAAAGCATCATCACGCCGAAAAGCTTACTATTTCGTTGGAATGCTTCTTGAAAAGCATCATCACTCCGAAGAGCTTACTATTTCGTTGTGATGCTTCTTGAAAAGCATCATCACGCCGAAGAGCTTACTATTTCGTTGGAATGCTTCTTGAAAAGCATCATCACGCCGAAAAGCTTACTATTTCGTTGGAATGCTTCTTGAAAAGCATCATCACGCCGAAGAGCTTACTATTTCGTTGGAATGCTTCTTGAAAAGCATCATCACGCCGAAAAGTGTACTATTTCGTTCGAATGCTTCTTGAAAAGCATCATCACGCCGAAGAGCTTACTATTTCGTTGGAATGCTTCTTGAAAAGCATCATCACGCCGAAAAGTGTACTATTTCGTTCGAATGCTTCTTGAAAAGCATCATCACGCCGAAGAGCTTACTATTTCGTTGGAATGCTTCTTGAAAAGCATCATCACACCGAAAAGCTTGTGACAAATATTTAGTAAAGAATAATAAAAAAATCCATAGTTTTTTATTTTTTGGTTGAACGAGGGTTTTTTATAATTTCAGACATTGCCTGATTTAATAAATGAATTTACAATTTCGGTGGATTGCTTCTTGAAAACATCATCACGCCGAAAAGCTTACTATTTCGGAGGATTGCTTCTTGAAAAGCAACATCACGCCGAAAAGCTTGTGACTAATATTAAGTAAAGTAAAATAAAAAAAATCCATAGCTTTTTATTTTTTGGTTGAATGCGGGTTTTTTATATTTTCAGAAATTGCATGATTTAATAAATGACATTACAATTTCGTTGGAATGCTTCTTGAAAAGCATCATCACGCCGAAAAGCTTGTGACAAATATTTAGTAAAGAATAATAAAAAAATTCCATAGTTTTTTATTTTTTGGTTGAATGCGGGTTTTTTATATTTTCAGACATTGCATGATTTAATAAATGACATTACAATTTCGTTGGAATGCTTCTTGAAAAGCATCATCACGCCGAAAAGCTTGTGACAAATATTTAGTAAAGAATAATAAAAAAATTCCATAGTTTTTTATTTTTTGGTTGAATGCGGGTTTTTTATATTTTCAGACATTGCATGATTTAATAAATGACATTACAATTTCGTTGGAATGCTTCTTGAAAAGCATCATCACGCCGAAAAGTGTACTATTTCGTTCGAATGCTTCTTGAAAAGCATCATCACGCCGAAGAGCTTACTATTTCGTTGGAATGCTTCTTGAAAAGCATCATCGCACCGAAAAGCTTGTGACAAATATTTAGTAAAGAATAATAAAAAAAATCCATAGTTTTTTATTTTTTGGTTGAATGCGGGTTTTTTATATTTTCAGACATTGCATGATTTAATAAATGACATTACAATTTCGTTGGAATGCTTCTTGAAACGCATCATCACGCCGAAGAGCTTACTATTTCGTTGGAATGCTTCATGAAAAGCATCATCACGCCGAAAAGCTTACTATTTCGTTGGAATGCTTCTTGAAAAGCATCATCACTCCGAAGAGCTTACTATTTCGTTGGAATGCTTCTTGAAAAGCATCATCACGCCGAAGAGCTTACTATTTCGTTGGAATGCTTCTTGAAAAGCATCATCACACCGAAAAGCTTGTGACAAATATTTAGTAAAGAATAATAAAAAAAATCCATAGTTTTTTATTTTTTGGTTGAATGCGGGTTTTTTATATTTTCAGACATTGCATGATTTAATAAATGACATTACAATTTCGTTGGAATGCTTCTTGAAAAGCATCATCACGCCGAAGAGCTTACTATTTCGTTGGAATGCTTCTTGAAAAGCATCATCACGCCGAAAAGCTCACTATTTCGTTGGAATGCTTCTTGAAAAGCATCATCACTCCGAAGAGCTTACTATTTCGTTGGAATGCTTCTTGAAAAGCATCATCACGCCGAAGAGCTTACTATTTCGTTGGAATGCTTCTTGAAAAGCATCATCACACCGAAAAGCTTGTGACAAATATTTAGTAAAGAATAATAAAAAAAATCCATAGTTTTTTATTTTTTGGTTGAATGCGGGTTTTTTATATTTTCAGACATTGCATGATTTAATAAATGACATTACAATTTCGTTGGAATGCTTCTTGAAAAGCATCATCACGCCGAAGAGCTTACTATTTCGTTGGAATGCTTCTTGAAAAGCATCATCACGCCGAAAAGCTTACTATTTCGTTGGAATGCTTCTTGAAAAGCATCATCACGCCGAAGAGCTTACTATTTCGTTGGAATGCTTCTTGAAAAGCATCATCACGCCGAAAAGTGTACTATTTCGTTCGAATGCTTCTTGAAAAGCATCATCACGCCGAAGAGCTTACTATTTCGTTGGAATGCTTCTTGAAAAGCATCATCACACCGAAAAGCTTGTGACAAATATTTAGTAAAGAATAATAAAAAAAATCCATAGTTTTTTATTTTTTGGTTGAATGCGGGTTTTTTATATTTTCAGACATTGCATGATTTAATAAATGACATTACAATTTCGTTGGAATGCTTCTTGAAAAGCATCATCACGCCGAAGAGCTTACTATTTCGTTGGAATGCTTCTTGAAAAGCATCATCACGCCGAAAAGTGTACTATTTCGTTCGAATGCTTCTTGAAAAGCATCATCACGCCGAAGAGCTTACTATTTCGTTGGAATGCTTCTTGAAAAGCATCATCACGCCGAAAAGTGTACTATTTCGTTGGAATGCTTCTTGAAAAGCATCATCACGCCGAAAAGTGTACTATTTCGTTCGAATGCTTCTTGAAAAGCATCATCACGCCGAAAAGTGTACTATTTCGTTGGAATGCTTCTTGAAAAGCATCATCACGCCGAAAAGTGTACTATTTCGTTCGAATGCTTCTTGAAAAGCATCATCACGTCGAAAAGTGTACTATTTCGTTGGAATGCTTCTTGAAAAGCATCATCACGCCGAAAAGTGTACTATTTCGTTCGAATGCTTCTTGAAAAGCATCATCACGCCGAAGAGCTTACTATTTCGTTGGAATGCTTCTTGAAAAGCATCATCACGCCGAAAAGTGTACTATTTCGTTGGAATGCTTCTTGAAAAGCATCATCACGCCGAAAAGTGTACTATTTCGTTCGAATGCTTCTTGAAAAGCATCATCACGCCGAAGAGCTTACTATTTCGTTGGAATGCTTCTTGAAAAGCATCATCACACCGAAAAGCTTGTGACAAATATTTAGTAAAGAATAATAAAAAAAATCCATAGTTTTTTATTTTTTGGTTGAATGCGGGTTTTTTATATTTTCAGACATTGCATGATTTAATAAATGACATTACAATTTCGTTGGAATGCTTCTTGAAAAGCATCATCACGCCGAAGAGCTTACTATTTCGTTGGAATGCTTCTTGAAAAGCATCATCACGCCGAAAAGCTTACTATTTCGTTGGAATGCTTCTTGAAAAGCATCATCACGCCGAAGAGCTTACTATTTCGTTGGAATGCTTCTTGAAAAGCATCATCACGCCGAAAAGTGTACTATTTCGTTCGAATGCTTCTTGAAAAGCATCATCACGCCGAAAAGTGTACTATTTCGTTCGAATGCTTCTTGAAAAGCATCATCACGCCGAAGAGCTTACTATTTCGTTGGAATGCTTCTTGAAAAGCATCATCACACCGAAAAGCTTGTGACAAATATTTAGTAAAGAATAATAAAAAAAATCCATAGTTTTTTATTTTTTGGTTGAATGCGGGTTTTTTATATTTTCAGACATTGCATGATTTAATAAATGACATTACAATTTCGTTGGAATGCTTCTTGAAAAGCATCATCACGCCGAAGAGCTTACTATTTCGTTGAAATGCTTCTTGAAAAGCATCATCACGCCGAAGAGCTTACTATTTCGTTGGAATGCTTCTTGAAAAGCATCATCACGCCGAAAAGTGTACTATTTCGTTCGAATGCTTCTTGAAAAGCATCATCACGCCGAAGAGCTTACTATTTCGTTGGAATGCTTCTTGAAAAGCATCATCACGCCGAAAAGTGTACTATTTCGTTGGAATGCTTCTTGAAAAGCATCATCACGCCGAAAAGTGTACTATTTCGTTCGAATGCTTCTTGAAAAGCATCATCACGCCGAAGAGCTTACTATTTCGTTGGAATGCTTCTTGAAAAGCATCATCACGCCGAAAAGTGTACTATTTCGTTGGAATGCTTCTTGAAAAGCATCATCACGCCGAAAAGTGTACTATTTCGTTCGAATGCTTCTTGAAAAGCATCATCACGCCGAAGAGCTTACTATTTCGTTGGAATGCTTCTTGAAAAGCATCATCACGCCGAAAAGTGTACTATTTCGTTGGAATGCTTCTTGAAAAGCATCATCACGCCGAAGAGCTTACTATTTCGTTGGAATGCTTCTTGAAAAGCATCATCACGCCGAAAAGTGTACTATTTCGTTGGAATGCTTCTTGAAAAGCATCATCACGCCGAAAAGTGTACTATTTCGTTCGAATGCTTCTTGAAAAGCATCATCACGCCGAAAAGTGTACTATTTCGTTCGAATGCTTCTTGAAAAGCATCATCACGCCGAAGAGCTTACTATTTCGTTGGAATGCTTCTTGAAAAGCATCATCACGCCGAAGAGCTTACTATTTCGTTGGAATGCTTCTTGAAAAGCATCATCACGCCGAAAAGTGTACTATTTCGTTCGAATGCTTCTTGAAAAGCATCATCACGCCGAAGAGCTTACTATTTCGTTGGAATGCTTCTTGAAAAGCATCATCACGCCGAAAAGTGTACTATTTCGTTCGAATGCTTCTTGAAAAGCATCATCACGCCGAAGAGCTTACTATTTCGTTGGAATGCTTCTTGAAAAGCATCATCACACCGAAAAGCTTGTGACAAATATTTAGTAAAGAATAATAAAAAAAATCCATAGTTTTTTATTTTTTGGTTGAATGCGGGTTTTTTATATTTTCAGACATTGCATGATTTAATAAATGACATTACAATTTCGTTGGAATGCTTCTTGAAAAGCATCATCACGCCGAAAAGCTTGTGACAAATATTTAGTAAAGAATAATAAAAAAATTCCATAGTTTTTTATTTTTTGGTTGAATGCGGGTTTTTTATATTTTCAGACATTGCATGATTTAATAAATGACATTACAATTTCGTTGGAATGCTTCTTGAAAAGCATCATCACGCCGAAGAGCTTACTATTTCGTTGGAATGCTTCTTGAAAAGCATCATCACGCCGAAAAGCTTACTATTTCGGAGGATTGCTTCTTGAAAAGCATCATCACGCCGAAAAGCTTACTATTTCGTTGGAATGCTTCTTGAAAAGCATCATCACGCCGAAGAGCTTACTTTTTCGGAGGATTGCTTCTTGAAAAGCATCTTAACGCCGAAGAGCTTACTATTTCGTTGGAATGCTTCTTGAAAAGCATCATCACGCCGAAAAGCTTACTATTTCGTTGGAATGCTTCTTGAAAAGCATCATCACTCCGAAGAGCTTACTATTTCGTTGTGATGCTTCTTGAAAAGCATCATCACGCCGAAGAGCTTACTATTTCGTTGGAATGCTTCTTGAAAAGCATCATCACACCGAAAAGCTTGTGACAAATATTTAGTAAAGAATAATAAAAAAAATCCATAGTTTTTTATTTTTTGGTTGAATGCGGGTTTTTTATATTTTCAGACATTGCATGATTTAATAAATGACATTACAATTTCGTTGGAATGCTTCTTGAAAAGCATCATCACGCCGAAGAGCTTACTATTTCGTTGGAATGCTTCTTGAAAAGCATCATCACGCCGAAAAGCTTACTATTTCGTTGGAATGCTTCTTGAAAAGCATCATCACGCCGAAGAGCTTACTATTTCGTTGGAATGCTTCTTGAAAAGCATCATCACGCCGAAAAGTGTACTATTTCGTTCGAATGCTTCTTGAAAAGCATCATCACGCCGAAGAGCTTACTATTTCGTTGGAATGCTTCTTGAAAAGCATCATCACACCGAAAAGCTTGTGACAAATATTTAGTAAAGAATAATAAAAAAATCCATAGTTTTTTATTTTTTGGTTGAATGCGGGTTTTTTATATTTTCAGACATTGCATGATTTAATAAATGACATTACAATTTCGTTGGAATGCTTCTTGAAAAGCAACATCACGCCGAAAAGCTTGTGACTAATATTAAGTAAAGTAAAATAAAAAAAATCCATAGCTTTTTATTTTTTGGTTGAATGCGGGTTTTTTATATTTTCAGACGTTGCATGATTTAATAAATGAATTTACAATTTCGGTGGATTGCTTCTTGAAAACATCATCACGCCGAAAAGCTTACTATTTCGGAGGATTGCTTCTTGAAAAGCAACATCACGCCGAAAAGCTTGTGACTAATATTAAGTAAAGTAAAATAAAAAAAATCCATAGCTTTTTATTTTTTGGTTGAATGCGGGTTTTTTATATTTTCAGACATTGCATGATTTAATAAATGACATTACAATTTCGTTGGAATGCTTCTTGAAAAGCATCATCACGCCGAAAAGCTTGTGACAAATATTTAGTAAAGAATAATAAAAAAATTCCATAGTTTTTTATTTTTTGGTTGAATGCGGGTTTTTTATATTTTCAGAAATTGCATGATTTAATAAATGACATTACAATTTCGTTGGAATGCTTCTTGAAAAGCATCATCACGCCGAAAAGCTTACTATTTCGGAGGATTGCTTCTTGAAAAGCAACATCACGCCGAAAAGCTTGTGACAAATATTTAGTAAAGAATAATAAAAAAATTCCATAGTTTTTTATTTTTTGGTTGAATGCGGGTTTTTTATATTTTCAGACATTGCATGATTTAATAAATGACATTACAATTTCGTTGGAATGCTTCTTGAAAAGCATCATCACGCCGAAAAGCTTGTGACAAATATTTAGTAAAGAATAATAAAAAAATTCCATAGTTTTTTATTTTTTGGTTGAATGCGGGTTTTTTATATTTTCAGACATTGCATGATTTAATAAATGACATTACAATTTCGTTGGAATGCTTCTTGAAAAGCATCATCACGCCGAAGAGCTTACTATTTCGTTGGAATGCTTCTTGAAAAGCATCATCACGCCGAAAAGTGTACTATTTCGTTCGAATGCTTCTTGAAAAGCATCATCACGCCGAAGAGCTTACTATTTCGTTGGAATGCTTCTTGAAAAGCATCATCGCACCGAAAAGCTTGTGACAAATATTTAGTAAAGAATAATAAAAAAAATCCATAGTTTTTTATTTTTTGGTTGAATGCGGGTTTTTTATATTTTCAGACATTGCATGATTTAATAAATGACATTACAATTTCGTTGGAATGCTTCTTGAAAAGCATCATCACGCCGAAGAGCTTACTATTTCGTTGGAATGCTTCATGAAAAGCATCATCACGCCGAAAAGCTTACTATTTCGTTGGAATGCTTCTTGAAAAGCATCATCACTCCGAAGAGCTTACTATTTCGTTGGAATGCTTCTTGAAAAGCATCATCACGCCGAAGAGCTTACTATTTCGTTGGAATGCTTCTTGAAAAGCATCATCACACCGAAAAGCTTGTGACAAATATTTAGTAAAGAATAATAAAAAAAATCCATAGTTTTTTATTTTTTGGTTGAATGCGGGTTTTTTATATTTTCAGACATTGCATGATTTAATAAATGACATTACAATTTCGTTGGAATGCTTCTTGAAAAGCATCATCACGCCGAAGAGCTTACTATTTCGTTGGAATGCTTCTTGAAAAGCATCATCACGCCGAAAAGCTCACTATTTCGTTGGAATGCTTCTTGAAAAGCATCATCACTCCGAAGAGCTTACTATTTCGTTGGAATGCTTCTTGAAAAGCATCATCACGCCGAAGAGCTTACTATTTCGTTGGAATGCTTCTTGAAAAGCATCATCACACCGAAAAGCTTGTGACAAATATTTAGTAAAGAATAATAAAAAAAATCCATAGTTTTTTATTTTTTGGTTGAATGCGGGTTTTTTATATTTTCAGACATTGCATGATTTAATAAATGACATTACAATTTCGTTGGAATGCTTCTTGAAAAGCATCATCACGCCGAAGAGCTTACTATTTCGTTGGAATGCTTCTTGAAAAGCATCATCACGCCGAAAAGCTTACTATTTCGTTGGAATGCTTCTTGAAAAGCATCATCACGCCGAAGAGCTTACTATTTCGTTGGAATGCTTCTTGAAAAGCATCATCACGCCGAAAAGTGTACTATTTCGTTCGAATGCTTCTTGAAAAGCATCATCACGCCGAAGAGCTTACTATTTCGTTGGAATGCTTCTTGAAAAGCATCATCACACCGAAAAGCTTGTGACAAATATTTAGTAAAGAATAATAAAAAAAATCCATAGTTTTTTATTTTTTGGTTGAATGCGGGTTTTTTATATTTTCAGACATTGCATGATTTAATAAATGACATTACAATTTCGTTGGAATGCTTCTTGAAAAGCATCATCACGCCGAAGAGCTTACTATTTCGTTGGAATGCTTCTTGAAAAGCATCATCACGCCGAAAAGTGTACTATTTCGTTCGAATGCTTCTTGAAAAGCATCATCACGCCGAAGAGCTTACTATTTCGTTGGAATGCTTCTTGAAAAGCATCATCACGCCGAAAAGTGTACTATTTCGTTGGAATGCTTCTTGAAAAGCATCATCACGCCGAAAAGTGTACTATTTCGTTCGAATGCTTCTTGAAAAGCATCATCACGCCGAAAAGTGTACTATTTCGTTGGAATGCTTCTTGAAAAGCATCATCACGCCGAAAAGTGTACTATTTCGTTCGAATGCTTCTTGAAAAGCATCATCACGTCGAAAAGTGTACTATTTCGTTGGAATGCTTCTTGAAAAGCATCATCACGCCGAAAAGTGTACTATTTCGTTCGAATGCTTCTTGAAAAGCATCATCACGCCGAAGAGCTTACTATTTCGTTGGAATGCTTCTTGAAAAGCATCATCACACCGAAAAGCTTGTGACAAATATTTAGTAAAGAATAATAAAAAAAATCCATAGTTTTTTATTTTTTGGTTGAATGCGGGTTTTTTATATTTTCAGACATTGCATGATTTAATAAATGACATTACAATTTCGTTGGAATGCTTCTTGAAAAGCATCATCACGCCGAAGAGCTTACTATTTCGTTGGAATGCTTCTTGAAAAGCATCATCACGCCGAAAAGCTTACTATTTCGTTGGAATGCTTCTTGAAAAGCATCATCACGCCGAAGAGCTTACTATTTCGTTGGAATGCTTCTTGAAAAGCATCATCACGCCGAAAAGTGTACTATTTCGTTCGAATGCTTCTTGAAAAGCATCATCACGCCGAAAAGTGTACTATTTCGTTCGAATGCTTCTTGAAAAGCATCATCACGCCGAAGAGCTTACTATTTCGTTGGAATGCTTCTTGAAAAGCATCATCACACTGAAAAGCTTGTGACAAATATTTAGTAAAGAATAATAAAAAAAATCCATAGTTTTTTATTTTTTGGTTGAATGCGGGTTTTTTATATTTTCAGACATTGCATGATTTAATAAATGACATTACAATTTCGTTGGAATGCTTCTTGAAAAGCATCATCACGCCGAAGAGCTTACTATTTCGTTGGAATGCTTCTTGAAAAGCATCATCACGCCGAAGAGCTTACTATTTCGTTGGAATGCTTCTTGAAAAGCATCATCACGCCGAAAAGTGTACTATTTCGTTCGAATGCTTCTTGAAAAGCATCATCACGCCGAAAAGTGTACTATTTCGTTGGAATGCTTCTTGAAAAGCATCATCACGCCGAAAAGTGTACTATTTCGTTCGAATGCTTCTTGAAAAGCATCATCACGCCGAAAAGTGTACTATTTCGTTGGAATGCTTCTTGAAAAGCATCATCACGCCGAAAAGTGTACTATTTCGTTCGAATGCTTCTTGAAAAGCATCATCACGCCGAAGAGCTTACTATTTCGTTGGAATGCTTCTTGAAAAGCATCATCACGCCGAAAAGTGTACTATTTCGTTCGAATGCTTCTTGAAAAGCATCATCACGCCGAAAAGTGTACTATTTCGTTCGAATGCTTCTTGAAAAGCATCATCACGCCGAAGAGCTTACTATTTCGTTGGAATGCTTCTTGAAAAGCATCATCACACTGAAAAGCTTGTGACAAATATTTAGTAAAGAATAATAAAAAAAATCCATAGTTTTTTATTTTTTGGTTGAATGCGGGTTTTTTATATTTTCAGACATTGCATGATTTAATAAATGACATTACAATTTCGTTGGAATGCTTCTTGAAAAGCATCATCACGCCGAAGAGCTTACTATTTCGTTGGAATGCTTCTTGAAAAGCATCATCACGCCGAAGAGCTTACTATTTCGTTGGAATGCTTCTTGAAAAGCATCATCACGCCGAAAAGTGTACTATTTCGTTCGAATGCTTCTTGAAAAGCATCATCACGCCGAAAAGTGTACTATTTCGTTGGAATGCTTCTTGAAAAGCATCATCACGCCGAAAAGTGTACTATTTCGTTCGAATGCTTCTTGAAAAGCATCATCACGCCGAAAAGTGTACTATTTCGTTGGAATGCTTCTTGAAAAGCATCATCACGCCGAAAAGTGTACTATTTCGTTCGAATGCTTCTTGAAAAGCATCATCACGCCGAAGAGCTTACTATTTCGTTGGAATGCTTCTTGAAAAGCATCATCACGCCGAAAAGTGTACTATTTCGTTGGAATGCTTCTTGAAAAGCATCATCACGCCGAAAAGTGTACTATTTCGTTCGAATGCTTCTTGAAAAGCATCATCACGCCGAAAAGTGTACTATTTCGTTGGAATGCTTCTTGAAAAGCATCATCACGCCGAAAAGTGTACTATTTCGTTCGAATGCTTCTTGAAAAGCATCATCACGCCGAAGAGCTTACTATTTCGTTGGAATGCTTCTTGAAAAGCATCATCACGCCGAAGAGCTTACTATTTCGTTGGAATGCTTCTTGAAAAGCATCATCACGCCGAAGAGCTTACTATTTCGTTGGAATGCTTCTTGAAAAGCATCATCACGCCGAAAAGTGTACTATTTCGTTCGAATGCTTCTTGAAAAGCATCATCACGCCGAAAAGTGTACTATTTCGTTGGAATGCTTCTTGAAAAGCATCATCACGCCGAAAAGTGTACTATTTCGTTCGAATGCTTCTTGAAAAGCATCATCACGCCGAAGAGCTTACTATTTCGTTGGAATGCTTCTTGAAAAGCATCATCACGCCGAAAAGTGTACTATTTCGTTGGAATGCTTCTTGAAAAGCATCATCACGCCGAAAAGTGTACTATTTCGTTCGAATGCTTCTTGAAAAGCATCATCACGCCGAAGAGCTTACTATTTCGTTGGAATGCTTCTTGAAAAGCATCATCACGCCGAAAAGTGTACTATTTCGTTGGAATGCTTCTTGAAAAGCATCATCACGCCGAAAAGTGTACTATTTCG
The DNA here is from genome assembly GCA_028622995.1 of Panagrolaimus kolymaensis. Taxonomy (NCBI): domain Eukaryota; kingdom Metazoa; phylum Nematoda; class Chromadorea; order Rhabditida; family Panagrolaimidae; genus Panagrolaimus; species Panagrolaimus kolymaensis. The sequence continues at coordinate 12,225 of JAJQJQ010000126.1, read as the reverse complement.
TTCGAATGCTTCTTGAAAAGCATCATCACGCCGAAGAGCTTACTATTTCGTTGGAATGCTTCTTGAAAAGCATCATCACGCCGAAGAGCTTACTATTTCGTTGGAATGCTTCTTGAAAAGCATCATCACACCGAAAAGCTTGTGACAAATATTTAGTAAAGAATAATAAAAAAAATCCATAGTTTTTTATTTTTTGGTTGAATGCGGGTTTTTTATATTTTCAGACATTGCATGATTTAATAAATGACATTACAATTTCGTTGGAATGCTTCTTGAAAAGCATCATCACGCCGAAAAGCTTGTGACAAATATTTAGTAAAGAATAATAAAAAAATTCCATAGTTTTTTATTTTTTGGTTGAATGCGGGTTTTTTATATTTTCAGACATTGCATGATTTAATAAATGACATTACAATTTCGTTGGAATGCTTCTTGAAAAGCATCATCACGCCGAAGAGCTTACTATTTCGTTGGAATGCTTCTTGAAAAGCATCATCACGCCGAAAAGCTTACTATTTCGGAGGATTGCTTCTTGAAAAGCATCATCACGCCGAAAAGCTTACTATTTCGTTGGAATGCTTCTTGAAAAGCATCATCACGCCGAAGAGCTTACTATTTCGTTGGAATGCTTCTTGAAAAGCATCATCACGCCGAAGAGCTTACTATTTCGTTGGAATGCTTCTTGAAAAGCATCATCACGCCGAAAAGCTTACTATTTCGTTGGAATGCTTCTTGAAAAGCATCATCACGCCGAAGAGCTTACTATTTCGTTGGAATGCTTCTTGAAAAGCATCATCACGCCGAAGAGCTTACCATTTCGGAGGATTGCTTCTTGAAAAGCAACATCACACCGAAAAGCTTGTGACTAATATTAAGTAAAGTAAAATAAAAAAAATCCATAGCTTTTTATTTTTTGGTTGAATGCGGGTTTTTTATATTTTCAGACAATGCATGATTTAATAAATGACATTACAATTTCGTTGGAATGCTTCTTGAAAAGCATCATCACGCCGAAAAGCTTACTATTTCGTTGGAATGCTTCTTGAAAAGCATCATCACGCCGAAAAGCTTACTATTTCGTTGGAATGCTTCTTGAAAAGCATCATCACGCCGAAGAGCTTACTATTTCGTTGGTATGCTTCTTGAAAAGCATCATCACGCCGAAGAGCTTACTATTTCGTTGGTATGCTTCTTGAAAAGCATCATCACGCCGAAAAGCTTACTATTTCGTTGGAATGCTTCTTGAAAAGCATCATCACGCCGAAGAGCTTACTATTTCGTTGGAATGCTTCTTGAAAAGCATCATCACGCCGAAGATCTTACTATTTCGTTGGAATGCTTCTTGAAAAGCATCATCACGCCGAAGAGCTTACTATTTCGTTGGAATGCTTCTTGAAAAGCATCATCACGCCGAAGAGCTTACCATTTCGGAGGATTGCTTCTTGAAAAGCAACATCACACCGAAAAGCTTGTGACTAATATTAAGTAAAGTAAAATAAAAAAAATCCATAGCTTTTTATTTTTTGGTTGAATGCGGGTTTTTTATATTTTCAGACAATGCATGATTTAATAAATGACATTACAATTTCGTTGGAATGCTTCTTGAAAAGCATCATCACGCCGAAAAGCTTACTATTTCGTTGGAATGCTTCTTGAAAAGCATCATCACGCCGAAAAGCTTACTATTTCGTTGGAATGCTTCTTGAAAAGCATCATCACGCCGAAGAGCTTACTATTTCGTTGGAATGCTTCTTGAAAACATCATCACGCCGAAAAACTTACTATTTCGTTGGAATGCTTCTTGAAAAGCAACATAACGCCGAAGAGCTTACTATTTCGGAGGATTGCTTCTTGAAAAGCATCATCACGCCGAAAAACTTACTATTTCGTTGGAATTCTTCTTGAAAAGCATCATAACGCCGAAGATCTTACTATTTCGTTGGAATGCTTCTTGAAAACATCATCACGCCGAAAAACTTACTATTTCGTTGGAATGCTTCTTGAAAAGCAACATAACGCCGAAGAGCTTACTATTTCGTTGGAATGCTTCTTGAAAAGCATCATAACGCCGAAAAGCTTGTGACAAATATTTAGTAAAGAATAATAAAAAAAATCCATAGCTTTTAATTTTTTTGTTGATTCAGGGTTTCTTTTATTTTCAGACATTGCCTGATTTAATAAATGAATTTACTATTTCGTTGGAATTCTTCTTGAAAAGCATCATCACGCCGAAAAGCTTGTGACAAATATTTAGTAAAGAGTAATAAAAAAATTCCATAGTTTTTTATTTTTTTGTTGAATGCGGGTTTTTTATAATTTCAGACATTGCCTGATTTAATAAATGAATTTACTATTTCGGTGGATTGCTTCTTGGAAAGCATCATCACGCCGAAAAGCTTGTGACTAATATTAAGTAAAGAATAATAAAAAAATTCCTTAGTTTTTTATTTTTTGGTTAAACGAGGGTTTTTTATAATTTCAGACATTGCCTGATTTAATAAATGAATTTACTATTTCGGTGGAATGCTTCTTGAAAACATCATCACGCCGAATAGTTTACTATTTCGGTGGATTGCTTCTTGGAAAGCATCATCACGCCGAAAAGTTTACTATTTCGGTGGATTGCTTCTTGGAAAGCATCATCACGCCGAAAAGCTTGTGACAAATATTTAGTAAAAAAATAATAAAAAAATTCCTTAGTTTTTTATTTTTTGGTTGAACGAGGGTTTTTTATAATTTCAGACATTGCCTGATTTAATAAATGAATTTACTATTTCGGTGGAATGCTTCTTGAAAACATCATCACGCCGAATAGTTTACTATTTCGGTGGATTGCTTCTTGGAAAGCATCATCACGCCGAAAAGTTTACTATTTCGGTGGATTGCTTCTTGGAAAGCATCATCACGCCGAAAAGCTTGTGACAAATATTTAGTAAAAAAATAATAAAAAAATTCCTTAGTTTTATATTTTTTGGTTGAACGAGGGTTTTTTATAATTTCAGACATTGCCTGATTTAATAAATGAATTTACTATTTCGTTGGAATTCTTCTTGAAAAGCATCATCACGCCGAAAAGCTTGTGACAAATATTTAGTAAAGAGTAATAAAAAAATTCCATAGTTTTTTATTTTTTTGTTGAATGCGGGTTTTTTATAATTTCAGACATTGCCTGATTTAATAAATGAATTTACTATTTCGTTGGAATTCTTCTTGAAAAGCATCATCACGCCGAAAAGCTTGTGACAAATATTTAGTAAAGAGTAATAAAAAAATTCCATAGTTTTTTATTTTTTTGTTGAATGCGGGTTTTTTATAATTTCAGACATTGCCTGATTTAATAAATGAATTTACTATTTCGGTGGAATTCTTCTTGAAAAGCATCATCACGCCGAAAAGCTTGTGACAAATATTTAGTAAAGAGTAATAAAAAAATTCCATAGTTTTTTATTTTTTTGTTGAATGCGGGTTTTTTATAATTTCAGACATTGCCTGATTTAATAAATGAATTTACTATTTCGTTGGAATTCTTCTTGAAAAGCATCATCACGCCGAAAAGCTTGTGACAAATATTTAGTAAAGAGTAATAAAAAAATTCCATAGTTTTTTATTTTTTTGTTGAATGCGGGTTTTTTATAATTTCAGACATTGCCTGATTTAATAAATGAATTTACTATTTCGGTGGATTGCTTCTTGGAAAGCATCATCACGCCGAAAAGCTTGTGACAAATATTTAGTAAAAAAATAATAAAAAAATTCCTTAGTTTTTTATTTTTTGGTTGAACGAGGGTTTTTTATAATTTCAGACATTGCCTGATTTAATAAATGAATTTACTATTTCGTTGGAATTCTTCTTGAAAAGCATCATCCCGCCGAAAAGCTTGTGACAAATATTTAGTAAAGAATAATAAAAAAATTCCCTAGTTTTTTATTTTTTTGTTGATTCAGGGTTTCTTTTATTTTCAGACATTGCCTGATTTAATAAATGAATTTACTATTTCGGTGGAATGCTTATTGAAAACATCATCACGCCGAATAGTTTACTATTTTGTTGGAATGCTTCTTAAAAAGCATCATCCCGCCGAAAAGCTTGTGACAAATATTTAGTAAAGAATAATAAAAAAATTCCCTAGTTTTTTATTTTTTTGTTGATTCAGGGTTTCTTTTATTTTCAGACATTGCCTGATTTAATAAATGAATTTACTATTTCGGTGGATTGCTTCTTGGAAAGCATCATCACGCCGAAAAGCTTGTGACAAATATTTAGTAAAAAAATAATAAAAAAATTCCTTAGTTTTTTATTTTTTGGTTGAACGAGGGTTTTTTATAATTTCAGACATTGCCTGATTTAATAAATGAATTTACTATTTCGGTGGAATGCTTCTTGAAAACATCATCACGCCGAATAGTTTACTATTTCGGTGGATTGCTTCTTGGAAAGCATCATCACGCCGAAAAGTTTACTATTTCGGTGGATTGCTTCTTGGAAAGCATCATCACGCCGAAAAGCTTGTGACAAATATTTAGTAAAAAAATAATAAAAAAATTCCTTAGTTTTATATTTTTTGGTTTAATGAGGATTTTTTATATTTTCAGACATTGCCTGATTTAATAAATGAATTTACTATTTCGGTGGATTGCTTCTTGGAAAGCATCATCACGCCGAAAAGCTTGTGACTAATATTAAGTAAAGAATAATAAAAAAATTCCTTAGTTTTTTATTTTTTGGTTGAATGCGGGTTTTTTATAATTTCAGACATTGCCTGATTTAATAAATGAATTTACTATTTCGGTGGAATGCTTATTGAAAACATCATCACGCCGAATAGTTTACTATTTTGTTGGAATGCTTCTTGAAAAGCAACATAACGCCGAAGAGCTTACTATTTCGTTGGAATTCTTCTTGAAAAGCATCATCCCGCCGAAAAGCTTGTGACAAATATTTAGTAAAGAATAATAAAAAAATTCCCTAGTTTTTTATTTTTTTGTTGATTCAGGGTTTCTTTTATTTTCAGACATTGCCTGATTTAATAAATGAATTTACTATTTCGGTGGATTGCTTATTGAAAACATCATCACGCCGAATAGTTTACTATTTTGTTGGAATGCTTCTTGAAAAGCATCATCCCGCCGAAAAGCTTGTGACAAATATTTAGTAAAGAATAATAAAAAAATTCCTTAGTTTTTTATTTTTTGGTTGAACGAGGGTTTTTTATAATTTCAGACATTGCCTGATTTAATAAATGAATTTACTATTTCGGTGGAATGCTTATTGAAAACATCATCACGCCGAAGAGCTTACTATTTTGTTGGAATGCTTCTTGAAAAGCATCATCCCGCCGAAAAGCTTGTGACAAATATTTAGTAAAGAATAATAAAAAAATTCCTTAGTTTTTTATTTTTTGGTTGAACGAGGGTTTTTTATAATTTCAGACATTGCCTGATTTAATAAATGAATTTACTATTTCGGTGGAATGCTTATTGAAAACATCATCACGCCGAATAGTTTACTATTTCGTTGGAATTCTTCTTGAAAAGCATCATCCCGCCGAAAAGCTTGTGACTAATATTAAGTAAAGAATAATAAAAAAATTCCTTAGTTTTTTATTTTTTGGTTGAACGAGGGTTTTTTATAATTTCAGACATTGCCTGATTTAATAAATGAATTTACTATTTCGGTGGAATGCTTATTGAAAACATCATCACGCCGAATAGTTTACTATTTTGTTGGAATGCTTCTTGAAAAGCATCATCCCGCCGAAAAGCTTGTGACAAATATTTAGTAAAGAATAATAAAAAAATTCCCTAGTTTTTTATTTTTTTGTTGATTCAGGGTTTCTTTTATTTTCAGACATTGCCTGATTTAATAAATGAATTTACTATTTCGGTGGAATGCTTATTGAAAACATCATCACGCCGAAGAGCTTACTATTTTGTTGGAATGCTTCTTGAAAAGCATCATCCCGCCGAAAAGCTTGTGACAAATATTTAGTAAAGAATAATAAAAAAATTCCTTAGTTTTTTATTTTTTGGTTGAACGAGGGTTTTTTATAATTTCAGACATTGCCTGATTTAATAAATGAATTTACTATTTCGGTGGAATGCTTATTGAAAACATCATCACGCCGAATAGTTTACTATTTTGTTGGAATGCTTCTTGAAAAGCATCATCCCGCCGAAAAGCTTGTGACAAATATTTAGTAAAGAATAATAAAAAAATTCCTTAGTTTTTTATTTTTTGGTTGAACGAGGGTTTTTTATAATTTCAGACATTGCCTGATTTAATAAATGAATTTACTATTTCGGTGGAATGCTTATTGAAAACATCATCACGCCGAAGAGCTTACTATTTCGTTGGAATGCTTCTTGAAAAGCATCATCCCGCCGAAAAGCTTGTGACAAATATTTAGTAAAGAATAATAAAAAAATTCCCTAGTTTTTTATTTTTTTGTTGATTCAGGGTTTCTTTTATTTTCAGACATTGCCTGATTTAATAAATGAATTTACTATTTCGGTGGATTGCTTATTGAAAACATCATCACGCCGAAGAGCTTACTATTTTGTTGGAATGCTTCTTGAAAAGCATCATCCCGCCGAAAAGCTTGTGACAAATATTTAGTAAAGAATAATAAAAAAATTCCTTAGTTTTTTATTTTTTGGTTGAACGAGGGTTTTTTATAATTTCAGACATTGCCTGATTTAATAAATGAATTTACTATTTCGGTGGAATGCTTATTGAAAACATCATCACGCCGAATAGTTTACTATTTTGTTGGAATGCTTCTTGAAAAGCATCATCCCGCCGAAAAGCTTGTGACAAATATTTAGTAAAGAATAATAAAAAAATTCCTTAGTTTTTTATTTTTTGGTTGAACGAGGGTTTTTTATAATTTCAGACATTGCCTGATTTAATAAATGAATTTACTATTTCGGTGGAATGCTTATTGAAAACATCATCACGCCGAATAGTTTACTATTTTGTTGGAATGCTTCTTGAAAAGCATCATCCCGCCGAAAAGCTTGTGACAAATATTTAGTAAAGAATAATAAAAAAATTCCTTAGTTTTTTATTTTTTGGTTGAACGAGGGTTTTTTATAATTTCAGACATTGCCTGATTTAATAAATGAATTTACTATTTCGGTGGAATGCTTATTGAAAACATCATCACGCCGAATAGTTTACTATTTTGTTGGAATGCTTCTTGAAAAGCATCATCCCGCCGAAAAGCTTGTGACAAATATTTAGTAAAGAATAATAAAAAAATTCCTTAGTTTTTTATTTTTTGGTTGAACGAGGGTTTTTTATAATTTCAGACATTGCCTGATTTAATAAATGAATTTACTATTTCGGTGGAATGCTTATTGAAAACATCATCACGCCGAATAGTTTACTATTTTGTTGGAATGCTTCTTGAAAAGCATCATCCCGCCGAAAAGCTTGTGACAAATATTTAGTAAAGAATAATAAAAAAATTCCTTAGTTTTTTATTTTTTGGTTGAACGAGGGTTTTTTATAATTTCAGACATTGCCTGATTTAATAAATGAATTTACTATTTCGGTGGAATGCTTATTGAAAACATCATCACGCCGAAGAGCTTACTATTTTGTTGGAATGCTTCTTGAAAAGCATCATCCCGCCGAAAAGCTTGTGACAAATATTTAGTAAAGAATAATAAAAAAATTCCTTAGTTTTTTATTTTTTGGTTGAACGAGGGTTTTTTATAATTTCAGACATTGCCTGATTTAATAAATGAATTTACTATTTCGGTGGAATGCTTATTGAAAACATCATCACGCCGAATAGTTTACTATTTTGTTGGAATGCTTCTTGAAAAGCATCATCCCGCCGAAAAGCTTGTGACAAATATTTAGTAAAGAATAATAAAAAAATTCCTTAGTTTTTTATTTTTTGGTTGAACGAGGGTTTTTTATAATTTCAGACATTGCCTGATTTAATAAATGAATTTACTATTTCGGTGGAATGCTTATTGAAAACATCATCACGCCGAAGAGCTTACTATTTCGTTGGAATGCTTCTTGAAAAGCATCATCCCGCCGAAAAGCTTGTGACAAATATTTAGTAAAGAATAATAAAAAAATTCCTTAGTTTTTTATTTTTTGGTTGAACGAGGGTTTTTTATAATTTCAGACATTGCCTGATTTAATAAATGAATTTACTATTTCGGTGGAATGCTTATTGAAAACATCATCACGCCGAAGAGCTTACTATTTTGTTGGAATGCTTCTTGAAAAGCATCATCCCGCCGAAAAGCTTGTGACAAATATTTAGTAAAGAATAATAAAAAAATTCCTTAGTTTTTTATTTTTTGGTTGAACGAGGGTTTTTTATAATTTCAGACATTGCCTGATTTAATAAATGAATTTACTATTTCGGTGGAATGCTTATTGAAAACATCATCACGCCGAATAGTTTACTATTTTGTTGGAATGCTTCTTGAAAAGCATCATCCCGCCGAAAAGCTTGTGACAAATATTTAGTAAAGAATAATAAAAAAATTCCTTAGTTTTTTATTTTTTGGTTGAACGAGGGTTTTTTATAATTTCAGACATTGCCTGATTTAATAAATGAATTTACTATTTCGGTGGAATGCTTATTGAAAACATCATCACGCCGAATAGTTTACTATTTTGTTGGAATGCTTCTTGAAAAGCATCATCCCGCCGAAAAGCTTGTGACAAATATTTAGTAAAGAATAATAAAAAAATTCCTTAGTTTTTTATTTTTTGGTTGAACGAGGGTTTTTTATAATTTCAGACATTGCCTGATTTAATAAATGAATTTACTATTTCGGTGGAATGCTTATTGAAAACATCATCACGCCGAAGAGCTTACTATTTCGTTGGAATGCTTCTTGAAAAGCATCATCCCGCCGAAAAGCTTGTGACAAATATTTAGTAAAGAATAATAAAAAAATTCCCTAGTTTTTTATTTTTTTGTTGATTCAGGGTTTCTTTTATTTTCAGACATTGCCTGATTTAATAAATGAATTTACTATTTCGGTGGATTGCTTATTGAAAACATCATCACGCCGAATAGTTTACTATTTTGTTGGAATGCTTCTTGAAAAGCATCATCCCGCCGAAAAGCTTGTGACAAATATTTAGTAAAGAATAATAAAAAAATTCCCTAGTTTTTTATTTTTTTGTTGAACGAGGGTTTTTTATAATTTCAGACATTGCCTGATTTAATAAATGAATTTACTATTTCGGTGGAATGCTTATTGAAAACATCATCACGCCGAATAGTTTACTATTTCGGTGGATTGCTTCTTGGAAAGCATCATCACGCCGAAAAGTTTACTATTTCGTTGGAATGCTTCTTGAAAAGCATCATCCCGCCGAAAAGCTTGTGACAAATATTTAGTAAAGAATAATAAAAAAATTCCCTAGTTTTTTATTTTTTTGTTGATTCAGGGTTTCTTTTATTTTCAGACATTGCCTGATTTAATAAATGAATTTACTATTTCGGTGGATTGCTTATTGAAAACATCATCACGCCGAATAGTTTACTATTTTGTTGGAATGCTTCTTGAAAAGCATCATCCCGCCGAAAAGCTTGTGACAAATATTTAGTAAAGAATAATAAAAAAATTCCCTAGTTTTTTATTTTTTTGTTGAACGAGGGTTTTTTATAATTTCAGACATTGCCTGATTTAATAAATGAATTTACTATTTCGGTGGAATGCTTCTTGAAAAGCATCATAACGCCGAAGATCTTACTATTTCGTTGGAATGCTTCTTGAAAAGCATCATAACGCCGAAAAGTTTAATATTTCGGTGGATTGCTTCTTGAAAAGCATCATAACGCCGAAGATCTTACTATTTCGTTGGAATGCTTCTTGAAAAGCAACATAACGCCGAAGAGCTTACTATTTCGTTGGAATGCTTCTTGAAAAGCATCATAACGCCGAAAAGCTTGTGACAAATATTTAGTAAAAAAATAATAAAAAAATTCCTTAGTTTTATATTTTTTGGTTTAATGAGGATTTTTTATATTTTCAGACATTGCCTGATTTAATAAATGAATTTACTATTTCGGTGGAATGCTTCTTGAAAACATCATCACGCCGAAAAGCTTGTGACAAATATTTAGTAAAGAATAATAAAAAAAATCCATAGCTTTTAATTTTTTTGTTGATTCAGGGTTTCTTTTATTTTCAGACATTGCCTGATTTAATAAATGAATTTACTATTTCGTTGGAATTCTTCTTGAAAAGCATCATCACGCCGAAAAGCTTGTGACAAATATTTAGTAAAGAATAATAAAAAAAATCCATAGCTTTTAATTTTTTTGTTGATTCAGGGTTTCTTTTATTTTCAGACAATGCCTGATTTAATAAATGAATTTACTATTTCGTTGGAATTCTTCTTGAAAAGCATCATCACGCCGAAAAGCTTGTGACAAATATTTAGTAAAGAATAATAAAAAAAATCCATAGCTTTTAATTTTTTTGTTGATTCAGGGTTTCTTTTATTTTCAGACATTGCCTGATTTAATAAATGAATTTACTATTTCGTTGGAATTCTTCTTGAAAAGCATCATCACGCCGAAAAGCTTGTGACAAATATTTAGTAAAGAATAATAAAAAAATTCCATAGTTTTTTATTTTTTTGTTGAATGCGGGTTTTTTATAATTTCAGACATTGCCTGATTTAATAAATGAAATTACAATTTCGTTGGAATGCTTCTTGAAAAGCATCATAACGCCGAAAAGTTTAATATTTCGGTGGATTGCTTCTTGAAAAGCATCATCACACCGAAAAGCTTACTATTTCGTTGGAATGCTTCTTGAAAACATCATCACGCCGAAAAGCTTACAATTTCGTTGGAATGCTTCTTGAAAAGCATCATCACGCCGAAAAGCTTACTATTTCGTTGGAATGCTTCTTGAAAAGCAACATAACGCCGAAGAGCTTACTATTTCGTTGGAATGCTTCTTGAAAAGCATCATAACGCCGAAAAGCTTGTGACAAATATTTAGTAAAAAAATAATAAAAAAATTCCTTAGTTTTATATTTTTTGGTTTAATGAGGATTTTTTATATTTTCAGACATTGCCTGATTTAATAAATGAATTTACTATTTCGGTGGAATGCTTCTTGAAAACATCATCACGCCGAAAAACTTACTATTTCGTTGGAATGCTTCTTGAAAACATCATCACGCCGAATAGTTTACTATTTCGTTGGAATGCTTCTTGAAAAGCATCATAACGCCGAAGATCTTACTATTTCGTTGGAATGCTTCTTGAAAAGCAACATAACGCCGAAGATCTTACTATTTCGTTGGAATGCTTCTTGAAAAGCATCATAACGCCGAAGATCTTACTATTTCGTTGGATTGCTTCTTGAAAAGCATCATTACGCCGAAGATCTTACTATTTCGTTGGAATGCTTCTTGAAAACATCATCACGCCGAATAGTTTACTATTTCGTTGGAATGCTTCTTGAAAAGCATCATAACGCCGAAGATCTTACTATTTCGTTGGAATGCTTCTTGAAAAGCATCATAACGCCGAAGATCTTACTATTTCGTTGGAATGCTTCTTGAAAACATCATCACGCCGAAAAGCTTACTATTTCGTTGGAATGCTTCTTGAAAAGCATCATAACGCCGAAAAGCTTGTGACAAATATTTAGTAAAAAAATAATAAAAAAATTCCTTAGTTTTTTATTTTTTGGTTTAATGAGGATTTTTTATATTTTCAGACATTGCCTGATTTAATAAATGAATTTACTATTTCGTTGGAATGCTTCTTGAAAAGCATCATAACGCCGAAGATCTTACTATTTCGTTGGAATGCTTCTTGAAAAGCATCATAACGCCGAAAAGTTTAATATTTCGGTGGATTGCTTCTTGAAAAGCATCATCACACCGAAAAGCTTACTATTTCGTTGGAATGCTTCTTGAAAACATCATCACGCCGAAAAACTTACTATTTCGTTGGAATGCTTCTTGAAAAGCAACATAACGCCGAAGAGCTTACTATTTCGTTGGAATGCTTCTTGAAAAGCATCATAACGCCGAAAAGCTTGTGACAAATATTTAGTAAAAAAATAATAAAAAAATTCCTTAGTTTTTTATTTTTTGGTTTAATGAGGATTTTTTATATTTTCAGACATTGCCTGATTTAATAAATGAATTTACTATTTCGTTGGAATGCTTCTTGAAAAGCATCATAACGCCGAAGATCTTACTATTTCGTT
>JAJQJQ010000125.1:0-68319 GCA_028622995.1 Panagrolaimus kolymaensis | reverse complement strand
GGGGGAATCCAAAATCCTCTTGGCATTATTTCTTATAAAATATAAGAAAAATATTTGGAACAAAAAATCCATATCTCCAATTCAATCCCTAATTCAAAACGAGATTCACTAATTTTTAAGCTTGATACATGTGTTCATCAAAAAAAGTTCATCGATTGAGATACTTCCAATGGACGGAGCTCAAAATCCTCTTGGGAATAATTTTAATATATTTAATAATAAATAATTAAAAGAAAAAAACTTTGAAAAAAAAAATTCTAATTCAAAACTTAAAAATTTGAATATTTAATGTTGGTTTTTAAATTTCAAAGCCACATAACTCGATTTGAGCCTTATCTTTTACTAAAGAAATATGTTACCGATTTTGTAGCTTTTTATGTGATTTATCACTTGTGATAAACAAAGTTTTTTATAAGTTTCATTACTTATGATTTTGGAATTTTTTTTCCTTTATCAAAACATTTTTTTGCTTTAAGTTTAATTTTTGGTTGCTTCCAAATCGTCACCAAAGGATGCGTTTGGAAAAATATCATTGAAAATGGATGTAAAAATACATAAAAAATCATAAAAATAAAGCACTTTTCTTTTGCAATTTTTTTTCTAATTCAATAAGTTTTAAATTCGATTAAATTGTCTCAATGCTTCATAAATAATTAATCGATCACAGTTGAGGTTCATCCAGCGGGGGGAATCCAAAATCCTCTTGGCATTATTTCTTATAAAATATAAGAAAAATATTTGGAACAAAAAATCCATATCTCCAATTCAATCCCTAATTCAAAACGAGATTCATTAATTTCTTGCATCAAAGCTTGAAGCAAGTGTTTATAAAATTTATGGATTACAGTTGAGGTTCATCCAGCGGGGGGAATCCAAAATCCTCTTGGCATTATTTCTTATAAAATATAAGAAAAATATTTGGAGCAAAAAATCCATATCTCCAATTCAATCCCTAATTCAAAATGAGATTCATTAATTCCTTGCATCAAAGCTTGAAGCAAGTGTTTATAAAATTTATGGATTACAGTTGAGGTTCATCCAGCGGGGGGAATCCAAAATCCTCTTGGCATTATTTCTTATAAAATATAAGAAAAATATTTGGAACAAAAAATCCATATCTCCAATTCAATCCCTAATTCAAAACGAGATTCATTAATTTCTTGCATCAAAGCTTGAAGCAAGTGTTTATAAAATTTATGGATTACAGTTGAGGTTCATCCAGCGGGGGAATCCAAAATCCTCTTGGCATTATTTCTTATAAAATATAAGAAAAATATTTGGAACAAAAAATCCATATCTCCAATTCAATCCCTAATTCAAAACGAGATTCACTAATTTTTAAGCTTGATACATGTGTTCATCAAAAAAAGTTCATCGATTGAGATACTTCCAATGGACGGAGCTCAAAATCCTCTTGGGAATAATTTTAATATATTTAATAATAAATAATTAAAAGAAAAAAACTTTGAAAAAAAAAATTCTAATTCAAAACTTAAAAATTTGAATATTTAATGTTGGTTTTTAAATTTCAAAGCCACATAACTCGATTTGAGCCTTATCTTTTACTAAAGAAATATGTTACCGATTTTGTAGCTTTTTATGTGATTTATCACTTGTGATAAACAAAGTTTTTTATAAGTTTCATTACTTATGATTTTGGAATTTTTTTTCCTTTATCAAAACATTTTTTGCTTTAAGTTTAATTTTTGGTTGCTTCCAAATCGTCACCAAAGGATGCGTTTGGAAAAATATCATTGAAAATGGATGTAAAAATACATAAAAAATCATAAAAATAAAGCACTTTTCTTTTGCAATTTTTTTTCTAATTCAATAAGTTTTAAATTCGATTAAATTGTCTCAATGCTTCATAAATAATTAATCGATCACAGTTGAGGTTCATCCAGCGGGGGGAATCCAAAATCCTCTTGGCATTATTTCTTATAAAATATAAGAAAAATATTTGGAACAAAAAATCCATATCTCCAATTCAATCCCTAATTCAAAACGAGATTCACTAATTTTTAAGCTTGATACATGTGTTCATCAAAAAAAGTTCATCGATTGAGATACTTCCAATGGACGGAGCTCAAAATCCTCTTGGGAATAATTTTAATATATTTAATAATAAATAATTAAAAGAAAAAAACTTTGAAAAAAAAAATTCTAATTCAAAACTTAAAAATTTGAATATTTAATGTTGGTTTTTAAATTTCAAAGCCACATAACTCGATTTGAGCCTTATCTTTTACTAAAGAAATATGTTACCGATTTTGTAGCTTTTTATGTGATTTATCACTTGTGATAAACAAAGTTTTTTATAAGTTTCATTACTTATGATTTTGGAATTTTTTTTCCTTTATCAAAACATTTTTTGCTTTAAGTTTAATTTTTGGTTGCTTCCAAATCGTCACCAAAGGATGCGTTTGGAAAAATATCATTGAAAATGGATGTAAAAATACATAAAAAATCATAAAAATAAAGCACTTTTCTTTTGCAATTTTTTTTCTAATTCAATAAGTTTTAAATTCGATTAAATTGTCTCAATGCTTCATAAATAATTAATCGATCACAGTTGAGGTTCATCCAGCGGGGGGAATCCAAAATCCTCTTGGCATTATTTCTTATAAAATATAAGAAAAATATTTGGAACAAAAAATCCATATCTCCAATTCAATCCCTAATTCAAAACGAGATTCATTAATTTCTTGCATCAAAGCTTGAAGCAAGTGTTTATAAAATTTATGGATTACAGTTGAGGTTCATCCAGCGGGGGGAATCCAAAATCCTCTTGGCATTATTTCTTATAAAATATAAGAAAAATATTTGGAGCAAAAAATCCATATCTCCAATTCAATCCCTAATTCAAAATGAGATTCATTAATTCCTTGCATCAAAGCTTGAAGCAAGTGTTTATAAAATTTATGGATTACAGTTGAGGTTCATCCAGCGGGGGGAATCCAAAATCCTCTTGGCATTATTTCTTATAAAATATAAGAAAAATATTTGGAACAAAAAATCCATATCTCCAATTCAATCCCTAATTCAAAACGAGATTCATTAATTTCTTGCATCAAAGCTTGAAGCAAGTGTTTATAAAATTTATGGATTACAGTTGAGGTTCATCCAGCGGGGGAATCCAAAATCCTCTTGGCATTATTTCTTATAAAATATAAGAAAAATATTTGGAACAAAAAATCCATATCTCCAATTCAATCCCTAATTCAAAACGAGATTCACTAATTTTTAAGCTTGATACATGTGTTCATCAAAAAAAGTTCATCGATTGAGATACTTCCAATGGACGGAGCTCAAAATCCTCTTGGGAATAATTTTAATATATTTAATAATAAATAATTAAAAGAAAAAAACTTTGAAAAAAAAAATTCTAATTCAAAACTTAAAAATTTGAATATTTAATGTTGGTTTTTAAATTTCAAAGCCACATAACTCGATTTGAGCCTTATCTTTTACTAAAGAAATATGTTACCGATTTTGTAGCTTTTTATGTGATTTATCACTTGTGATAAACAAAGTTTTTTATAAGTTTCATTACTTATGATTTTGGAATTTTTTTTCCTTTATCAAAACATTTTTTGCTTTAAGTTTAATTTTTGGTTGCTTCCAAATCGTCACCAAAGGATGCGTTTGGAAAAATATCATTGAAAATGGATGTAAAAATACATAAAAAATCATAAAAATAAAGCACTTTTCTTTTGCAATTTTTTTTCTAATTCAATAAGTTTTAAATTCGATTAAATTGTCTCAATGCTTCATAAATAATTAATCGATCACAGTTGAGGTTCATCCAGCGGGGGGAATCCAAAATCCTCTTGGCATTATTTCTTATAAAATATAAGAAAAATATTTGGAACAAAAAATCCATATCTCCAATTCAATCCCTAATTCAAAACGAGATTCATTAATTTCTTGCATCAAAGCTTGAAGCAAGTGTTTATAAAATTTATGGATTACAGTTGAGGTTCATCCAGCGGGGGGAATCCAAAATCCTCTTGGCATTATTTCTTATAAAATATAAGAAAAATATTTGGAGCAAAAAATCCATATCTCCAATTCAATCCCTAATTCAAAATGAGATTCATTAATTCCTTGCATCAAAGCTTGAAGCAAGTGTTTATAAAATTTATGGATTACAGTTGAGGTTCATCCAGCGGGGGGAATCCAAAATCCTCTTGGCATTATTTCTTATAAAATATAAGAAAAATATTTGGAACAAAAAATCCATATCTCCAATTCAATCCCTAATTCAAAACGAGATTCATTAATTTCTTGCATCAAAGCTTGAAGCAAGTGTTTATAAAATTTATGGATTACAGTTGAGGTTCATCCAGCGGGGGAATCCAAAATCCTCTTGGCATTATTTCTTATAAAATATAAGAAAAATATTTGGAACAAAAAATCCATATCTCCAATTCAATCCCTAATTCAAAACGAGATTCACTAATTTTTAAGCTTGATACATGTGTTCATCAAAAAAAGTTCATCGATTGAGATACTTCCAATGGACGGAGCTCAAAATCCTCTTGGGAATAATTTTAATATATTTAATAATAAATAATTAAAAGAAAAAAACTTTGAAAAAAAAAATTCTAATTCAAAACTTAAAAATTTGAATATTTAATGTTGGTTTTTAAATTTCAAAGCCACATAACTCGATTTGAGCCTTATCTTTTACTAAAGAAATATGTTACCGATTTTGTAGCTTTTTATGTGATTTATCACTTGTGATAAACAAAGTTTTTTATAAGTTTCATTACTTATGATTTTGGAATTTTTTTTCCTTTATCAAAACATTTTTTGCTTTAAGTTTAATTTTTGGTTGCTTCCAAATCGTCACCAAAGGATGCGTTTGGAAAAATATCATTGAAAATGGATGTAAAAATACATAAAAAATCATAAAAATAAAGCACTTTTCTTTTGCAATTTTTTTTCTAATTCAATAAGTTTTAAATTCGATTAAATTGTCTCAATGCTTCATAAATAATTAATCGATCACAGTTGAGGTTCATCCAGCGGGGGGAATCCAAAATCCTCTTGGCATTATTTCTTATAAAATATAAGAAAAATATTTGGAACAAAAAATCCATATCTCCAATTCAATCCCTAATTCAAAACGAGATTCATTAATTTCTTGCATCAAAGCTTGAAGCAAGTGTTTATAAAATTTATGGATTACAGTTGAGGTTCATCCAGCGGGGGGAATCCAAAATCCTCTTGGCATTATTTCTTATAAAATATAAGAAAAATATTTGGAGCAAAAAATCCATATCTCCAATTCAATCCCTAATTCAAAATGAGATTCATTAATTCCTTGCATCAAAGCTTGAAGCAAGTGTTTATAAAATTTATGGATTACAGTTGAGGTTCATCCAGCGGGGGGAATCCAAAATCCTCTTGGCATTATTTCTTATAAAATATAAGAAAAATATTTGGAACAAAAAATCCATATCTCCAATTCAATCCCTAATTCAAAACGAGATTCATTAATTTCTTGCATCAAAGCTTGAAGCAAGTGTTTATAAAATTTATGGATTACAGTTGAGGTTCATCCAGCGGGGGAATCCAAAATCCTCTTGGCATTATTTCTTATAAAATATAAGAAAAATATTTGGAACAAAAAATCCATATCTCCAATTCAATCCCTAATTCAAAACGAGATTCACTAATTTTTAAGCTTGATACATGTGTTCATCAAAAAAAGTTCATCGATTGAGATACTTCCAATGGACGGAGCTCAAAATCCTCTTGGGAATAATTTTAATATATTTAATAATAAATAATTAAAAGAAAAAAACTTTGAAAAAAAAAATTCTAATTCAAAACTTAAAAATTTGAATATTTAATGTTGGTTTTTAAATTTCAAAGCCACATAACTCGATTTGAGCCTTATCTTTTACTAAAGAAATATGTTACCGATTTTGTAGCTTTTTATGTGATTTATCACTTGTGATAAACAAAGTTTTTTATAAGTTTCATTACTTATGATTTTGGAATTTTTTTTCCTTTATCAAAACATTTTTTGCTTTAAGTTTAATTTTTGGTTGCTTCCAAATCGTCACCAAAGGATGCGTTTGGAAAAATATCATTGAAAATGGATGTAAAAATACATAAAAAATCATAAAAATAAAGCACTTTTCTTTTGCAATTTTTTTTCTAATTCAATAAGTTTTAAATTCGATTAAATTGTCTCAATGCTTCATAAATAATTAATCGATCACAGTTGAGGTTCATCCAGCGGGGGGAATCCAAAATCCTCTTGGCATTATTTCTTATAAAATATAAGAAAAATATTTGGAACAAAAAATCCATATCTCCAATTCAATCCCTAATTCAAAACGAGATTCATTAATTTCTTGCATCAAAGCTTGAAGCAAGTGTTTATAAAATTTATGGATTACAGTTGAGGTTCATCCAGCGGGGGAATCCAAAATCCTCTTGGCATTATTTCTTATAAAATATAAGAAAAATATTTGGAACAAAAAATCCATATCTCCAATTCAATCCCTAATTCAAAACGAGATTCACTAATTTTTAAGCTTGATACATGTGTTCATCAAAAAAAGTTCATCGATTGAGATACTTCCAATGGACGGAGCTCAAAATCCTCTTGGGAATAATTTTAATATATTTAATAATAAATAATTAAAAGAAAAAAACTTTGAAAAAAAAAATTCTAATTCAAAACTTAAAAATTTGAATATTTAATGTTGGTTTTTAAATTTCAAAGCCACATAACTCGATTTGAGCCTTATCTTTTACTAAAGAAATATGTTACCGATTTTGTAGCTTTTTATGTGATTTATCACTTGTGATAAACAAAGTTTTTTATAAGTTTCATTACTTATGATTTTGGAATTTTTTTTCCTTTATCAAAACATTTTTTGCTTTAAGTTTAATTTTTGGTTGCTTCCAAATCGTCACCAAAGGATGCGTTTGGAAAAATATCATTGAAAATGGATGTAAAAATACATAAAAAATCATAAAAATAAAGCACTTTTCTTTTGCAATTTTTTTTCTAATTCAATAAGTTTTAAATTCGATTAAATTGTCTCAATGCTTCATAAATAATTAATCGATCACAGTTGAGGTTCATCCAGCGGGGGGAATCCAAAATCCTCTTGGCATTATTTCTTATAAAATATAAGAAAAATATTTGGAACAAAAAATCCATATCTCCAATTCAATCCCTAATTCAAAACGAGATTCATTAATTTCTTGCATCAAAGCTTGAAGCAAGTGTTTATAAAATTTATGGATTACAGTTGAGGTTCATCCAGCGGGGGGAATCCAAAATCCTCTTGGCATTATTTCTTATAAAATATAAGAAAAATATTTGGAACAAAAAATCCATATCTCCAATTCAATCCCTAATTCAAAACGAGATTCATTAATTTCTTGCATCAAAGCTTGAAGCAAGTGTTTATAAAATTTATGGATTACAGTTGAGGTTCATCCAGCGGGGGGAATCCAAAATCCTCTTGGCATTATTTCTTATAAAATATAAGAAAAATATTTGGAACAAAAAATCCATATCTCCAATTCAATCCCTAATTCAAAACGAGATTCATTAATTTCTTGCATCAAAGCTTGAAGCAAGTGTTTATAAAATTTATGGATTACAGTTGAGGTTCATCCAGCGGGGGAATCCAAAATCCTCTTGGCATTATTTCTTATAAAATATAAGAAAAATATTTGGAACAAAAAATCCATATCTCCAATTCAATCCCTAATTCAAAACGAGATTCACTAATTTTTAAGCTTGATACATGTGTTCATCAAAAAAAGTTCATCGATTGAGATACTTCCAATGGACGGAGCTCAAAATCCTCTTGGGAATAATTTTAATATATTTAATAATAAATAATTAAAAGAAAAAAACTTTGAAAAAAAAAATTCTAATTCAAAACTTAAAAATTTGAATATTTAATGTTGGTTTTTAAATTTCAAAGCCACATAACTCGATTTGAGCCTTATCTTTTACTAAAGAAATATGTTACCGATTTTGTAGCTTTTTATGTGATTTATCACTTGTGATAAACAAAGTTTTTTATAAGTTTCATTACTTATGATTTTGGAATTTTTTTTCCTTTATCAAAACATTTTTTGCTTTAAGTTTAATTTTTGGTTGCTTCCAAATCGTCACCAAAGGATGCGTTTGGAAAAATATCATTGAAAATGGATGTAAAAATACATAAAAAATCATAAAAATAAAGCACTTTTCTTTTGCAATTTTTTTTCTAATTCAATAAGTTTTAAATTCGATTAAATTGTCTCAATGCTTCATAAATAATTAATCGATCACAGTTGAGGTTCATCCAGCGGGGGGAATCCAAAATCCTCTTGGCATTATTTCTTATAAAATATAAGAAAAATATTTGGAACAAAAAATCCATATCTCCAATTCAATCCCTAATTCAAAACGAGATTCACTAATTTTTAAGCTTGATACATGTGTTCATCAAAAAAAGTTCATCGATTGAGATACTTCCAATGGACGGAGCTCAAAATCCTCTTGGGAATAATTTTAATATATTTAATAATAAATAATTAAAAGAAAAAAACTTTGAAAAAAAAAATTCTAATTCAAAACTTAAAAATTTGAATATTTAATGTTGGTTTTTAAATTTCAAAGCCACATAACTCGATTTGAGCCTTATCTTTTACTAAAGAAATATGTTACCGATTTTGTAGCTTTTTATGTGATTTATCACTTGTGATAAACAAAGTTTTTTATAAGTTTCATTACTTATGATTTTGGAATTTTTTTTCCTTTATCAAAACATTTTTTGCTTTAAGTTTAATTTTTGGTTGCTTCCAAATCGTCACCAAAGGATGCGTTTGGAAAAATATCATTGAAAATGGATGTAAAAATACATAAAAAATCATAAAAATAAAGCACTTTTCTTTTGCAATTTTTTTTCTAATTCAATAAGTTTTAAATTCGATTAAATTGTCTCAATGCTTCATAAATAATTAATCGATCACAGTTGAGGTTCATCCAGCGGGGGGAATCCAAAATCCTCTTGGCATTATTTCTTATAAAATATAAGAAAAATATTTGGAACAAAAAATCCATATCTCCAATTCAATCCCTAATTCAAAACGAGATTCACTAATTTTTAAGCTTGATACATGTGTTCATCAAAAAAAGTTCATCGATTGAGATACTTCCAATGGACGGAGCTCAAAATCCTCTTGGGAATAATTTTAATATATTTAATAATAAATAATTAAAAGAAAAAAACTTTGAAAAAAAAAATTCTAATTCAAAACTTAAAAATTTGAATATTTAATGTTGGTTTTTAAATTTCAAAGCCACATAACTCGATTTGAGCCTTATCTTTTACTAAAGAAATATGTTACCGATTTTGTAGCTTTTTATGTGATTTATCACTTGTGATAAACAAAGTTTTTTATAAGTTTCATTACTTATGATTTTGGAATTTTTTTTCCTTTATCAAAACATTTTTTGCTTTAAGTTTAATTTTTGGTTGCTTCCAAATCGTCACCAAAGGATGCGTTTGGAAAAATATCATTGAAAATGGATGTAAAAATACATAAAAAATCATAAAAATAAAGCACTTTTCTTTTGCAATTTTTTTTCTAATTCAATAAGTTTTAAATTCGATTAAATTGTCTCAATGCTTCATAAATAATTAATCGATCACAGTTGAGGTTCATCCAGCGGGGGGAATCCAAAATCCTCTTGGCATTATTTCTTATAAAATATAAGAAAAATATTTGGAACAAAAAATCCATATCTCCAATTCAATCCCTAATTCAAAACGAGATTCATTAATTTCTTGCATCAAAGCTTGAAGCAAGTGTTTATAAAATTTATGGATTACAGTTGAGGTTCATCCAGCGGGGGGAATCCAAAATCCTCTTGGCATTATTTCTTATAAAATATAAGAAAAATATTTGGAGCAAAAAATCCATATCTCCAATTCAATCCCTAATTCAAAATGAGATTCATTAATTCCTTGCATCAAAGCTTGAAGCAAGTGTTTATAAAATTTATGGATTACAGTTGAGGTTCATCCAGCGGGGGGAATCCAAAATCCTCTTGGCATTATTTCTTATAAAATATAAGAAAAATATTTGGAACAAAAAATCCATATCTCCAATTCAATCCCTAATTCAAAACGAGATTCATTAATTTCTTGCATCAAAGCTTGAAGCAAGTGTTTATAAAATTTATGGATTACAGTTGAGGTTCATCCAGCGGGGGAATCCAAAATCCTCTTGGCATTATTTCTTATAAAATATAAGAAAAATATTTGGAACAAAAAATCCATATCTCCAATTCAATCCCTAATTCAAAACGAGATTCACTAATTTTTAAGCTTGATACATGTGTTAATCAAAAAAAGTTCATCGATTGAGATACTTCCAATGGACGGAGCTCAAAATCCTCTTGGGAATAATTTTAATATATTTAATAATAAATAATGAAAAGAAAAAAACTTCTGAAAAAAAAAATTCTAATTCAAAACTTAAAAATTTGAATATTTAATGTTGGTTTTTAAATTTCAAAGCCACATAACTCGATTTGAGCCTTATCTTTTACTAAAGAAATATGTTACCGATTTTGTAGCTTTTTATGTGATTTATCACTTGTGATAAACAAAGTTTTTTATAAGTTTCATTACTTATGATTTTGGAATTTTTTTTCCTTTATCAAAACATTTTTTGCTTTAAGTTTAATTTTTGGTTGCTTCCAAATCGTCACCAAAGGATGCGTTTGGAAAAATATCATTGAAAATGGATGTAAAAATACATAAAAAATCATAAAAATAAAGCACTTTTCTTTTGCAATTTTTTTTCTAATTCAATAAGTTTTAAATTCGATTAAATTGTCTCAATGCTTCATAAATAATTAATCGATCACAGTTGAGGTTCATCCAGCGGGGGGAATCCAAAATCCTCTTGGCATTATTTCTTATAAAATATAAGAAAAATATTTGGAACAAAAAATCCATATCTCCAATTCAATCCCTAATTCAAAACGAGATTCATTAATTTCTTGCATCAAAGCTTGAAGCAAGTGTTTATAAAATTTATGGATTACAGTTGAGGTTCATCCAGCGGGGGGAATCCAAAATCCTCTTGGCATTATTTCTTATAAAATATAAGAAAAATATTTGGAGCAAAAAATCCATATCTCCAATTCAATCCCTAATTCAAAATGAGATTCATTAATTCCTTGCATCAAAGCTTGAAGCAAGTGTTTATAAAATTTATGGATTACAGTTGAGTTTCATCCAGCGGGGGGAATCCAAAATCCTCTTGGCATTATTTCTTATAAAATATAAGAAAAATATTTGGAACAAAAAATCCATATCTCCAATTCAATCCCTAATTCAAAACGAGATTCACTAATTTTTAAGCTTGATACATGTGTTAATCAAAAAAAGTTCATCGATTGAGATACTTCCAATGGACGGAGCTCAAAATCCTCTTGGGAATAATTTTAATATATTTAATAATAAATAATGAAAAGAAAAAAACTTCTGAAAAAAAAAATTCTAATTCAAAACTTAAAAATTTGAATATTTAATGTTGGTTTTTAAATTTCAAAGCCACATAACTCGATTTGAGCCTTATCTTTTACTAAAGAAATATGTTACCGATTTTGTAGCTTTTTATGTGATTTATCACTTGTGATAAACAAAGTTTTTTATAAGTTTCATTACTTATGATTTTGGAATTTTTTTTCCTTTATCAAAACATTTTTTGCTTTAAGTTTAATTTTTGGTTGCTTCCAAATCGTCACCAAAGGATGCGTTTGGAAAAATATCATTGAAAATGGATGTAAAAATACATAAAAAATCATAAAAATAAAGCACTTTTCTTTTGCAATTTTTTTTCTAATTCAATAAGTTTTAAATTCGATTAAATTGTCTCAATGCTTCATAAATAATTAATCGATCACAGTTGAGGTTCATCCAGCGGGGGGAATCCAAAATCCTCTTGGCATTATTTCTTATAAAATATAAGAAAAATATTTGGAACAAAAAATCCATATCTCCAATTCAATCCCTAATTCAAAACGAGATTCATTAATTTCTTGCATCAAAGCTTGAAGCAAGTGTTTATAAAATTTATGGATTACAGTTGAGGTTCATCCAGCGGGGGGAATCCAAAATCCTCTTGGCATTATTTCTTATAAAATATAAGAAAAATATTTGGAGCAAAAAATCCATATCTCCAATTCAATCCCTAATTCAAAATGAGATTCATTAATTCCTTGCATCAAAGCTTGAAGCAAGTGTTTATAAAATTTATGGATTACAGTTGAGTTTCATCCAGCGGGGGGAATCCAAAATCCTCTTGGCATTATTTCTTATAAAATATAAGAAAAATATTTGGAACAAAAAATCCATATCTCCAATTCAATCCCTAATTCAAAACGAGATTCACTAATTTTTAAGCTTGATACATGTGTTCATCAAAAAAAGTTCATCGATTGAGATACTTCCAATGGACGGAGCTCAAAATCCTCTTGGGAATAATTTTAATATATTTAATAATAAATAATTAAAAGAAAAAAACTTTGAAAAAAAAAATTCTAATTCAAAACTTAAAAATTTGAATATTTAATGTTGGTTTTTAAATTTCAAAGCCACATAACTCGATTTGAGCCTTATCTTTTACTAAAGAAATATGTTACCGATTTTGTAGCTTTTTATGTGATTTATCACTTGTGATAAACAAAGTTTTTTATAAGTTTCATTACTTATGATTTTGGAATTTTTTTTCCTTTATCAAAACATTTTTTGCTTTAAGTTTAATTTTTGGTTGCTTCCAAATCGTCACCAAAGGATGCGTTTGGAAAAATATCATTGAAAATGGATGTAAAAATACATAAAAAATCATAAAAATAAAGCACTTTTCTTTTGCAATTTTTTTTCTAATTCAATAAGTTTTAAATTCGATTAAATTGTCTCAATGCTTCATAAATAATTAATCGATCACAGTTGAGGTTCATCCAGCGGGGGGAATCCAAAATCCTCTTGGCATTATTTCTTATAAAATATAAGAAAAATATTTGGAACAAAAAATCCATATCTCCAATTCAATCCCTAATTCAAAACGAGATTCATTAATTTCTTGCATCAAAGCTTGAAGCAAGTGTTTATAAAATTTATGGATTACAGTTGAGGTTCATCCAGCGGGGGGAATCCAAAATCCTCTTGGCATTATTTCTTATAAAATATAAGAAAAATATTTGGAGCAAAAAATCCATATCTCCAATTCAATCCCTAATTCAAAATGAGATTCATTAATTCCTTGCATCAAAGCTTGAAGCAAGTGTTTATAAAATTTATGGATTACAGTTGAGTTTCATCCAGCGGGGGGAATCCAAAATCCTCTTGGCATTATTTCTTATAAAATATAAGAAAAATATTTGGAACAAAAAATCCATATCTCCAATTCAATCCCTAATTCAAAACGAGATTCACTAATTTTTAAGCTTGATACATGTGTTAATCAAAAAAAGTTCATCGATTGAGATACTTCCAATGGACGGAGCTCAAAATCCTCTTGGGAATAATTTTAATATATTTAATAATAAATAATGAAAAGAAAAAAACTTCTGAAAAAAAAAATTCTAATTCAAAACTTAAAAATTTGAATATTTAATGTTGGTTTTTAAATTTCAAAGCCACATAACTCGATTTGAGCCTTATCTTTTACTAAAGAAATATGTTACCGATTTTGTAGCTTTTTATGTGATTTATCACTTGTGATAAACAAAGTTTTTTATAAGTTTCATTACTTATGATTTTGGAATTTTTTTTCCTTTATCAAAACATTTTTTGCTTTAAGTTTAATTTTTGGTTGCTTCCAAATCGTCACCAAAGGATGCGTTTGGAAAAATATCATTGAAAATGGATGTAAAAATACATAAAAAATCATAAAAATAAAGCACTTTTCTTTTGCAATTTTTTTTCTAATTCAATAAGTTTTAAATTCGATTAAATTGTCTCAATGCTTCATAAATAATTAATCGATCACAGTTGAGGTTCATCCAGCGGGGGGAATCCAAAATCCTCTTGGCATTATTTCTTATAAAATATAAGAAAAATATTTGGAACAAAAAATCCATATCTCCAATTCAATCCCTAATTCAAAACGAGATTCATTAATTTCTTGCATCAAAGCTTGAAGCAAGTGTTTATAAAATTTATGGATTACAGTTGAGGTTCATCCAGCGGGGGGAATCCAAAATCCTCTTGGCATTATTTCTTATAAAATATAAGAAAAATATTTGGAGCAAAAAATCCATATCTCCAATTCAATCCCTAATTCAAAATGAGATTCATTAATTCCTTGCATCAAAGCTTGAAGCAAGTGTTTATAAAATTTATGGATTACAGTTGAGTTTCATCCAGCGGGGGGAATCCAAAATCCTCTTGGCATTATTTCTTATAAAATATAAGAAAAATATTTGGAACAAAAAATCCATATCTCCAATTCAATCCCTAATTCAAAACGAGATTCACTAATTTTTAAGCTTGATACATGTGTTAATCAAAAAAAGTTCATCGATTGAGATACTTCCAATGGACGGAGCTCAAAATCCTCTTGGGAATAATTTTAATATATTTAATAATAAATAATGAAAAGAAAAAAACTTCTGAAAAAAAAAATTCTAATTCAAAACTTAAAAATTTGAATATTTAATGTTGGTTTTTAAATTTCAAAGCCACATAACTCGATTTGAGCCTTATCTTTTACTAAAGAAATATGTTACCGATTTTGTAGCTTTTTATGTGATTTATCACTTGTGATAAACAAAGTTTTTTATAAGTTTCATTACTTATGATTTTGGAATTTTTTTTCCTTTATCAAAACATTTTTTGCTTTAAGTTTAATTTTTGGTTGCTTCCAAATCGTCACCAAAGGATGCGTTTGGAAAAATATCATTGAAAATGGATGTAAAAATACATAAAAAATCATAAAAATAAAGCACTTTTCTTTTGCAATTTTTTTTCTAATTCAATAAGTTTTAAATTCGATTAAATTGTCTCAATGCTTCATAAATAATTAATCGATCACAGTTGAGGTTCATCCAGCGGGGGGAATCCAAAATCCTCTTGGCATTATTTCTTATAAAATATAAGAAAAATATTTGGAACAAAAAATCCATATCTCCAATTCAATCCCTAATTCAAAACGAGATTCATTAATTTCTTGCATCAAAGCTTGAAGCAAGTGTTTATAAAATTTATGGATTACAGTTGAGGTTCATCCAGCGGGGGGAATCCAAAATCCTCTTGGCATTATTTCTTATAAAATATAAGAAAAATATTTGGAGCAAAAAATCCATATCTCCAATTCAATCCCTAATTCAAAATGAGATTCATTAATTCCTTGCATCAAAGCTTGAAGCAAAAAATAAAAAAGTTTTGTAAAAAAGTCAACACAACATTAAGGTTGTGCAAGAATTGCATTAAAAGCAATTACTTGAAGACTTTAGGTTATGATAGTTAAAGAAATAAAATCAAAAATCAAAATTGTAAATAAATGTCACAACAGCATTAAGGCTGTTAGCTAAGCTTTGCTAATGCAATAACTTAGTTTAATGACATTGTGAATAAATAAAATTCAACTTAAAAAAAATCACTTTAAAGCGAGATCTTTAAGATTGAATTTTTTTGATTTATTGATTTTTGAATGTTAAAAAAATCAAAAAATATAAATGAATGAATGTCATAACAGCATTAAGGTTGTTAGCTAAGCTTTGCTAATGCAATAACTTAGTTTAATGACATTGGAAATAAATAAAATTCAACTTAAAAAAAACACATTAAAGCGAGATCTTTAAGATTGAATTTTTATGGTTTTATTATTTTTGGATGTTTCGGCCCTGAACCCTAAACATCCTAATTATAAAAGTAAATTTGTATTTTACATTTGTTTGAAAAGGAAACCTGCATCGTTGGGCCTCATCAGTAGAGTTCGATGGTCTAAGGTTTGAAATAAAATTATAATAAAATTAAAGAGTTTAGTTGAGCGATGATGAAAGTTGAAAAAAAGGGAAAAAGAAATTAGAGAAAAAATAAATTTTTTGAAGATTGAAAAAAGGAAGTGGTTATTTTGGCTTTATATGCATAAGAGCAATAATATTTTATCGTTGTTGTTTTGAAGCAATGTTTAGTATCATCCAATAATTGTTAGAATTCTAAAGCTAATTCAAGAAATGCCACAGAAGCGACCAATTGAACGTGATATTAATGGTGATGAAGGAATGCATTCAGGAGCCAAAATGCCTAATTTGGACTTGCAGGTATGTTTTATAATTTATATAATTTTCTCATCTTTTTACTTTTTGTTTTTTAGGATCAAATTGATAAATTGTCTTCAGTTGTTAATGTATTGGCTCCCGTTGTTCATCGATTGGATGCAGATAATTCAAAAGAATTTTTGATGATTTACAATGTTGATTTTGCACTTACAAACAATAGAAAGGATAATCGTAAATTATTGCTCAATGGCGTGTTTGAATTACTGGATCATATTTTGGATAAAAATTATTCATCAACCGCTGTTGGATCTCCAGAATATCTTGGTAAAACTGAAAAGAAATTCATTAAAGTTAAACTTGGTTCGCTATTGGTTAATAATGTTATGGATTCACTTCATCGCCTGAAAACGTTCAAGCCAAAGCTGTTTAAAGTTAATGGTCGAATTGATGTTCAACGATGTTTATCAAATAGTTCAATGAAGAAACGGAAGATTGGATTAATTATCAAGCAAGAATTGATCGCTATGTTCAAGGATATGCTGCATCAAAAGAAGATTAATGCTGTACCTTTTGTTCTGCTTAAAGGTAATACAATTAAAGTAGGAGCTGATGAACCTAAAACTTTTGATATTGTTAAAGATCTAATTGTAAATTTTAACTTTTGTTTAATGCATTTTATCTTGTTTTGTATATTTTGTCTTTGTAAGTAATATTCAAATAAACTTATGTAACTTTTTGTATTTCTTATTTGTTCAGTTAAATGAAGTTAAAGTATTTGTGTTTGTTTAGAACTTTATTCTTGTGTTTTTTGATTGTTTCTTTATGGTAATTATTGCGTATCAGTAGGTTTTCTAGATTTTCATAGGCGTTTTTAAAGTTATGTTTATTGCTTGAAACTCTCGCTGTTCTTAATGTTTCTCCCTCAATTATGTTATGTTTATAAACTGTAGGAATATTTGAGCGATAATTTGAGTATCTAAGCACGTCAAAGGTGTATGCGTCAGTTTTATTATATAAATTGTAGTTGATTCCTTGATTTAATTCAACCGTAATATCGAGGTAATTTGTTTTAAATTCGGATTCATGTGTAGTTTCGAGTGTTAAACTTTCATGGTAAATATTATTGGCAATTTTTTGAAAGTCGATATTTTTATGGTTGATTACAATTATGTCGTCCATGTATCTGGATGGAGCAATATTTTTTACAAAAAATTGGTTTTCTTTATTATGACAGTATTTGTATTCCATCATAGTCAAAGTTAAATCTGCAATTTCAGGTGAAGCGTTATTGCCTTGTGGAATTCCATTGATTTGTTTAAAAATTATTGTGGCGAATTTTGCATAGCTATTATCAAGTGTTTGAATTAGTAAATCCATGATATCTTCTTTAGTAAAGCAATTTTCCATCCCATTTTCTTTTGCTTCCCTGAATTGGCAGTAATTATATCCAACTTTTAAATATTCCTTTTTACTGTTTTTAAAGCATAATTCAATTAGGTTGCTTATGTTTTGAATTACAACGGTGTGAGGTAAATTAGTAAATAAGTTGTTAAAATCAGCGCAAAATAATTTTAAATTATCTTTTTTTGTTAAATTTTCTATTTTTTCAATGAACTCTTGACTGTTTTTTATTGACCAATAATTTTTTAAGCTTGTCCTATTTTCAATAACTTTGCAATAATTTTTTAATTGGTTTTTAAAATGTTTTAATATTTGTTGTAGTTTTTTTGATAGTTCTTTAATTCCGCTATTACTTGCACCTGTAATAAATCTGAATTTTATTGGGGTTTTATGCAACTTGGGTATTGCGTAAATTTTTGGAATAACTTTTTCTTTTTCACAATTCATTTTTATTTTTCTGTTTTCGTTAAGTATGCAGCATTTTGTATAAACTTCGTCTAAATTTATTTCGCTTATTTTATAAGTGTCATTACCTTTAATATTTTCTTTATCCCATCCTAATTCTTTTTGCAGACTTTCAACGTATAGTTTTTTGCAAGTAAATGCATAGTTATTTGTTGCTTTATCGGCCGTTGTAATAATAAAATGTTTTTTAATGTTTTCAAGTTCTTTTTTGGCTTTTTGGTTGAAAATTGGTTTATTTTTGTTTAAGTTAAAGAAAAGAGATTTAGCGAGTTTTTTTATTTCTTTTTTCCAAAGTTTTTCCAATTTTAAGGCTTGTTTGTTAGTGATTTTATATTTTTTAATTAGTTTATTTTGAAATTGGCAGAAGACTTTATTTATTTCTTCTTCGATTTCTTTTTTTGTTACAATATTTATATCTCTAAATTTAGTACCCATTTTTAGTGTTTTTTTAAGATTAAGATTTTTTATAAAGTTAATATCCCCCGTTATGATATGTTTATGGTGGTTATCAAAGTATGGATGTTCTGGTGAACACATACATTTAGAGGTGTTGATTTCTTTAACTTGATTTATAGTGAGGTTATTTAAAAATTGGTTGTAATTAAAAACTTTAGTACTGATCGGTGGCAGACATTTTTTAATTATTCTGAACTTAGCATTGTCGTGTAATATTATTTGGTTTTCTTTTAATATTTTGTTTAAAATTTTTCCAAGTTTAATTTTATCCAGGACTGGATGGATATGAGTTAGACTTATGTTTAGAAAATTATTTGTTACCATTCTAGATTTCTTATCATTAGTTTTAAAACTTAATAGTTTTAAATCGTTTTTTTTAAATGTCAAAGTATTTTCGTCTTTAGTTAATTTATTTTTAATATTTTTGGAGGTGTTGTAATAAAGTTGGAATAATTCGTTTGTTTCAGCTGTGATGATTTTATTTTTTATTTCGGTTGAGCTAGTATTATTTAACTTCTTTTTTCGTTTTCTGTTATTGCCTCTTGTGTTTTTTATTCGTGGAAAGTTGAAATTAAAATATGGCAATTTATCTAATTTTTCTTTTATTAAAGATAAATTTGTTAGGTTTCCTATTGCCTTAATATTGTCGTTTAATCCATATGGATATGCAGTCATTAAAAGTCTGATCCATGTGTCTTCGGTATTTAAGCGAGTTTGTCTATCTTCTAAATCAATATTATCCAGGACATCTATTTCAAAATCATTATTTTCATGATTTATAAAATGTTGGCATAAGACAGTTTTTTCAGTTCCATTTTTGATGTTATTTAAATGTTCGCTAATTCTTTGTTTTAATTTTCTTTTTGTTTCTCCTACATATTGCTTTTTGCATATTTTACAAGTTAAGAGATAAACTAAATTATTTGAACAGCAATTAAATTTATTGGTTTTACAGGTTAAATATTTATCTTTAGTTACGCTGCTTTCAACAAAATTACGATTATTTAATCTAGGACATACTTTACAGTTTTTCTTTTTACACTTGTATCCTTCTTGATCTGTAGTTTTAAATGGTTTTATGATTCTTTTTCTTCTTTCCTTTGATATAGTTGCTATGTAATTTTTATAAAAGTTAAAAGGTTTCGAAATTAGAGTTTTTTTAAACCAATTGGGATGACCCTCCTGGCGGCGGTTTCTCCACCAAGACGGCACGAGATGTGTTTTAGAGAGCGGCCTCTCTCGGTACAGGCATGAAAACCGTATTTTTTACAACTGCTGGCAGCATGGTCAGATCCCTCCCGTCCGGATCTCCACTTTTATCACTCAAAGGCAGTTGAACGGTTCACGTTGAATCCGTTTAATAAACCATATTTGAATAATTTTGTAAGTTATAACTAATTTCGAAGAAAGAATAAGAAGGAAATTATTAAATATATATTGTACAGATTTAGGGTTTTTGAATTGCCCTTTTATGAAGAGAGGAAAGAAGGAAAGAGAAAGAATGGTTAAGATTAAATAATTTTAATTGAATAAAATTATAAGTTGTAAGCTGAAATAATGTTGAAAGAGTAATTTAAGTCACATTTTGTGTGGGATGAAAGAATAAGGTTTATAAACAGTGTGGATGTCGGGTTCTTGGAATTCTTTCGAATTCCAAAGCGGGCATTATTTAAATGAAAATTATAAATTATTGTTATAAGCAGAGTTCACTCAGGAAGTTTTAATTTATAGTGAAAGGAATTTTATAAATGAAATTTTAATTTCCTGGGTTCGTAGATTTATTCCAAAGAGTGGGCTTTTTCAACCTCACATCAATTTGGAAGTAAATCAACAAATTACAAAAAATAAAAAAGTTTTGTAAAAAAGTCAACACAACATTAAGGTTGTGCAAGAATTGCATTAAAAGCAATTACTTGAAGACTTTAGGTTATGATAGTTAAAGAAATAAAATCAAAAATCAAAATTGTAAATAAATGTCACAACAGCATTAAGGCTGTTAGCTAAGCTTTGCTAATGCAATAACTTAGTTTAATGACATTGTGAATAAATAAAATTCAACTTAAAAAAAATCACTTTAAAGCGAGATCTTTAAGATTGAATTTTTTTGATTTATTGATTTTTGAATGTTAAAAAAATCAAAAAATATAAATGAATGAATGTCATAACAGCATTAAGGTTGTTAGCTAAGCTTTGCTAATGCAATAACTTAGTTTAATGACATTGGAAATAAATAAAATTCAACTTAAAAAAAACACATTAAAGCGAGATCTTTAAGATTGAATTTTTATGGTTTTATTATTTTTGGATGTTTCGGCCCTGAACCCTAAACATCCTAATTATAAAAGTAAATTTGTATTTTACATTTGTTTGAAAAGGAAACCTGCATCGTTGGGCCTCATCAGTAGAGTTCGATGGTCTAAGGTTTGAAATAAAATTATAATAAAATTAAAGAGTTTAGTTGAGCGATGATGAAAGTTGAAAAAAAGGGAAAAAGAAATTAGAGAAAAAATAAATTTTTTGAAGATTGAAAAAAGGAAGTGGTTATTTTGGCTTTATATGCATAAGAGCAATAATATTTTATCGTTGTTGTTTTGAAGCAATGTTTAGTATCATCCAATAATTGTTAGAATTCTAAAGCTAATTCAAGAAATGCCACAGAAGCGACCAATTGAACGTGATATTAATGGTGATGAAGGAATGCATTCAGGAGCCAAAATGCCTAATTTGGACTTGCAGGTATGTTTTATAATTTATATAATTTTCTCATCTTTTTACTTTTTGTTTTTTAGGATCAAATTGATAAATTGTCTTCAGTTGTTAATGTATTGGCTCCCGTTGTTCATCGATTGGATGCAGATAATTCAAAAGAATTTTTGATGATTTACAATGTTGATTTTGCAC
Organism: Panagrolaimus kolymaensis; assembly: GCA_028622995.1. Taxonomy (NCBI): domain Eukaryota; kingdom Metazoa; phylum Nematoda; class Chromadorea; order Rhabditida; family Panagrolaimidae; genus Panagrolaimus; species Panagrolaimus kolymaensis. The sequence goes on along the minus strand of JAJQJQ010000125.1, from coordinate 46,823 downwards.
TTACAAACAATAGAAAGGATAATCGTAAATTATTGCTCAATGGCGTGTTTGAATTACTGGATCATATTTTGGATAAAAATTATTCATCAACCGCTGTTGGATCTCCAGAATATCTTGGTAAAACTGAAAAGAAATTCATTAAAGTTAAACTTGGTTCGCTATTGGTTAATAATGTTATGGATTCACTTCATCGCCTGAAAACGTTCAAGCCAAAGCTGTTTAAAGTTAATGGTCGAATTGATGTTCAACGATGTTTATCAAATAGTTCAATGAAGAAACGGAAGATTGGATTAATTATCAAGCAAGAATTGATCGCTATGTTCAAGGATATGCTGCATCAAAAGAAGATTAATGCTGTACCTTTTGTTCTGCTTAAAGGTAATACAATTAAAGTAGGAGCTGATGAACCTAAAACTTTTGATATTGTTAAAGATCTAATTGTAAATTTTAACTTTTGTTTAATGCATTTTATCTTGTTTTGTATATTTTGTCTTTGTAAGTAATATTCAAATAAACTTATGTAACTTTTTGTATTTCTTATTTGTTCAGTTAAATGAAGTTAAAGTATTTGTGTTTGTTTAGAACTTTATTCTTGTGTTTTTTGATTGTTTCTTTATGGTAATTATTGCGTATCAGTAGGTTTTCTAGATTTTCATAGGCGTTTTTAAAGTTATGTTTATTGCTTGAAACTCTCGCTGTTCTTAATGTTTCTCCCTCAATTATGTTATGTTTATAAACTGTAGGAATATTTGAGCGATAATTTGAGTATCTAAGCACGTCAAAGGTGTATGCGTCAGTTTTATTATATAAATTGTAGTTGATTCCTTGATTTAATTCAACCGTAATATCGAGGTAATTTGTTTTAAATTCGGATTCATGTGTAGTTTCGAGTGTTAAACTTTCATGGTAAATATTATTGGCAATTTTTTGAAAGTCGATATTTTTATGGTTGATTACAATTATGTCGTCCATGTATCTGGATGGAGCAATATTTTTTACAAAAAATTGGTTTTCTTTATTATGACAGTATTTGTATTCCATCATAGTCAAAGTTAAATCTGCAATTTCAGGTGAAGCGTTATTGCCTTGTGGAATTCCATTGATTTGTTTAAAAATTATTGTGGCGAATTTTGCATAGCTATTATCAAGTGTTTGAATTAGTAAATCCATGATATCTTCTTTAGTAAAGCAATTTTCCATCCCATTTTCTTTTGCTTCCCTGAATTGGCAGTAATTATATCCAACTTTTAAATATTCCTTTTTACTGTTTTTAAAGCATAATTCAATTAGGTTGCTTATGTTTTGAATTACAACGGTGTGAGGTAAATTAGTAAATAAGTTGTTAAAATCAGCGCAAAATAATTTTAAATTATCTTTTTTTGTTAAATTTTCTATTTTTTCAATGAACTCTTGACTGTTTTTTATTGACCAATAATTTTTTAAGCTTGTCCTATTTTCAATAACTTTGCAATAATTTTTTAATTGGTTTTTAAAATGTTTTAATATTTGTTGTAGTTTTTTTGATAGTTCTTTAATTCCGCTATTACTTGCACCTGTAATAAATCTGAATTTTATTGGGGTTTTATGCAACTTGGGTATTGCGTAAATTTTTGGAATAACTTTTTCTTTTTCACAATTCATTTTTATTTTTCTGTTTTCGTTAAGTATGCAGCATTTTGTATAAACTTCGTCTAAATTTATTTCGCTTATTTTATAAGTGTCATTACCTTTAATATTTTCTTTATCCCATCCTAATTCTTTTTGCAGACTTTCAACGTATAGTTTTTTGCAAGTAAATGCATAGTTATTTGTTGCTTTATCGGCCGTTGTAATAATAAAATGTTTTTTAATGTTTTCAAGTTCTTTTTTGGCTTTTTGGTTGAAAATTGGTTTATTTTTGTTTAAGTTAAAGAAAAGAGATTTAGCGAGTTTTTTTATTTCTTTTTTCCAAAGTTTTTCCAATTTTAAGGCTTGTTTGTTAGTGATTTTATATTTTTTAATTAGTTTATTTTGAAATTGGCAGAAGACTTTATTTATTTCTTCTTCGATTTCTTTTTTTGTTACAATATTTATATCTCTAAATTTAGTACCCATTTTTAGTGTTTTTTTAAGATTAAGATTTTTTATAAAGTTAATATCCCCCGTTATGATATGTTTATGGTGGTTATCAAAGTATGGATGTTCTGGTGAACACATACATTTAGAGGTGTTGATTTCTTTAACTTGATTTATAGTGAGGTTATTTAAAAATTGGTTGTAATTAAAAACTTTAGTACTGATCGGTGGCAGACATTTTTTAATTATTCTGAACTTAGCATTGTCGTGTAATATTATTTGGTTTTCTTTTAATATTTTGTTTAAAATTTTTCCAAGTTTAATTTTATCCAGGACTGGATGGATATGAGTTAGACTTATGTTTAGAAAATTATTTGTTACCATTCTAGATTTCTTATCATTAGTTTTAAAACTTAATAGTTTTAAATCGTTTTTTTTAAATGTCAAAGTATTTTCGTCTTTAGTTAATTTATTTTTAATATTTTTGGAGGTGTTGTAATAAAGTTGGAATAATTCGTTTGTTTCAGCTGTGATGATTTTATTTTTTATTTCGGTTGAGCTAGTATTATTTAACTTCTTTTTTCGTTTTCTGTTATTGCCTCTTGTGTTTTTTATTCGTGGAAAGTTGAAATTAAAATATGGCAATTTATCTAATTTTTCTTTTATTAAAGATAAATTTGTTAGGTTTCCTATTGCCTTAATATTGTCGTTTAATCCATATGGATATGCAGTCATTAAAAGTCTGATCCATGTGTCTTCGGTATTTAAGCGAGTTTGTCTATCTTCTAAATCAATATTATCCAGGACATCTATTTCAAAATCATTATTTTCATGATTTATAAAATGTTGGCATAAGACAGTTTTTTCAGTTCCATTTTTGATGTTATTTAAATGTTCGCTAATTCTTTGTTTTAATTTTCTTTTTGTTTCTCCTACATATTGCTTTTTGCATATTTTACAAGTTAAGAGATAAACTAAATTATTTGAACAGCAATTAAATTTATTGGTTTTACAGGTTAAATATTTATCTTTAGTTACGCTGCTTTCAACAAAATTACGATTATTTAATCTAGGACATACTTTACAGTTTTTCTTTTTACACTTGTATCCTTCTTGATCTGTAGTTTTAAATGGTTTTATGATTCTTTTTCTTCTTTCCTTTGATATAGTTGCTATGTAATTTTTATAAAAGTTAAAAGGTTTCGAAATTAGAGTTTTTTTAAACCAATTGGGATGACCCTCCTGGCGGCGGTTTCTCCACCAAGACGGCACGAGATGTGTTTTAGAGAGCGGCCTCTCTCGGTACAGGCATGAAAACCGTATTTTTTACAACTGCTGGCAGCATGGTCAGATCCCTCCCGTCCGGATCTCCACTTTTATCACTCAAAGGCAGTTGAACGGTTCACGTTGAATCCGTTTAATAAACCATATTTGAATAATTTTGTAAGTTATAACTAATTTCGAAGAAAGAATAAGAAGGAAATTATTAAATATATATTGTACAGATTTAGGGTTTTTGAATTGCCCTTTTATGAAGAGAGGAAAGAAGGAAAGAGAAAGAATGGTTAAGATTAAATAATTTTAATTGAATAAAATTATAAGTTGTAAGCTGAAATAATGTTGAAAGAGTAATTTAAGTCACATTTTGTGTGGGATGAAAGAATAAGGTTTATAAACAGTGTGGATGTCGGGTTCTTGGAATTCTTTCGAATTCCAAAGCGGGCATTATTTAAATGAAAATTATAAATTATTGTTATAAGCAGAGTTCACTCAGGAAGTTTTAATTTATAGTGAAAGGAATTTTATAAATGAAATTTTAATTTCCTGGGTTCGTAGATTTATTCCAAAGAGTGGGCTTTTTCAACCTCACATCAATTTGGAAGTAAATCAACAAATTACAAAAAATAAAAAAGTTTTGTAAAAAAGTCAACACAACATTAAGGTTGTGCAAGAATTGCATTAAAAGCAATTACTTGAAGACTTTAGGTTATGATAGTTAAAGAAATAAAATCAAAAATCAAAATTGTAAATAAATGTCACAACAGCATTAAGGCTGTTAGCTAAGCTTTGCTAATGCAATAACTTAGTTTAATGACATTGTGAATAAATAAAATTCAACTTAAAAAAAATCACTTTAAAGCGAGATCTTTAAGATTGAATTTTTTTGATTTATTGATTTTTGAATGTTAAAAAAATCAAAAAATATAAATGAATGAATGTCATAACAGCATTAAGGTTGTTAGCTAAGCTTTGCTAATGCAATAACTTAGTTTAATGACATTGGAAATAAATAAAATTCAACTTAAAAAAAACACATTAAAGCGAGATCTTTAAGATTGAATTTTTATGGTTTTATTATTTTTGGATGTTTCGGCCCTGAACCCTAAACATCCTAATTATAAAAGTAAATTTGTATTTTACATTTGTTTGAAAAGGAAACCTGCATCGTTGGGCCTCATCAGTAGAGTTCGATGGTCTAAGGTTTGAAATAAAATTATAATAAAATTAAAGAGTTTAGTTGAGCGATGATGAAAGTTGAAAAAAAGGGAAAAAGAAATTAGAGAAAAAATAAATTTTTTGAAGATTGAAAAAAGGAAGTGGTTATTTTGGCTTTATATGCATAAGAGCAATAATATTTTATCGTTGTTGTTTTGAAGCAATGTTTAGTATCATCCAATAATTGTTAGAATTCTAAAGCTAATTCAAGAAATGCCACAGAAGCGACCAATTGAACGTGATATTAATGGTGATGAAGGAATGCATTCAGGAGCCAAAATGCCTAATTTGGACTTGCAGGTATGTTTTATAATTTATATAATTTTCTCATCTTTTTACTTTTTGTTTTTTAGGATCAAATTGATAAATTGTCTTCAGTTGTTAATGTATTGGCTCCCGTTGTTCATCGATTGGATGCAGATAATTCAAAAGAATTTTTGATGATTTACAATGTTGATTTTGCACTTACAAACAATAGAAAGGATAATCGTAAATTATTGCTCAATGGCGTGTTTGAATTACTGGATCATATTTTGGATAAAAATTATTCATCAACCGCTGTTGGATCTCCAGAATATCTTGGTAAAACTGAAAAGAAATTCATTAAAGTTAAACTTGGCTCGCTATTGGTTAATAATGTTATGGATTCACTTCATCGCCTGAAAACGTTCAAGCCAAAGCTGTTTAAAGTTAATGGTCGAATTGATGTTCAACGATGTTTATCAAATAGTTCAATGAAGAAACGGAAGATTGGATTAATTATCAAGCAAGAATTGATCGCTATGTTCAAGGATATGCTGCATCAAAAGAAGATTAATGCTGTACCTTTTGTTCTGCTTAAAGGTAATACAATTAAAGTAGGAGCTGATGAACCTAAAACTTTTGATATTGTTAAAGATCTAATTGTAAATTTTAACTTTTGTTTAATGCATTTTATCTTGTTTTGTATATTTTGTCTTTGTAAGTAATATTCAAATAAACTTATGTAACTTTTTGTATTTCTTATTTGTTCAGTTAAATGAAGTTAAAGTATTTGTGTTTGTTTAGAACTTTATTCTTGTGTTTTTTGATTGTTTCTTTATGGTAATTATTGCGTATCAGTAGGTTTTCTAGATTTTCATAGGCGTTTTTAAAGTTATGTTTATTGCTTGAAACTCTCGCTGTTCTTAATGTTTCTCCCTCAATTATGTTATGTTTATAAACTGTAGGAATATTTGAGCGATAATTTGAGTATCTAAGCACGTCAAAGGTGTATGCGTCAGTTTTATTATATAAATTGTAGTTGATTCCTTGATTTAATTCAACCGTAATATCGAGGTAATTTGTTTTAAATTCGGATTCATGTGTAGTTTCGAGTGTTAAACTTTCATGGTAAATATTATTGGCAATTTTTTGAAAGTCGATATTTTTATGGTTGATTACAATTATGTCGTCCATGTATCTGGATGGAGCAATATTTTTTACAAAAAATTGGTTTTCTTTATTATGACAGTATTTGTATTCCATCATAGTCAAAGTTAAATCTGCAATTTCAGGTGAAGCGTTATTGCCTTGTGGAATTCCATTGATTTGTTTAAAAATTATTGTGGCGAATTTTGCATAGCTATTATCAAGTGTTTGAATTAGTAAATCCATGATATCTTCTTTAGTAAAGCAATTTTCCATCCCATTTTCTTTTGCTTCCCTGAATTGGCAGTAATTATATCCAACTTTTAAATATTCCTTTTTACTGTTTTTAAAGCATAATTCAATTAGGTTGCTTATGTTTTGAATTACAACGGTGTGAGGTAAATTAGTAAATAAGTTGTTAAAATCAGCGCAAAATAATTTTAAATTATCTTTTTTTGTTAAATTTTCTATTTTTTCAATGAACTCTTGACTGTTTTTTATTGACCAATAATTTTTTAAGCTTGTCCTATTTTCAATAACTTTGCAATAATTTTTTAATTGGTTTTTAAAATGTTTTAATATTTGTTGTAGTTTTTTTGATAGTTCTTTAATTCCGCTATTACTTGCACCTGTAATAAATCTGAATTTTATTGGGGTTTTATGCAACTTGGGTATTGCGTAAATTTTTGGAATAACTTTTTCTTTTTCACAATTCATTTTTATTTTTCTGTTTTCGTTAAGTATGCAGCATTTTGTATAAACTTCGTCTAAATTTATTTCGCTTATTTTATAAGTGTCATTACCTTTAATATTTTCTTTATCCCATCCTAATTCTTTTTGCAGACTTTCAACGTATAGTTTTTTGCAAGTAAATGCATAGTTATTTGTTGCTTTATCGGCCGTTGTAATAATAAAATGTTTTTTAATGTTTTCAAGTTCTTTTTTGGCTTTTTGGTTGAAAATTGGTTTATTTTTGTTTAAGTTAAAGAAAAGAGATTTAGCGAGTTTTTTTATTTCTTTTTTCCAAAGTTTTTCCAATTTTAAGGCTTGTTTGTTAGTGATTTTATATTTTTTAATTAGTTTATTTTGAAATTGGCAGAAGACTTTATTTATTTCTTCTTCGATTTCTTTTTTTGTTACAATATTTATATCTCTAAATTTAGTACCCATTTTTAGTGTTTTTTTAAGATTAAGATTTTTTATAAAGTTAATATCCCCCGTTATGATATGTTTATGGTGGTTATCAAAGTATGGATGTTCTGGTGAACACATACATTTAGAGGTGTTGATTTCTTTAACTTGATTTATAGTGAGGTTATTTAAAAATTGGTTGTAATTAAAAACTTTAGTACTGATCGGTGGCAGACATTTTTTAATTATTCTGAACTTAGCATTGTCGTGTAATATTATTTGGTTTTCTTTTAATATTTTGTTTAAAATTTTTCCAAGTTTAATTTTATCCAGGACTGGATGGATATGAGTTAGACTTATGTTTAGAAAATTATTTGTTACCATTCTAGATTTCTTATCATTAGTTTTAAAACTTAATAGTTTTAAATCGTTTTTTTTAAATGTCAAAGTATTTTCGTCTTTAGTTAATTTATTTTTAATATTTTTGGAGGTGTTGTAATAAAGTTGGAATAATTCGTTTGTTTCAGCTGTGATGATTTTATTTTTTATTTCGGTTGAGCTAGTATTATTTAACTTCTTTTTTCGTTTTCTGTTATTGCCTCTTGTGTTTTTTATTCGTGGAAAGTTGAAATTAAAATATGGCAATTTATCTAATTTTTCTTTTATTAAAGATAAATTTGTTAGGTTTCCTATTGCCTTAATATTGTCGTTTAATCCATATGGATATGCAGTCATTAAAAGTCTGATCCATGTGTCTTCGGTATTTAAGCGAGTTTGTCTATCTTCTAAATCAATATTATCCAGGACATCTATTTCAAAATCATTATTTTCATGATTTATAAAATGTTGGCATAAGACAGTTTTTTCAGTTCCATTTTTGATGTTATTTAAATGTTCGCTAATTCTTTGTTTTAATTTTCTTTTTGTTTCTCCTACATATTGCTTTTTGCATATTTTACAAGTTAAGAGATAAACTAAATTATTTGAACAGCAATTAAATTTATTGGTTTTACAGGTTAAATATTTATCTTTAGTTACGCTGCTTTCAACAAAATTACGATTATTTAATCTAGGACATACTTTACAGTTTTTCTTTTTACACTTGTATCCTTCTTGATCTGTAGTTTTAAATGGTTTTATGATTCTTTTTCTTCTTTCCTTTGATATAGTTGCTATGTAATTTTTATAAAAGTTAAAAGGTTTCGAAATTAGAGTTTTTTTAAACCAATTGGGATGACCCTCCTGGCGGCGGTTTCTCCACCAAGACGGCACGAGATGTGTTTTAGAGAGCGGCCTCTCTCGGTACAGGCATGAAAACCGTATTTTTTACAACTGCTGGCAGCATGGTCAGATCCCTCCCGTCCGGATCTCCACTTTTATCACTCAAAGGCAGTTGAACGGTTCACGTTGAATCCGTTTAATAAACCATATTTGAATAATTTTGTAAGTTATAACTAATTTCGAAGAAAGAATAAGAAGGAAATTATTAAATATATATTGTACAGATTTAGGGTTTTTGAATTGCCCTTTTATGAAGAGAGGAAAGAAGGAAAGAGAAAGAATGGTTAAGATTAAATAATTTTAATTGAATAAAATTATAAGTTGTAAGCTGAAATAATGTTGAAAGAGTAATTTAAGTCACATTTTGTGTGGGATGAAAGAATAAGGTTTATAAACAGTGTGGATGTCGGGTTCTTGGAATTCTTTCGAATTCCAAAGCGGGCATTATTTAAATGAAAATTATAAATTATTGTTATAAGCAGAGTTCACTCAGGAAGTTTTAATTTATAGTGAAAGGAATTTTATAAATGAAATTTTAATTTCCTGGGTTCGTAGATTTATTCCAAAGAGTGGGCTTTTTCAACCTCACATCAATTTGGAAGTAAATCAACAAATTACAAAAAATAAAAAAGTTTTGTAAAAAAGTCAACACAACATTAAGGTTGTGCAAGAATTGCATTAAAAGCAATTACTTGAAGACTTTAGGTTATGATAGTTAAAGAAATAAAATCAAAAATCAAAATTGTAAATAAATGTCACAACAGCATTAAGGCTGTTAGCTAAGCTTTGCTAATGCAATAACTTAGTTTAATGACATTGTGAATAAATAAAATTCAACTTAAAAAAAATCACTTTAAAGCGAGATCTTTAAGATTGAATTTTTTTGATTTATTGATTTTTGAATGTTAAAAAAATCAAAAAATATAAATGAATGAATGTCATAACAGCATTAAGGTTGTTAGCTAAGCTTTGCTAATGCAATAACTTAGTTTAATGACATTGGAAATAAATAAAATTCAACTTAAAAAAAACACATTAAAGCGAGATCTTTAAGATTGAATTTTTATGGTTTTATTATTTTTGGATGTTTCGGCCCTGAACCCTAAACATCCTAATTATAAAAGTAAATTTGTATTTTACATTTGTTTGAAAAGGAAACCTGCATCGTTGGGCCTCATCAGTAGAGTTCGATGGTCTAAGGTTTGAAATAAAATTATAATAAAATTAAAGAGTTTAGTTGAGCGATGATGAAAGTTGAAAAAAAGGGAAAAAGAAATTAGAGAAAAAATAAATTTTTTGAAGATTGAAAAAAGGAAGTGGTTATTTTGGCTTTATATGCATAAGAGCAATAATATTTTATCGTTGTTGTTTTGAAGCAATGTTTAGTATCATCCAATAATTGTTAGAATTCTAAAGCTAATTCAAGAAATGCCACAGAAGCGACCAATTGAACGTGATATTAATGGTGATGAAGGAATGCATTCAGGAGCCAAAATGCCTAATTTGGACTTGCAGGTATGTTTTATAATTTATATAATTTTCTCATCTTTTTACTTTTTGTTTTTTAGGATCAAATTGATAAATTGTCTTCAGTTGTTAATGTATTGGCTCCCGTTGTTCATCGATTGGATGCAGATAATTCAAAAGAATTTTTGATGATTTACAATGTTGATTTTGCACTTACAAACAATAGAAAGGATAATCGTAAATTATTGCTCAATGGCGTGTTTGAATTACTGGATCATATTTTGGATAAAAATTATTCATCAACCGCTGTTGGATCTCCAGAATATCTTGGTAAAACTGAAAAGAAATTCATTAAAGTTAAACTTGGTTCGCTATTGGTTAATAATGTTATGGATTCACTTCATCGCCTGAAAACGTTCAAGCCAAAGCTGTTTAAAGTTAATGGTCGAATTGATGTTCAACGATGTTTATCAAATAGTTCAATGAAGAAACGGAAGATTGGATTAATTATCAAGCAAGAATTGATCGCTATGTTCAAGGATATGCTGCATCAAAAGAAGATTAATGCTGTACCTTTTGTTCTGCTTAAAGGTAATACAATTAAAGTAGGAGCTGATGAACCTAAAACTTTTGATATTGTTAAAGATCTAATTGTAAATTTTAACTTTTGTTTAATGCATTTTATCTTGTTTTGTATATTTTGTCTTTGTAAGTAATATTCAAATAAACTTATGTAACTTTTTGTATTTCTTATTTGTTCAGTTAAATGAAGTTAAAGTATTTGTGTTTGTTTAGAACTTTATTCTTGTGTTTTTTGATTGTTTCTTTATGGTAATTATTGCGTATCAGTAGGTTTTCTAGATTTTCATAGGCGTTTTTAAAGTTATGTTTATTGCTTGAAACTCTCGCTGTTCTTAATGTTTCTCCCTCAATTATGTTATGTTTATAAACTGTAGGAATATTTGAGCGATAATTTGAGTATCTAAGCACGTCAAAGGTGTATGCGTCAGTTTTATTATATAAATTGTAGTTGATTCCTTGATTTAATTCAACCGTAATATCGAGGTAATTTGTTTTAAATTCGGATTCATGTGTAGTTTCGAGTGTTAAACTTTCATGGTAAATATTATTGGCAATTTTTTGAAAGTCGATATTTTTATGGTTGATTACAATTATGTCGTCCATGTATCTGGATGGAGCAATATTTTTTACAAAAAATTGGTTTTCTTTATTATGACAGTATTTGTATTCCATCATAGTCAAAGTTAAATCTGCAATTTCAGGTGAAGCGTTATTGCCTTGTGGAATTCCATTGATTTGTTTAAAAATTATTGTGGCGAATTTTGCATAGCTATTATCAAGTGTTTGAATTAGTAAATCCATGATATCTTCTTTAGTAAAGCAATTTTCCATCCCATTTTCTTTTGCTTCCCTGAATTGGCAGTAATTATATCCAACTTTTAAATATTCCTTTTTACTGTTTTTAAAGCATAATTCAATTAGGTTGCTTATGTTTTGAATTACAACGGTGTGAGGTAAATTAGTAAATAAGTTGTTAAAATCAGCGCAAAATAATTTTAAATTATCTTTTTTTGTTAAATTTTCTATTTTTTCAATGAACTCTTGACTGTTTTTTATTGACCAATAATTTTTTAAGCTTGTCCTATTTTCAATAACTTTGCAATAATTTTTTAATTGGTTTTTAAAATGTTTTAATATTTGTTGTAGTTTTTTTGATAGTTCTTTAATTCCGCTATTACTTGCACCTGTAATAAATCTGAATTTTATTGGGGTTTTATGCAACTTGGGTATTGCGTAAATTTTTGGAATAACTTTTTCTTTTTCACAATTCATTTTTATTTTTCTGTTTTCGTTAAGTATGCAGCATTTTGTATAAACTTCGTCTAAATTTATTTCGCTTATTTTATAAGTGTCATTACCTTTAATATTTTCTTTATCCCATCCTAATTCTTTTTGCAGACTTTCAACGTATAGTTTTTTGCAAGTAAATGCATAGTTATTTGTTGCTTTATCGGCCGTTGTAATAATAAAATGTTTTTTAATGTTTTCAAGTTCTTTTTTGGCTTTTTGGTTGAAAATTGGTTTATTTTTGTTTAAGTTAAAGAAAAGAGATTTAGCGAGTTTTTTTATTTCTTTTTTCCAAAGTTTTTCCAATTTTAAGGCTTGTTTGTTAGTGATTTTATATTTTTTAATTAGTTTATTTTGAAATTGGCAGAAGACTTTATTTATTTCTTCTTCGATTTCTTTTTTTGTTACAATATTTATATCTCTAAATTTAGTACCCATTTTTAGTGTTTTTTTAAGATTAAGATTTTTTATAAAGTTAATATCCCCCGTTATGATATGTTTATGGTGGTTATCAAAGTATGGAAACATTCAAAAATCAATAAATCAAAAAAATTCAATCTTAAAGATCTCGCTTTAAAGTGATTTTTTTTAAGTTGAATTTTATTTATTCACAATGTCATTAAACTAAGTTATTGCATTAGCAAAGCTTAGCTAACAGCCTTAATGCTGTTGTGACATTTATTTACAATTTTGATTTTTGATTTTATTTCTTTAACTATCATAACCTAAAGTCTTCAAGTAATTGCTTTTAATGCAATTCTTGCACAACCTTAATGTTGTGTTGACTTTTTTACAAAACTTTTTTATTTTTTGTAATTTGTTGATTTACTTCCAAATTGATGTGAGGTTGAAAAAGCCCACTCTTTGGAATAAATCTACGAACCCAGGAAATTAAAATTTCATTTATAAAATTCCTTTCACTATAAATTAAAACTTCCTGAGTGAACTCTGCTTATAACAATAATTTATAATTTTCATTTAAATAATGCCCGCTTTGGAATTCGAAAGAATTCCAAGAACCCGACATCCACACTGTTTATAAACCTTATTCTTTCATCCCACACAAAATGTGACTTAAATTACTCTTTCAACATTATTTCAGCTTACAACTTATAATTTTATTCAATTAAAATTATTTAATCTTAACCATTCTTTCTCTTTCCTTCTTTCCTCTCTTCATAAAAGGGCAATTCAAAAACCCTAAATCTGTACAATATATATTTAATAATTTCCTTCTTATTCTTTCTTCGAAATTAGTTATAACTTACAAAATTATTCAAATATGGTTTATTAAACGGATTCAACGTGAACCGTTCAACTGCCTTTGAGTGATAAAAGTGGAGATCCGGACGGGAGGGATCTGACCATGCTGCCAGCAGTTGTAAAAAATACGGTTTTCATGCCTGTACCGAGAGAGGCCGCTCTCTAAAACACATCTCGTGCCGTCTTGGTGGAGAAACCGGATTACAGTTGAGGTTCATCCAGCGGGGGAATCCAAAATCCTCTTGGCATTATTTCTTATAAAATATAAGAAAAATATTTGGAACAAAAAATCCATATCTCCAATTCAATCCCTAATTCAAAACGAGATTCACTAATTTTTAAGCTTGATACATGTGTTCATCAAAAAAAGTTCATCGATTGAGATACTTCCAATGGACGGAGCTCAAAATCCTCTTGGGAATAATTTTAATATATTTAATAATAAATAATTAAAAGAAAAAAACTTTGAAAAAAAAAATTCTAATTCAAAACTTAAAAATTTGAATATTTAATGTTGGTTTTTAAATTTCAAAGCCACATAACTCGATTTGAGCCTTATCTTTTACTAAAGAAATATGTTACCGATTTTGTAGCTTTTTATGTGATTTATCACTTGTGATAAACAAAGTTTTTTATAAGTTTCATTACTTATGATTTTGGAATTTTTTTTCCTTTATCAAAACATTTTTTGCTTTAAGTTTAATTTTTGGTTGCTTCCAAATCGTCACCAAAGGATGCGTTTGGAAAAATATCATTGAAAATGGATGTAAAAATACATAAAAAATCATAAAAATAAAGCACTTTTCTTTTGCAATTTTTTTTCTAATTCAATAAGTTTTAAATTCGATTAAATTGTCTCAATGCTTCATAAATAATTAATCGATCACAGTTGAGGTTCATCCAGCGGGGGGAATCCAAAATCCTCTTGGCATTATTTCTTATAAAATATAAGAAAAATATTTGGAACAAAAAATCCATATCTCCAATTCAATCCCTAATTCAAAACGAGATTCATTAATTTCTTGCATCAAAGCTTGAAGCAAGTGTTTATAAAATTTATGGATTACAGTTGAGGTTCATCCAGCGGGGGGAATCCAAAATCCTCTTGGCATTATTTCTTATAAAATATAAGAAAAATATTTGGAGCAAAAAATCCATATCTCCAATTCAATCCCTAATTCAAAATGAGATTCATTAATTCCTTGCATCAAAGCTTGAAGCAAGTGTTTATAAAATTTATGGATTACAGTTGAGTTTCATCCAGCGGGGGGAATCCAAAATCCTCTTGGCATTATTTCTTATAAAATATAAGAAAAATATTTGGAACAAAAAATCCATATCTCCAATTCAATCCCTAATTCAAAACGAGATTCACTAATTTTTAAGCTTGATACATGTGTTAATCAAAAAAAGTTCATCGATTGAGATACTTCCAATGGACGGAGCTCAAAATCCTCTTGGGAATAATTTTAATATATTTAATAATAAATAATGAAAAGAAAAAAACTTCTGAAAAAAAAAATTCTAATTCAAAACTTAAAAATTTGAATATTTAATGTTGGTTTTTAAATTTCAAAGCCACATAACTCGATTTGAGCCTTATCTTTTACTAAAGAAATATGTTACCGATTTTGTAGCTTTTTATGTGATTTATCACTTGTGATAAACAAAGTTTTTTATAAGTTTCATTACTTATGATTTTGGAATTTTTTTTCCTTTATCAAAACATTTTTTGCTTTAAGTTTAATTTTTGGTTGCTTCCAAATCGTCACCAAAGGATGCGTTTGGAAAAATATCATTGAAAATGGATGTAAAAATACATAAAAAATCATAAAAATAAAGCACTTTTCTTTTGCAATTTTTTTTCTAATTCAATAAGTTTTAAATTCGATTAAATTGTCTCAATGCTTCATAAATAATTAATCGATCACAGTTGAGGTTCATCCAGCGGGGGGAATCCAAAATCCTCTTGGCATTATTTCTTATAAAATATAAGAAAAATATTTGGAGCAAAAAATCCATATCTCCAATTCAATCCCTAATTCAAAATGAGATTCATTAATTCCTTGCATCAAAGCTTGAAGCAAGTGTTTATAAAATTTATGGATTACAGTTGAGGTTCATCCAGCGGGGGGAATCCAAAATCCTCTTGGCATTATTTCTTATAAAATATAAGAAAAATATTTGGAACAAAAAATCCATATCTCCAATTCAATCCCTAATTCAAAACGAGATTCATTAATTTCTTGCATCAAAGCTTGAAGCAAGTGTTTATAAAATTTATGGATTACAGTTGAGGTTCATCCAGCGGGGGAATCCAAAATCCTCTTGGCATTATTTCTTATAAAATATAAGAAAAATATTTGGAACAAAAAATCCATATCTCCAATTCAATCCCTAATTCAAAACGAGATTCATTAATTTCTTGCATCAAAGCTTGAAGCAAGTGTTTATAAAATTTATGGATTACAGTTGAGGTTCATCCAGCGGGGGGAATCCAAAATCCTCTTGGCATTATTTCTTATAAAATATAAGAAAAATATTTGGAGCAAAAAATCCATATCTCCAATTCAATCCCTAATTCAAAATGAGATTCATTAATTCCTTGCATCAAAGCTTGAAGCAAGTGTTTATAAAATTTATGGATTACAGTTGAGTTTCATCCAGCGGGGGGAATCCAAAATCCTCTTGGCATTATTTCTTATAAAATATAAGAAAAATATTTGGAACAAAAAATCCATATCTCCAATTCAATCCCTAATTCAAAACGAGATTCACTAATTTTTAAGCTTGATACATGTGTTAATCAAAAAAAGTTCATCGATTGAGATACTTCCAATGGACGGAGCTCAAAATCCTCTTGGGAATAATTTTAATATATTTAATAATAAATAATGAAAAGAAAAAAACTTCTGAAAAAAAAAATTCTAATTCAAAACTTAAAAATTTGAATATTTAATGTTGGTTTTTAAATTTCAAAGCCACATAACTCGATTTGAGCCTTATCTTTTACTAAAGAAATATGTTACCGATTTTGTAGCTTTTTATGTGATTTATCACTTGTGATAAACAAAGTTTTTTATAAGTTTCATTACTTATGATTTTGGAATTTTTTTTCCTTTATCAAAACATTTTTTGCTTTAAGTTTAATTTTTGGTTGCTTCCAAATCGTCACCAAAGGATGCGTTTGGAAAAATATCATTGAAAATGGATGTAAAAATACATAAAAAATCATAAAAATAAAGCACTTTTCTTTTGCAATTTTTTTTCTAATTCAATAAGTTTTAAATTCGATTAAATTGTCTCAATGCTTCATAAATAATTAATCGATCACAGTTGAGGTTCATCCAGCGGGGGGAATCCAAAATCCTCTTGGCATTATTTCTTATAAAATATAAGAAAAATATTTGGAGCAAAAAATCCATATCTCCAATTCAATCCCTAATTCAAAATGAGATTCATTAATTCCTTGCATCAAAGCTTGAAGCAAGTGTTTATAAAATTTATGGATTACAGTTGAGGTTCATCC
Organism: Panagrolaimus kolymaensis; assembly: GCA_028622995.1. NCBI lineage: Eukaryota > Metazoa > Nematoda > Chromadorea > Rhabditida > Panagrolaimidae > Panagrolaimus > Panagrolaimus kolymaensis. Next base: position 30,343 of record JAJQJQ010000125.1, on the reverse strand, counting down.
AGCGGGGGGAATCCAAAATCCTCTTGGCATTATTTCTTATAAAATATAAGAAAAATATTTGGAACAAAAAATCCATATCTCCAATTCAATCCCTAATTCAAAACGAGATTCATTAATTTCTTGCATCAAAGCTTGAAGCAAGTGTTTATAAAATTTATGGATTACAGTTGAGGTTCATCCAGCGGGGGAATCCAAAATCCTCTTGGCATTATTTCTTATAAAATATAAGAAAAATATTTGGAACAAAAAATCCATATCTCCAATTCAATCCCTAATTCAAAACGAGATTCATTAATTTCTTGCATCAAAGCTTGAAGCAAGTGTTTATAAAATTTATGGATTACAGTTGAGGTTCATCCAGCGGGGGGAATCCAAAATCCTCTTGGCATTATTTCTTATAAAATATAAGAAAAATATTTGGAGCAAAAAATCCATATCTCCAATTCAATCCCTAATTCAAAATGAGATTCATTAATTCCTTGCATCAAAGCTTGAAGCAAGTGTTTATAAAATTTATGGATTACAGTTGAGTTTCATCCAGCGGGGGGAATCCAAAATCCTCTTGGCATTATTTCTTATAAAATATAAGAAAAATATTTGGAACAAAAAATCCATATCTCCAATTCAATCCCTAATTCAAAACGAGATTCACTAATTTTTAAGCTTGATACATGTGTTAATCAAAAAAAGTTCATCGATTGAGATACTTCCAATGGACGGAGCTCAAAATCCTCTTGGGAATAATTTTAATATATTTAATAATAAATAATGAAAAGAAAAAAACTTCTGAAAAAAAAAATTCTAATTCAAAACTTAAAAATTTGAATATTTAATGTTGGTTTTTAAATTTCAAAGCCACATAACTCGATTTGAGCCTTATCTTTTACTAAAGAAATATGTTACCGATTTTGTAGCTTTTTATGTGATTTATCACTTGTGATAAACAAAGTTTTTTATAAGTTTCATTACTTATGATTTTGGAATTTTTTTTCCTTTATCAAAACATTTTTTGCTTTAAGTTTAATTTTTGGTTGCTTCCAAATCGTCACCAAAGGATGCGTTTGGAAAAATATCATTGAAAATGGATGTAAAAATACATAAAAAATCATAAAAATAAAGCACTTTTCTTTTGCAATTTTTTTTCTAATTCAATAAGTTTTAAATTCGATTAAATTGTCTCAATGCTTCATAAATAATTAATCGATCACAGTTGAGGTTCATCCAGCGGGGGGAATCCAAAATCCTCTTGGCATTATTTCTTATAAAATATAAGAAAAATATTTGGAGCAAAAAATCCATATCTCCAATTCAATCCCTAATTCAAAATGAGATTCATTAATTCCTTGCATCAAAGCTTGAAGCAAGTGTTTATAAAATTTATGGATTACAGTTGAGGTTCATCCAGCGGGGGGAATCCAAAATCCTCTTGGCATTATTTCTTATAAAATATAAGAAAAATATTTGGAACAAAAAATCCATATCTCCAATTCAATCCCTAATTCAAAACGAGATTCATTAATTTCTTGCATCAAAGCTTGAAGCAAGTGTTTATAAAATTTATGGATTACAGTTGAGGTTCATCCAGCGGGGGAATCCAAAATCCTCTTGGCATTATTTCTTATAAAATATAAGAAAAATATTTGGAACAAAAAATCCATATCTCCAATTCAATCCCTAATTCAAAACGAGATTCATTAATTTCTTGCATCAAAACTTGAAGCAAGTGTTTATAAAATTTATGGATTACAGTTGAGGTTCATCCAGCGGGGGGAATCCAAAATCCTCTTGGCATTATTTCTTATAAAATATAAGAAAAATATTTGGAGCAAAAAATCCATATCTCCAATTCAATCCCTAATTCAAAATGAGATTCATTAATTCCTTGCATCAAAGCTTGAAGCAAGTGTTTATAAAATTTATGGATTACAGTTGAGTTTCATCCAGCGGGGGGAATCCAAAATCCTCTTGGCATTATTTCTTATAAAATATAAGAAAAATATTTGGAACAAAAAATCCATATCTCCAATTCAATCCCTAATTCAAAACGAGATTCACTAATTTTTAAGCTTGATACATGTGTTCATCAAAAAAAGTTCATCGATTGAGATACTTCCAATGGACGGAGCTCAAAATCCTCTTGGGAATAATTTTAATATATTTAATAATAAATAATTAAAAGAAAAAAACTTTGAAAAAAAAAATTCTAATTCAAAACTTAAAAATTTGAATATTTAATGTTGGTTTTTAAATTTCAAAGCCACATAACTCGATTTGAGCCTTATCTTTTACTAAAGAAATATGTTACCGATTTTGTAGCTTTTTATGTGATTTATCACTTGTGATAAACAAAGTTTTTTATAAGTTTCATTACTTATGATTTTGGAATTTTTTTTCCTTTATCAAAACATTTTTTGCTTTAAGTTTAATTTTTGGTTGCTTCCAAATCGTCACCAAAGGATGCGTTTGGAAAAATATCATTGAAAATGGATGTAAAAATACATAAAAAATCATAAAAATAAAGCACTTTTCTTTTGCAATTTTTTTTCTAATTCAATAAGTTTTAAATTCGATTAAATTGTCTCAATGCTTCATAAATAATTAATCGATCACAGTTGAGGTTCATCCAGCGGGGGGAATCCAAAATCCTCTTGGCATTATTTCTTATAAAATATAAGAAAAATATTTGGAGCAAAAAATCCATATCTCCAATTCAATCCCTAATTCAAAATGAGATTCATTAATTCCTTGCATCAAAGCTTGAAGCAAGTGTTTATAAAATTTATGGATTACAGTTGAGGTTCATCCAGCGGGGGAATCCAAAATCCTCTTGGCATTATTTCTTATAAAATATAAGAAAAATATTTGGAACAAAAAATCCATATCTCCAATTCAATCCCTAATTCAAAACGAGATTCATTAATTTCTTGCATCAAAGCTTGAAGCAAGTGTTTATAAAATTTATGGATTACAGTTGAGGTTCATCCAGCGGGGGAATCCAAAATCCTCTTGGCATTATTTCTTATAAAATATAAGAAAAATATTTGGAACAAAAAATCCATATCTCCAATTCAATCCCTAATTCAAAACGAGATTCATTAATTTCTTGCATCAAAACTTGAAGCAAGTGTTTATAAAATTTATGGATTACAGTTGAGGTTCATCCAGCGGGGGGAATCCAAAATCCTCTTGGCATTATTTCTTATAAAATATAAGAAAAATATTTGGAGCAAAAAATCCATATCTCCAATTCAATCCCTAATTCAAAATGAGATTCATTAATTCCTTGCATCAAAGCTTGAAGCAAGTGTTTATAAAATTTATGGATTACAGTTGAGTTTCATCCAGCGGGGGGAATCCAAAATCCTCTTGGCATTATTTCTTATAAAATATAAGAAAAATATTTGGAACAAAAAATCCATATCTCCAATTCAATCCCTAATTCAAAACGAGATTCACTAATTTTTAAGCTTGATACATGTGTTCATCAAAAAAAGTTCATCGATTGAGATACTTCCAATGGACGGAGCTCAAAATCCTCTTGGGAATAATTTTAATATATTTAATAATAAATAATTAAAAGAAAAAAACTTTGAAAAAAAAAATTCTAATTCAAAACTTAAAAATTTGAATATTTAATGTTGGTTTTTAAATTTCAAAGCCACATAACTCGATTTGAGCCTTATCTTTTACTAAAGAAATATGTTACCGATTTTGTAGCTTTTTATGTGATTTATCACTTGTGATAAACAAAGTTTTTTATAAGTTTCATTACTTATGATTTTGGAATTTTTTTTCCTTTATCAAAACATTTTTTGCTTTAAGTTTAATTTTTGGTTGCTTCCAAATCGTCACCAAAGGATGCGTTTGGAAAAATATCATTGAAAATGGATGTAAAAATACATAAAAAATCATAAAAATAAAGCACTTTTCTTTTGCAATTTTTTTTCTAATTCAATAAGTTTTAAATTCGATTAAATTGTCTCAATGCTTCATAAATAATTAATCGATCACAGTTGAGGTTCATCCAGCGGGGGGAATCCAAAATCCTCTTGGCATTATTTCTTATAAAATATAAGAAAAATATTTGGAGCAAAAAATCCATATCTCCAATTCAATCCCTAATTCAAAATGAGATTCATTAATTCCTTGCATCAAAGCTTGAAGCAAGTGTTTATAAAATTTATGGATTACAGTTGAGGTTCATCCAGCGGGGGAATCCAAAATCCTCTTGGCATTATTTCTTATAAAATATAAGAAAAATATTTGGAACAAAAAATCCATATCTCCAATTCAATCCCTAATTCAAAACGAGATTCATTAATTTCTTGCATCAAAGCTTGAAGCAAGTGTTTATAAAATTTATGGATTACAGTTGAGGTTCATCCAGCGGGGGAATCCAAAATCCTCTTGGCATTATTTCTTATAAAATATAAGAAAAATATTTGGAACAAAAAATCCATATCTCCAATTCAATCCCTAATTCAAAACGAGATTCATTAATTTCTTGCATCAAAACTTGAAGCAAGTGTTTATAAAATTTATGGATTACAGTTGAGGTTCATCCAGCGGGGGGAATCCAAAATCCTCTTGGCATTATTTCTTATAAAATATAAGAAAAATATTTGGAGCAAAAAATCCATATCTCCAATTCAATCCCTAATTCAAAATGAGATTCATTAATTCCTTGCATCAAAGCTTGAAGCAAGTGTTTATAAAATTTATGGATTACAGTTGAGTTTCATCCAGCGGGGGGAATCCAAAATCCTCTTGGCATTATTTCTTATAAAATATAAGAAAAATATTTGGAACAAAAAATCCATATCTCCAATTCAATCCCTAATTCAAAACGAGATTCACTAATTTTTAAGCTTGATACATGTGTTCATCAAAAAAAGTTCATCGATTGAGATACTTCCAATGGACGGAGCTCAAAATCCTCTTGGGAATAATTTTAATATATTTAATAATAAATAATTAAAAGAAAAAAACTTTGAAAAAAAAAATTCTAATTCAAAACTTAAAAATTTGAATATTTAATGTTGGTTTTTAAATTTCAAAGCCACATAACTCGATTTGAGCCTTATCTTTTACTAAAGAAATATGTTACCGATTTTGTAGCTTTTTATGTGATTTATCACTTGTGATAAACAAAGTTTTTTATAAGTTTCATTACTTATGATTTTGGAATTTTTTTTCCTTTATCAAAACATTTTTTGCTTTAAGTTTAATTTTTGGTTGCTTCCAAATCGTCACCAAAGGATGCGTTTGGAAAAATATCATTGAAAATGGATGTAAAAATACATAAAAAATCATAAAAATAAAGCACTTTTCTTTTGCAATTTTTTTTCTAATTCAATAAGTTTTAAATTCGATTAAATTGTCTCAATGCTTCATAAATAATTAATCGATCACAGTTGAGGTTCATCCAGCGGGGGGAATCCAAAATCCTCTTGGCATTATTTCTTATAAAATATAAGAAAAATATTTGGAGCAAAAAATCCATATCTCCAATTCAATCCCTAATTCAAAATGAGATTCATTAATTCCTTGCATCAAAGCTTGAAGCAAGTGTTTATAAAATTTATGGATTACAGTTGAGGTTCATCCAGCGGGGGGAATCCAAAATCCTCTTGGCATTATTTCTTATAAAATATAAGAAAAATATTTGGAACAAAAAATCCATATCTCCAATTCAATCCCTAATTCAAAACGAGATTCATTAATTTCTTGCATCAAAGCTTGAAGCAAGTGTTTATAAAATTTATGGATTACAGTTGAGGTTCATCCAGCGGGGGGAATCCAAAATCCTCTTGGCATTATTTCTTATAAAATATAAGAAAAATATTTGGAACAAAAAATCCATATCTCCAATTCAATCCCTAATTCAAAACGAGATTCACTAATTTTTAAGCTTGATACATGTGTTCATCAAAAAAAGTTCATCGATTGAGATACTTCCAATGGACGGAGCTCAAAATCCTCTTGGGAATAATTTTAATATATTTAATAATAAATAATTAAAAGAAAAAAACTTTGAAAAAAAAAATTCTAATTCAAAACTTAAAAATTTGAATATTTAATGTTGGTTTTTAAATTTCAAAGCCACATAACTCGATTTGAGCCTTATCTTTTACTAAAGAAATATGTTACCGATTTTGTAGCTTTTTATGTGATTTATCACTTGTGATAAACAAAGTTTTTTATAAGTTTCATTACTTATGATTTTGGAATTTTTTTTCCTTTATCAAAACATTTTTTGCTTTAAGTTTAATTTTTGGTTGCTTCCAAATCGTCACCAAAGGATGCGTTTGGAAAAATATCATTGAAAATGGATGTAAAAATACATAAAAAATCATAAAAATAAAGCACTTTTCTTTTGCAATTTTTTTTCTAATTCAATAAGTTTTAAATTCGATTAAATTGTCTCAATGCTTCATAAATAATTAATCGATCACAGTTGAGGTTCATCCAGCGGGGGGAATCCAAAATCCTCTTGGCATTATTTCTTATAAAATATAAGAAAAATATTTGGAACAAAAAATCCATATCTCCAATTCAATCCCTAATTCAAAACGAGATTCATTAATTTCTTGCATCAAAGCTTGAAGCAAGTGTTTATAAAATTTATGGATTACAGTTGAGGTTCATCCAGCGGGGGGAATCCAAAATCCTCTTGGCATTATTTCTTATAAAATATAAGAAAAATATTTGGAGCAAAAAATCCATATCTCCAATTCAATCCCTAATTCAAAATGAGATTCATTAATTCCTTGCATCAAAGCTTGAAGCAAGTGTTTATAAAATTTATGGATTACAGTTGAGTTTCATCCAGCGGGGGGAATCCAAAATCCTCTTGGCATTATTTCTTATAAAATATAAGAAAAATATTTGGAACAAAAAATCCATATCTCCAATTCAATCCCTAATTCAAAACGAGATTCACTAATTTTTAAGCTTGATACATGTGTTAATCAAAAAAAGTTCATCGATTGAGATACTTCCAATGGACGGAGCTCAAAATCCTCTTGGGAATAATTTTAATATATTTAATAATAAATAATGAAAAGAAAAAAACTTCTGAAAAAAAAAATTCTAATTCAAAACTTAAAAATTTGAATATTTAATGTTGGTTTTTAAATTTCAAAGCCACATAACTCGATTTGAGCCTTATCTTTTACTAAAGAAATATGTTACCGATTTTGTAGCTTTTTATGTGATTTATCACTTGTGATAAACAAAGTTTTTTATAAGTTTCATTACTTATGATTTTGGAATTTTTTTTCCTTTATCAAAACATTTTTTGCTTTAAGTTTAATTTTTGGTTGCTTCCAAATCGTCACCAAAGGATGCGTTTGGAAAAATATCATTGAAAATGGATGTAAAAATACATAAAAAATCATAAAAATAAAGCACTTTTCTTTTGCAATTTTTTTTCTAATTCAATAAGTTTTAAATTCGATTAAATTGTCTCAATGCTTCATAAATAATTAATCGATCACAGTTGAGGTTCATCCAGCGGGGGGAATCCAAAATCCTCTTGGCATTATTTCTTATAAAATATAAGAAAAATATTTGGAACAAAAAATCCATATCTCCAATTCAATCCCTAATTCAAAACGAGATTCATTAATTTCTTGCATCAAAGCTTGAAGCAAGTGTTTATAAAATTTATGGATTACAGTTGAGGTTCATCCAGCGGGGGGAATCCAAAATCCTCTTGGCATTATTTCTTATAAAATATAAGAAAAATATTTGGAGCAAAAAATCCATATCTCCAATTCAATCCCTAATTCAAAATGAGATTCATTAATTCCTTGCATCAAAGCTTGAAGCAAGTGTTTATAAAATTTATGGATTACAGTTGAGGTTCATCCAGCGGGGGGAATCCAAAATCCTCTTGGCATTATTTCTTATAAAATATAAGAAAAATATTTGGAACAAAAAATCCATATCTCCAATTCAATCCCTAATTCAAAACGAGATTCATTAATTTCTTGCATCAAAGCTTGAAGCAAGTGTTTATAAAATTTATGGATTACAGTTGAGGTTCATCCAGCGGGGGGAATCCAAAATCCTCTTGGCATTATTTCTTATAAAATATAAGAAAAATATTTGGAGCAAAAAATCCATATCTCCAATTCAATCCCTAATTCAAAATGAGATTCATTAATTCCTTGCATCAAAGCTTGAAGCAAGTGTTTATAAAATTTATGGATTACAGTTGAGGTTCATCCAGCGGGGGAATCCAAAATCCTCTTGGCATTATTTCTTATAAAATATAAGAAAAATATTTGGAACAAAAAATCCATATCTCCAATTCAATCCCTAATTCAAAACGAGATTCACTAATTTTTAAGCTTGATACATGTGTTCATCAAAAAAAGTTCATCGATTGAGATACTTCCAATGGACGGAGCTCAAAATCCTCTTGGGAATAATTTTAATATATTTAATAATAAATAATTAAAAGAAAAAAACTTTGAAAAAAAAAATTCTAATTCAAAACTTAAAAATTTGAATATTTAATGTTGGTTTTTAAATTTCAAAGCCACATAACTCGATTTGAGCCTTATCTTTTACTAAAGAAATATGTTACCGATTTTGTAGCTTTTTATGTGATTTATCACTTGTGATAAACAAAGTTTTTTATAAGTTTCATTACTTATGATTTTGGAATTTTTTTTCCTTTATCAAAACATTTTTTGCTTTAAGTTTAATTTTTGGTTGCTTCCAAATCGTCACCAAAGGATGCGTTTGGAAAAATATCATTGAAAATGGATGTAAAAATACATAAAAAATCATAAAAATAAAGCACTTTTCTTTTGCAATTTTTTTTCTAATTCAATAAGTTTTAAATTCGATTAAATTGTCTCAATGCTTCATAAATAATTAATCGATCACAGTTGAGGTTCATCCAGCGGGGGGAATCCAAAATCCTCTTGGCATTATTTCTTATAAAATATAAGAAAAATATTTGGAGCAAAAAATCCATATCTCCAATTCAATCCCTAATTCAAAATGAGATTCATTAATTCCTTGCATCAAAGCTTGAAGCAAGTGTTTATAAAATTTATGGATTACAGTTGAGGTTCATCCAGCGGGGGGAATCCAAAATCCTCTTGGCATTATTTCTTATAAAATATAAGAAAAATATTTGGAACAAAAAATCCATATCTCCAATTCAATCCCTAATTCAAAACGAGATTCATTAATTTCTTGCATCAAAGCTTGAAGCAAGTGTTTATAAAATTTATGGATTACAGTTGAGGTTCATCCAGCGGGGGAATCCAAAATCCTCTTGGCATTATTTCTTATAAAATATAAGAAAAATATTTGGAACAAAAAATCCATATCTCCAATTCAATCCCTAATTCAAAACGAGATTCATTAATTTCTTGCATCAAAACTTGAAGCAAGTGTTTATAAAATTTATGGATTACAGTTGAGGTTCATCCAGCGGGGGGAATCCAAAATCCTCTTGGCATTATTTCTTATAAAATATAAGAAAAATATTTGGAGCAAAAAATCCATATCTCCAATTCAATCCCTAATTCAAAATGAGATTCATTAATTCCTTGCATCAAAGCTTGAAGCAAGTGTTTATAAAATTTATGGATTACAGTTGAGTTTCATCCAGCGGGGGGAATCCAAAATCCTCTTGGCATTATTTCTTATAAAATATAAGAAAAATATTTGGAACAAAAAATCCATATCTCCAATTCAATCCCTAATTCAAAACGAGATTCACTAATTTTTAAGCTTGATACATGTGTTCATCAAAAAAAGTTCATCGATTGAGATACTTCCAATGGACGGAGCTCAAAATCCTCTTGGGAATAATTTTAATATATTTAATAATAAATAATTAAAAGAAAAAAACTTTGAAAAAAAAAATTCTAATTCAAAACTTAAAAATTTGAATATTTAATGTTGGTTTTTAAATTTCAAAGCCACATAACTCGATTTGAGCCTTATCTTTTACTAAAGAAATATGTTACTGATTTTGTAGCTTTTTATGTGATTTATCACTTGTGATAAACAAAGTTTTTTATAAGTTTCATTACTTATGATTTTGGAATTTTTTTTCCTTTATCAAAACATTTTTTGCTTTAAGTTTAATTTTTGGTTGCTTCCAAATCGTCACCAAAGGATGCGTTTGGAAAAATATCATTGAAAATGGATGTAAAAATACATAAAAAATCATAAAAATAAAGCACTTTTCTTTTGCAATTTTTTTTCTAATTCAATAAGTTTTAAATTCGATTAAATTGTCTCAATGCTTCATAAATAATTAATCGATCACAGTTGAGGTTCATCCAGCGGGGGGAATCCAAAATCCTCTTGGCATTATTTCTTATAAAATATAAGAAAAATATTTGGAGCAAAAAATCCATATCTCCAATTCAATCCCTAATTCAAAATGAGATTCATTAATTCCTTGCATCAAAGCTTGAAGCAAGTGTTTATAAAATTTATGGATTACAGTTGAGGTTCATCCAGCGGGGGGAATCCAAAATCCTCTTGGCATTATTTCTTATAAAATATAAGAAAAATATTTGGAACAAAAAATCCATATCTCCAATTCAATCCCTAATTCAAAACGAGATTCATTAATTTCTTGCATCAAAGCTTGAAGCAAGTGTTTATAAAATTTATGGATTACAGTTGAGGTTCATCCAGCGGGGGAATCCAAAATCCTCTTGGCATTATTTCTTATAAAATATAAGAAAAATATTTGGAACAAAAAATCCATATCTCCAATTCAATCCCTAATTCAAAACGAGATTCATTAATTTCTTGCATCAAAGCTTGAAGCAAGTGTTTATAAAATTTATGGATTACAGTTGAGGTTCATCCAGCGGGGGGAATCCAAAATCCTCTTGGCATTATTTCTTATAAAATATAAGAAAAATATTTGGAGCAAAAAATCCATATCTCCAATTCAATCCCTAATTCAAAATGAGATTCATTAATTCCTTGCATCAAAGCTTGAAGCAAGTGTTTATAAAATTTATGGATTACAGTTGAGTTTCATCCAGCGGGGGGAATCCAAAATCCTCTTGGCATTATTTCTTATAAAATATAAGAAAAATATTTGGAACAAAAAATCCATATCTCCAATTCAATCCCTAATTCAAAACGAGATTCACTAATTTTTAAGCTTGATACATGTGTTAATCAAAAAAAGTTCATCGATTGAGATACTTCCAATGGACGGAGCTCAAAATCCTCTTGGGAATAATTTTAATATATTTAATAATAAATAATTAAAAGAAAAAAACTTTGAAAAAAAAAATTCTAATTCAAAACTTAAAAATTTGAATATTTAATGTTGGTTTTTAAATTTCAAAGCCACATAACTCGATTTGAGCCTTATCTTTTACTAAAGAAATATGTTACCGATTTTGTAGCTTTTTATGTGATTTATCACTTGTGATAAACAAAGTTTTTTATAAGTTTCATTACTTATGATTTTGGAATTTTTTTTCCTTTATCAAAACATTTTTTGCTTTAAGTTTAATTTTTGGTTGCTTCCAAATCGTCACCAAAGGATGCGTTTGGAAAAATATCATTGAAAATGGATGTAAAAATACATAAAAAATCATAAAAATAAAGCACTTTTCTTTTGCAATTTTTTTTCTAATTCAATAAGTTTTAAATTCGATTAAATTGTCTCAATGCTTCATAAATAATTAATCGATCACAGTTGAGGTTCATCCAGCGGGGGGAATCCAAAATCCTCTTGGCATTATTTCTTATAAAATATAAGAAAAATATTTGGAGCAAAAAATCCATATCTCCAATTCAATCCCTAATTCAAAATGAGATTCATTAATTCCTTGCATCAAAGCTTGAAGCAAGTGTTTATAAAATTTATGGATTACAGTTGAGGTTCATCCAGCGGGGGGAATCCAAAATCCTCTTGGCATTATTTCTTATAAAATATAAGAAAAATATTTGGAGCAAAAAATCCATATCTCCAATTCAATCCCTAATTCAAAATGAGATTCATTAATTCCTTGCATCAAAGCTTGAAGCAAGTGTTTATAAAATTTATGGATTACAGTTGAGGTTCATCCAGCGGGGGGAATCCAAAATCCTCTTGGCATTATTTCTTATAAAATATAAGAAAAATATTTGGAACAAAAAATCCATATCTCCAATTCAATCCCTAATTCAAAACGAGATTCATTAATTTCTTGCATCAAAGCTTGAAGCAAGTGTTTATAAAATTTATGGATCACAGTTGAGGTTCATCCAGCGGGGGGAATCCAAAATCCTCTTGGCATTATTTCTTATAAAATATAAGAAAAATATTTGGAGCAAAAAATCCATATCTCCAATTCAATCCCTAATTCAAAATGAGATTCATTAATTCCTTGCATCAAAGCTTGAAGCAAGTGTTTATAAAATTTATGGATTACAGTTGAGGTTCATCCAGCGGGGGGAATCCAAAATCCTCTTGGCATTATTTCTTATAAAATATAAGAAAAATATTTGGAGCAAAAAATCCATATCTCCAATTCAATCCCTAATTCAAAATGAGATTCATTAATTCCTTGCATCAAAGCTTGAAGCAAGTGTTTATAAAATTTATGGATTACAGTTGAGGTTCATCCAGCGGGGGGAATCCAAAATCCTCTTGGCATTATTTCTTATAAAATATAAGAAAAATATTTGGAACAAAAAATCCATATCTCCAATTCAATCCCTAATTCAAAACGAGATTCATTAATTTCTTGCATCAAAGCTTGAAGCAAGTGTTTATAAAATTTATGGATTACAGTTGAGGTTCATCCAGCGGGGGAATCCAAAATCCTCTTGGCATTATTTCTTATAAAATATAAGAAAAATATTTGGAACAAAAAATCCATATCTCCAATTCAATCCCTAATTCAAAACGAGATTCACTAATTTTTAAGCTTGATACATGTGTTCATCAAAAAAAGTTCATCGATTGAGATACTTCCAATGGACGGAGCTCAAAATCCTCTTGGGAATAATTTTAATATATTTAATAATAAATAATTAAAAGAAAAAAACTTTGAAAAAAAAAATTCTAATTCAAAACTTAAAAATTTGAATATTTAATGTTGGTTTTTAAATTTCAAAGCCACATAACTCGATTTGAGCCTTATCTTTTACTAAAGAAATATGTTACCGATTTTGTAGCTTTTTATGTGATTTATCACTTGTGATAAACAAAGTTTTTTATAAGTTTCATTACTTATGATTTTGGAATTTTTTTTCCTTTATCAAAACATTTTTTGCTTTAAGTTTAATTTTTGGTTGCTTCCAAATCGTCACCAAAGGATGCGTTTGGAAAAATATCATTGAAAATGGATGTAAAAATACATAAAAAATCATAAAAATAAAGCACTTTTCTTTTGCAATTTTTTTTCTAATTCAATAAGTTTTAAATTCGATTAAATTGTCTCAATGCTTCATAAATAATTAATCGATCACAGTTGAGGTTCATCCAGCGGGGGGAATCCAAAATCCTCTTGGCATTATTTCTTATAAAATATAAGAAAAATATTTGGAGCAAAAAATCCATATCTCCAATTCAATCCCTAATTCAAAATGAGATTCATTAATTCCTTGCATCAAAGCTTGAAGCAAGTGTTTATAAAATTTATGGATTACAGTTGAGGTTCATCCAGCGGGGGGAATCCAAAATCCTCTTGGCATTATTTCTTATAAAATATAAGAAAAATATTTGGAGCAAAAAATCCATATCTCCAATTCAATCCCTAATTCAAAATGAGATTCATTAATTCCTTGCATCAAAGCTTGAAGCAAGTGTTTATAAAATTTATGGATTACAGTTGAGGTTCATCCAGCGGGGGGAATCCAAAATCCTCTTGGCATTATTTCTTATAAAATATAAGAAAAATATTTGGAACAAAAAATCCATATCTCCAATTCAATCCCTAATTCAAAACGAGATTCATTAATTTCTTGCATCAAAGCTTGAAGCAAGTGTTTATAAAATTTATGGATCACAGTTGAGGTTCATCCAGCGGGGGGAATCCAAAATCCTCTTGGCATTATTTCTTATAAAATATAAGAAAAATATTTGGAGCAAAAAATCCATATCTCCAATTCAATCCCTAATTCAAAATGAGATTCATTAATTCCTTGCATCAAAGCTTGAAGCAAGTGTTTATAAAATTTATGGATTACAGTTGAGGTTCATCCAGCGGGGGGAATCCAAAATCCTCTTGGCATTATTTCTTATAAAATATAAGAAAAATATTTGGAGCAAAAAATCCATATCTCCAATTCAATCCCTAATTCAAAATGAGATTCATTAATTCCTTGCATCAAAGCTTGAAGCAAGTGTTTATAAAATTTATGGATTACAGTTGAGGTTCATCCAGCGGGGGGAATCCAAAATCCTCTTGGCATTATTTCTTATAAAATATAAGAAAAATATTTGGAACAAAAAATCCATATCTCCAATTCAATCCCTAATTCAAAACGAGATTCATTAATTTCTTGCATCAAAGCTTGAAGCAAGTGTTTATAAAATTTATGGATTACAGTTGAGGTTCATCCAGCGGGGGAATCCAAAATCCTCTTGGCATTATTTCTTATAAAATATAAGAAAAATATTTGGAACAAAAAATCCATATCTCCAATTCAATCCCTAATTCAAAACGAGATTCACTAATTTTTAAGCTTGATACATGTGTTCATCAAAAAAAGTTCATCGATTGAGATACTTCCAATGGACGGAGCTCAAAATCCTCTTGGGAATAATTTTAATATATTTAATAATAAATAATTAAAAGAAAAAAACTTTGAAAAAAAAAATTCTAATTCAAAACTTAAAAATTTGAATATTTAATGTTGGTTTTTAAATTTCAAAGCCACATAACTCGATTTGAGCCTTATCTTTTACTAAAGAAATATGTTACCGATTTTGTAGCTTTTTATGTGATTTATCACTTGTGATAAACAAAGTTTTTTATAAGTTTCATTACTTATGATTTTGGAATTTTTTTTCCTTTATCAAAACATTTTTTGCTTTAAGTTTAATTTTTGGTTGCTTCCAAATCGTCACCAAAGGATGCGTTTGGAAAAATATCATTGAAAATGGATGTAAAAATACATAAAAAATCATAAAAATAAAGCACTTTTCTTTTGCAATTTTTTTTCTAATTCAATAAGTTTTAAATTCGATTAAATTGTCTCAATGCTTCATAAATAATTAATCGATCACAGTTGAGGTTCATCCAGCGGGGGGAATCCAAAATCCTCTTGGCATTATTTCTTATAAAATATAAGAAAAATATTTGGAACAAAAAATCCATATCTCCAATTCAATCCCTAATTCAAAACGAGATTCATTAATTTCTTGCATCAAAGCTTGAAGCAAGTGTTTATAAAATTTATGGATTACAGTTGAGGTTCATCCAGCGGGGGAATCCAAAATCCTCTTGGCATTATTTCTTATAAAATATAAGAAAAATATTTGGAACAAAAAATCCATATCTCCAATTCAATCCCTAATTCAAAACGAGATTCATTAATTTCTTGCATCAAAGCTTGAAGCAAGTGTTTATAAAATTTATGGATTACAGTTGAGTTTCATCCAGCGGGGGGAATCCAAAATCCTCTTGGCATTATTTCTTATAAAATATAAGAAAAATATTTGGAACAAAAAATCCATATCTCCAATTCAATCCCTAATTCAAAACGAGATTCATTAATTTCTTGCATCAAAGCTTGAAGCAAGTGTTTATAAAATTTATGGATTACAGTTGAGGTTCATCCAGCGGGGGGAATCCAAAATCCTCTTGGCATTATTTCTTATAAAATATAAGAAAAATATTTGGAGCAAAAAATCTATATCTCCAATTCAATCCCTAATTCAAAATGAGATTCATTAATTTCTTGCATCAAAGCTTGAAGCAAGTGTTTATAAAATTTATGGATTACAGTTGAGGTTCATCCAGCGGGGGAATCCAAAATCCTCTTGGCATTATTTCTTATAAAATATAAGAAAAATATTTGGAACAAAAAATCCATATCTCCAATTCAATCCCTAATTCAAAACGAGATTCACTAATTTTTAAGCTTGATACATGTGTTCATCAAAAAAAGTTCATCGATTGAGATACTTCCAATGGACGGAGCTCAAAATCCTCTTGGGAATAAATTTAATATATTTAATAATAAATAATTAAAAGAAAAAAACTTTGAAAAAAAAAATTCTAATTCAAAACTTAAAAATTTGAATATTTAATGTTGGTTTTTAAATTTCAAAGCCACATAACTCGATTTGAGCCTTATCTTTTACTAAAGAAATATGTTACCGATTTTGTAGCTTTTTATGTGATTTATCACTTGTGATAAACAAAGTTTTTTATAAGTTTCATTACTTATGATTTTGGAATTTTTTTTCCTTTATCAAAACATTTTTTGCTTTAAGTTTAATTTTTGGTTGCTTCCAAATCGTCACCAAAGGATGCGTTTGGAAAAATATCATTGAAAATGGATGTAAAAATACATAAAAAATCATAAAAATAAAGCACTTTTCTTTTGCAATTTTTTTTCTAATTCAATAAGTTTTAAATTCGATTAAATTGTCTCAATGCTTCATAAATAATTAATCGATCACAGTTGAGGTTCATCCAGCGGGGGGAATCCAAAATCCTCTTGGCATTATTTCTTATAAAATATAAGAAAAATATTTGGAACAAAAAATCCATATCTCCAATTCAATCCCTAATTCAAAACGAGATTCATTAATTTCTTGCATCAAAGCTTGAAGCAAGTGTTTATAAAATTTATGGATTACAGTTGAGGTTCATCCAGCGGGGGAATCCAAAATCCTCTTGGCATTATTTCTTATAAAATATAAGAAAAATATTTGGAACAAAAAATCCATATCTCCAATTCAATCCCTAATTCAAAACGAGATTCATTAATTTCTTGCATCAAAGCTTGAAGCAAGTGTTTATAAAATTTATGGATTACAGTTGAGTTTCATCCAGCGGGGGGAATCCAAAATCCTCTTGGCATTATTTCTTATAAAATATAAGAAAAATATTTGGAACAAAAAATCCATATCTCCAATTCAATCCCTAATTCAAAACGAGATTCATTAATTTCTTGCATCAAAGCTTGAAGCAAGTGTTTATAAAATTTATGGATTACAGTTGAGGTTCATCCAGCGGGGGGAATCCAAAATCCTCTTGGCATTATTTCTTATAAAATATAAGAAAAATATTTGGAGCAAAAAATCTATATCTCCAATTCAATCCCTAATTCAAAATGAGATTCATTAATTCCTTGCATCAAAGCTTGAAGCAAGTGTTTATAAAATTTATGGATTACAGTTGAGTTTCATCCAGCGGGGGGAATCCAAAATCCTCTTGGCATTATTTCTTATAAAATATAAGAAAAATATTTGGAACAAAAAATCCATATCTCCAATTCAATCCCTAATTCAAAACGAGATTCACTAATTTTTAAGCTTGATACATGTGTTAATCAAAAAAAGTTCATCGATTGAGATACTTCCAATGGACGGAGCTCAAAATCCTCTTGGGAATAATTTTAATATATTTAATAATAAATAATTAAAAGAAAAAAACTTTGAAAAAAAAAATTCTAATTCAAAACTTAAAAATTTGAATATTTAATGTTGGTTTTTAAATTTCAAAGCCACATAACTCGATTTGAGCCTTATCTTTTACTAAAGAAATATGTTACCGATTTTGTAGCTTTTTATGTGATTTATCACTTGTGATAAACAAAGTTTTTTATAAGTTTCATTACTTATGATTTTGGAATTTTTTTTCCTTTATCAAAACATTTTTTGCTTTAAGTTTAATTTTTGGTTGCTTCCAAATCGTCACCAAAGGATGCGTTTGGAAAAATATCATTGAAAATGGATGTAAAAATACATAAAAAATCATAAAAATAAAGCACTTTTCTTTTGCAATTTTTTTTCTAATTCAATAAGTTTTAAATTCGATTAAATTGTCTCAATGCTTCATAAATAATTAATCGATCACAGTTGAGGTTCATCCAGCGGGGGGAATCCAAAATCCTCTTGGCATTATTTCTTATAAAATATAAGAAAAATATTTGGAACAAAAAATCCATATCTCCAATTCAATCCCTAATTCAAAACGAGATTCATTAATTTCTTGCATCAAAGCTTGAAGCAAGTGTTTATAAAATTTATGGATTACAGTTGAGGTTCATCCAGCGGGGGGAATCCAAAATCCTCTTGGCATTATTTCTTATAAAATATAAGAAAAATATTTGGAGCAAAAAATCCATATCTCCAATTCAATCCCTAATTCAAAATGAGATTCATTAATTCCTTGCATCAAAGCTTGAAGCAAGTGTTTATAAAATTTATGGATTACAGTTGAGGTTCATCCAGCGGGGGGAATCCAAAATCCTCTTGGCATTATTTCTTATAAAATATAAGAAAAATATTTGGAACAAAAAATCCATATCTCCAATTCAATCCCTAATTCAAAACGAGATTCATTAATTTCTTGCATCAAAGCTTGAAGCAAGTGTTTATAAAATTTATGGATTACAGTTGAGGTTCATCCAGCGGGGGAATCCAAAATCCTCTTGGCATTATTTCTTATAAAATATAAGAAAAATATTTGGAACAAAAAATCCATATCTCCAATTCAATCCCTAATTCAAAACGAGATTCACTAATTTTTAAGCTTGATACATGTGTTCATCAAAAAAAGTTCATCGATTGAGATACTTCCAATGGACGGAGCTCAAAATCCTCTTGGGAATAATTTTAATATATTTAATAATAAATAATTAAAAGAAAAAAACTTTGAAAAAAAAAATTCTAATTCAAAACTTAAAAATTTGAATATTTAATGTTGGTTTTTAAATTTCAAAGCCACATAACTCGATTTGAGCCTTATCTTTTACTAAAGAAATATGTTACCGATTTTGTAGCTTTTTATGTGATTTATCACTTGTGATAAACAAAGTTTTTTATAAGTTTCATTACTTATGATTTTGGAATTTTTTTTCCTTTATCAAAACATTTTTTGCTTTAAGTTTAATTTTTGGTTGCTTCCAAATCGTCACCAAAGGATGCGTTTGGAAAAATATCATTGAAAATGGATGTAAAAATACATAAAAAATCATAAAAATAAAGCACTTTTCTTTTGCAATTTTTTTTCTAATTCAATAAGTTTTAAATTCGATTAAATTGTCTCAATGCTTCATAAATAATTAATCGATCACAGTTGAGGTTCATCCAGCGGGGGGAATCCAAAATCCTCTTGGCATTATTTCTTATAAAATATAAGAAAAATATTTGGAACAAAAAATCCATATCTCCAATTCAATCCCTAATTCAAAACGAGATTCATTAATTTCTTGCATCAAAGCTTGAAGCAAGTGTTTATAAAATTTATGGATTACAGTTGAGGTTCATCCAGCGGGGGGAATCCAAAATCCTCTTGGCATTATTTCTTATAAAATATAAGAAAAATATTTGGAGCAAAAAATCCATATCTCCAATTCAATCCCTAATTCAAAATGAGATTCATTAATTCCTTGCATCAAAGCTTGAAGCAAGTGTTTATAAAATTTATGGATTACAGTTGAGGTTCATCCAGCGGGGGGAATCCAAAATCCTCTTGGCATTATTTCTTATAAAATATAAGAAAAATATTTGGAACAAAAAATCCATATCTCCAATTCAATCCCTAATTCAAAACGAGATTCATTAATTTCTTGCATCAAAGCTTGAAGCAAGTGTTTATAAAATTTATGGATTACAGTTGAGGTTCATCCAGCGGGGGGAATCCAAAATCCTCTTGGCATTATTTCTTATAAAATATAAGAAAAATATTTGGAACAAAAAATCCATATCTCCAATTCAATCCCTAATTCAAAACGAGATTCATTAATTTCTTGCATCAAAGCTTGAAGCAAGTGTTTATAAAATTTATGGATTACAGTTGAGGTTCATCCAGCGGGGGAATCCAAAATCCTCTTGGCATTATTTCTTATAAAATATAAGAAAAATATTTGGAACAAAAAATCCATATCTCCAATTCAATCCCTAATTCAAAACGAGATTCATTAATTTCTTGCATCAAAGCTTGAAGCAAGTGTTTATAAAATTTATGGATTACAGTTGAGTTTCATCCAGCGGGGGGAATCCAAAATCCTCTTGGCATTATTTCTTATAAAATATAAGAAAAATATTTGGAACAAAAAATCCATATCTCCAATTCAATCCCTAATTCAAAACGAGATTCACTAATTTTTAAGCTTGATACATGTGTTAATCAAAAAAAGTTCATCGATTGAGATACTTCCAATGGACGGAGCTCAAAATCCTCTTGGGAATAATTTTAATATATTTAATAATAAATAATTAAAAGAAAAAAACTTTGAAAAAAAAAATTCTAATTCAAAACTTAAAAATTTGAATATTTAATGTTGGTTTTTAAATTTCAAAGCCACATAACTCGATTTGAGCCTTATCTTTTACTAAAGAAATATGTTACCGATTTTGTAGCTTTTTATGTGATTTATCACTTGTGATAAACAAAGTTTTTTATAAGTTTCATTACTTATGATTTTGGAATTTTTTTTCCTTTATCAAAACATTTTTTGCTTTAAGTTTAATTTTTGGTTGCTTCCAAATCGTCACCAAAGGATGCGTTTGGAAAAATATCATTGAAAATGGATGTAAAAATACATAAAAAATCATAAAAATAAAGCACTTTTCTTTTGCAATTTTTTTTCTAATTCAATAAGTTTTAAATTCGATTAAATTGTCTCAATGCTTCATAAATAATTAATCGATCACAGTTGAGGTTCATCCAGCGGGGGGAATCCAAAATCCTCTTGGCATTATTTCTTATAAAATATAAGAAAAATATTTGGAACAAAAAATCCATATCTCCAATTCAATCCCTAATTCAAAACGAGATTCATTAATTTCTTGCATCAAAGCTTGAAGCAAGTGTTTATAAAATTTATGGATTACAGTTGAGGTTCATCCAGCGGGGGGAATCCAAAATCCTCTTGGCATTATTTCTTATAAAATATAAGAAAAATATTTGGAGCAAAAAATCCATATCTCCAATTCAATCCCTAATTCAAAATGAGATTCATTAATTCCTTGCATCAAAGCTTGAAGCAAGTGTTTATAAAATTTATGGATTACAGTTGAGGTTCATCCAGCGGGGGGAATCCAAAATCCTCTTGGCATTATTTCTTATAAAATATAAGAAAAATATTTGGAACAAAAAATCCATATCTCCAATTCAATCCCTAATTCAAAACGAGATTCATTAATTTCTTGCATCAAAGCTTGAAGCAAGTGTTTATAAAATTTATGGATTACAGTTGAGGTTCATCCAGCGGGGGAATCCAAAATCCTCTTGGCATTATTTCTTATAAAATATAAGAAAAATATTTGGAACAAAAAATCCATATCTCCAATTCAATCCCTAATTCAAAACGAGATTCACTAATTTTTAAGCTTGATACATGTGTTCATCAAAAAAAGTTCATCGATTGAGATACTTCCAATGGACGGAGCTCAAAATCCTCTTGGGAATAATTTTAATATATTTAATAATAAATAATTAAAAGAAAAAAACTTTGAAAAAAAAAATTCTAATTCAAAACTTAAAAATTTGAATATTTAATGTTGGTTTTTAAATTTCAAAGCCACATAACTCGATTTGAGCCTTATCTTTTACTAAAGAAATATGTTACCGATTTTGTAGCTTTTTATGTGATTTATCACTTGTGATAAACAAAGTTTTTTATAAGTTTCATTACTTATGATTTTGGAATTTTTTTTCCTTTATCAAAACATTTTTTGCTTTAAGTTTAATTTTTGGTTGCTTCCAAATCGTCACCAAAGGATGCGTTTGGAAAAATATCATTGAAAATGGATGTAAAAATACATAAAAAATCATAAAAATAAAGCACTTTTCTTTTGCAATTTTTTTTCTAATTCAATAAGTTTTAAATTCGATTAAATTGTCTCAATGCTTCATAAATAATTAATCGATCACAGTTGAGGTTCATCCAGCGGGGGGAATCCAAAATCCTCTTGGCATTATTTCTTATAAAATATAAGAAAAATATTTGGAACAAAAAATCCATATCTCCAATTCAATCCCTAATTCAAAACGAGATTCATTAATTTCTTGCATCAAAGCTTGAAGCAAGTGTTTATAAAATTTATGGATTACAGTTGAGGTTCATCCAGCGGGGGGAATCCAAAATCCTCTTGGCATTATTTCTTATAAAATATAAGAAAAATATTTGGAGCAAAAAATCCATATCTCCAATTCAATCCCTAATTCAAAATGAGATTCATTAATTCCTTGCATCAAAGCTTGAAGCAAGTGTTTATAAAATTTATGGATTACAGTTGAGGTTCATCCAGCGGGGGGAATCCAAAATCCTCTTGGCATTATTTCTTATAAAATATAAGAAAAATATTTGGAACAAAAAATCCATATCTCCAATTCAATCCCTAATTCAAAACGAGATTCATTAATTTCTTGCATCAAAGCTTGAAGCAAGTGTTTATAAAATTTATGGATTACAGTTGAGGTTCATCCAGCGGGGGAATCCAAAATCCTCTTGGCATTATTTCTTATAAAATATAAGAAAAATATTTGGAACAAAAAATCCATATCTCCAATTCAATCCCTAATTCAAAACGAGATTCACTAATTTTTAAGCTTGATACATGTGTTCATCAAAAAAAGTTCATCGATTGAGATACTTCCAATGGACGGAGCTCAAAATCCTCTTGGGAATAATTTTAATATATTTAATAATAAATAATTAAAAGAAAAAAACTTTGAAAAAAAAAATTCTAATTCAAAACTTAAAAATTTGAATATTTAATGTTGGTTTTTAAATTTCAAAGCCACATAACTCGATTTGAGCCTTATCTTTTACTAAAGAAATATGTTACCGATTTTGTAGCTTTTTATGTGATTTATCACTTGTGATAAACAAAGTTTTTTATAAGTTTCATTACTTATGATTTTGGAATTTTTTTTCCTTTATCAAAACATTTTTTGCTTTAAGTTTAATTTTTGGTTGCTTCCAAATCGTCACCAAAGGATGCGTTTGGAAAAATATCATTGAAAATGGATGTAAAAATACATAAAAAATCATAAAAATAAAGCACTTTTCTTTTGCAATTTTTTTTCTAATTCAATAAGTTTTAAATTCGATTAAATTGTCTCAATGCTTCATAAATAATTAATCGATCACAGTTGAGGTTCATCCAGCGGGGGGAATCCAAAATCCTCTTGGCATTATTTCTTATAAAATATAAGAAAAATATTTGGAACAAAAAATCCATATCTCCAATTCAATCCCTAATTCAAAACGAGATTCATTAATTTCTTGCATCAAAGCTTGAAGCAAGTGTTTATAAAATTTATGGATTACAGTTGAGGTTCATCCAGCGGGGGGAATCCAAAATCCTCTTGGCATTATTTCTTATAAAATATAAGAAAAATATTTGGAGCAAAAAATCCATATCTCCAATTCAATCCCTAATTCAAAATGAGATTCATTAATTCCTTGCATCAAAGCTTGAAGCAAGTGTTTATAAAATTTATGGATTACAGTTGAGGTTCATCCAGCGGGGGGAATCCAAAATCCTCTTGGCATTATTTCTTATAAAATATAAGAAAAATATTTGGAACAAAAAATCCATATCTCCAATTCAATCCCTAATTCAAAACGAGATTCATTAATTTCTTGCATCAAAGCTTGAAGCAAGTGTTTATAAAATTTATGGATTACAGTTGAGGTTCATCCAGCGGGGGAATCCAAAATCCTCTTGGCATTATTTCTTATAAAATATAAGAAAAATATTTGGAACAAAAAATCCATATCTCCAATTCAATCCCTAATTCAAAACGAGATTCACTAATTTTTAAGCTTGATACATGTGTTCATCAAAAAAAGTTCATCGATTGAGATACTTCCAATGGACGGAGCTCAAAATCCTCTTGGGAATAATTTTAATATATTTAATAATAAATAATTAAAAGAAAAAAACTTTGAAAAAAAAAATTCTAATTCAAAACTTAAAAATTTGAATATTTAATGTTGGTTTTTAAATTTCAAAGCCACATAACTCGATTTGAGCCTTATCTTTTACTAAAGAAATATGTTACCGATTTTGTAGCTTTTTATGTGATTTATCACTTGTGATAAACAAAGTTTTTTATAAGTTTCATTACTTATGATTTTGGAATTTTTTTTCCTTTATCAAAACATTTTTTGCTTTAAGTTTAATTTTTGGTTGCTTCCAAATCGTCACCAAAGGATGCGTTTGGAAAAATATCATTGAAAATGGATGTAAAAATACATAAAAAATCATAAAAATAAAGCACTTTTCTTTTGCAATTTTTTTTCTAATTCAATAAGTTTTAAATTCGATTAAATTGTCTCAATGCTTCATAAATAATTAATCGATCACAGTTGAGGTTCATCCAGCGGGGGGAATCCAAAATCCTCTTGGCATTATTTCTTATAAAATATAAGAAAAATATTTGGAACAAAAAATCCATATCTCCAATTCAATCCCTAATTCAAAACGAGATTCATTAATTTCTTGCATCAAAGCTTGAAGCAAGTGTTTATAAAATTTATGGATTACAGTTGAGGTTCATCCAGCGGGGGGAATCCAAAATCCTCTTGGCATTATTTCTTATAAAATATAAGAAAAATATTTGGAACAAAAAATCCATATCTCCAATTCAATCCCTAATTCAAAACGAGATTCACTAATTTTTAAGCTTGATACATGTGTTCATCAAAAAAAGTTCATCGATTGAGATACTTCCAATGGACGGAGCTCAAAATCCTCTTGGGAATAATTTTAATATATTTAATAATAAATAATTAAAAGAAAAAAACTTTGAAAAAAAAAATTCTAATTCAAAACTTAAAAATTTGAATATTTAATGTTGGTTTTTAAATTTCAAAGCCACATAACTCGATTTGAGCCTTATCTTTTACTAAAGAAATATGTTACCGATTTTGTAGCTTTTTATGTGATTTATCACTTGTGATAAACAAAGTTTTTTATAAGTTTCATTACTTATGATTTTGGAATTTTTTTTCCTTTATCAAAACATTTTTTGCTTTAAGTTTAATTTTTGGTTGCTTCCAAATCGTCACCAAAGGATGCGTTTGGAAAAATATCATTGAAAATGGATGTAAAAATACATAAAAAATCATAAAAATAAAGCACTTTTCTTTTGCAATTTTTTTTCTAATTCAATAAGTTTTAAATTCGATTAAATTGTCTCAATGCTTCATAAATAATTAATCGATCACAGTTGAGGTTCATCCAGCGGGGGGAATCCAAAATCCTCTTGGCATTATTTCTTATAAAATATAAGAAAAATATTTGGAGCAAAAAATCCATATCTCCAATTCAATCCCTAATTCAAAATGAGATTCATTAATTCCTTGCATCAAAGCTTGAAGCAAGTGTTTATAAAATTTATGGATTACAGTTGAGGTTCATCCAGCGGGGGGAATCCAAAATCCTCTTGGCATTATTTCTTATAAAATATAAGAAAAATATTTGGAACAAAAAATCCATATCTCCAATTCAATCCCTAATTCAAAACGAGATTCATTAATTTCTTGCATCAAAGCTTGAAGCAAGTGTTTATAAAATTTATGGATTACAGTTGAGGTTCATCCAGCGGGGGAATCCAAAATCCTCTTGGCATTATTTCTTATAAAATATAAGAAAAATATTTGGAACAAAAAATCCATATCTCCAATTCAATCCCTAATTCAAAACGAGATTCACTAATTTTTAAGCTTGATACATGTGTTCATCAAAAAAAGTTCATCGATTGAGATACTTCCAATGGACGGAGCTCAAAATCCTCTTGGGAATAATTTTAATATATTTAATAATAAATAATTAAAAGAAAAAAACTTTGAAAAAAAAAATTCTAATTCAAAACTTAAAAATTTGAATATTTAATGTTGGTTTTTAAATTTCAAAGCCACATAACTCGATTTGAGCCTTATCTTTTACTAAAGAAATATGTTACCGATTTTGTAGCTTTTTATGTGATTTATCACTTGTGATAAACAAAGTTTTTTATAAGTTTCATTACTTATGATTTTGGAATTTTTTTTCCTTTATCAAAACATTTTTTGCTTTAAGTTTAATTTTTGGTTGCTTCCAAATCGTCACCAAAGGATGCGTTTGGAAAAATATCATTGAAAATGGATGTAAA
This sequence comes from Panagrolaimus kolymaensis, assembly GCA_028622995.1. NCBI lineage: Eukaryota > Metazoa > Nematoda > Chromadorea > Rhabditida > Panagrolaimidae > Panagrolaimus > Panagrolaimus kolymaensis. The sequence goes on along the minus strand of JAJQJQ010000125.1, from coordinate 4,052 downwards.
AATACATAAAAAATCATAAAAATAAAGCACTTTTCTTTTGCAATTTTTTTTCTAATTCAATAAGTTTTAAATTCGATTAAATTGTCTCAATGCTTCATAAATAATTAATCGATCACAGTTGAGGTTCATCCAGCGGGGGGAATCCAAAATCCTCTTGGCATTATTTCTTATAAAATATAAGAAAAATATTTGGAACAAAAAATCCATATCTCCAATTCAATCCCTAATTCAAAACGAGATTCATTAATTTCTTGCATCAAAGCTTGAAGCAAGTGTTTATAAAATTTATGGATTACAGTTGAGGTTCATCCAGCGGGGGGAATCCAAAATCCTCTTGGCATTATTTCTTATAAAATATAAGAAAAATATTTGGAGCAAAAAATCCATATCTCCAATTCAATCCCTAATTCAAAATGAGATTCATTAATTCCTTGCATCAAAGCTTGAAGCAAGTGTTTATAAAATTTATGGATTACAGTTGAGGTTCATCCAGCGGGGGGAATCCAAAATCCTCTTGGCATTATTTCTTATAAAATATAAGAAAAATATTTGGAACAAAAAATCCATATCTCCAATTCAATCCCTAATTCAAAACGAGATTCATTAATTTCTTGCATCAAAGCTTGAAGCAAGTGTTTATAAAATTTATGGATTACAGTTGAGGTTCATCCAGCGGGGGAATCCAAAATCCTCTTGGCATTATTTCTTATAAAATATAAGAAAAATATTTGGAACAAAAAATCCATATCTCCAATTCAATCCCTAATTCAAAACGAGATTCACTAATTTTTAAGCTTGATACATGTGTTCATCAAAAAAAGTTCATCGATTGAGATACTTCCAATGGACGGAGCTCAAAATCCTCTTGGGAATAATTTTAATATATTTAATAATAAATAATTAAAAGAAAAAAACTTTGAAAAAAAAAATTCTAATTCAAAACTTAAAAATTTGAATATTTAATGTTGGTTTTTAAATTTCAAAGCCACATAACTCGATTTGAGCCTTATCTTTTACTAAAGAAATATGTTACCGATTTTGTAGCTTTTTATGTGATTTATCACTTGTGATAAACAAAGTTTTTTATAAGTTTCATTACTTATGATTTTGGAATTTTTTTTCCTTTATCAAAACATTTTTTGCTTTAAGTTTAATTTTTGGTTGCTTCCAAATCGTCACCAAAGGATGCGTTTGGAAAAATATCATTGAAAATGGATGTAAAAATACATAAAAAATCATAAAAATAAAGCACTTTTCTTTTGCAATTTTTTTTCTAATTCAATAAGTTTTAAATTCGATTAAATTGTCTCAATGCTTCATAAATAATTAATCGATCACAGTTGAGGTTCATCCAGCGGGGGGAATCCAAAATCCTCTTGGCATTATTTCTTATAAAATATAAGAAAAATATTTGGAACAAAAAATCCATATCTCCAATTCAATCCCTAATTCAAAACGAGATTCATTAATTTCTTGCATCAAAGCTTGAAGCAAGTGTTTATAAAATTTATGGATTACAGTTGAGTTTCATCCAGCGGGGGGAATCCAAAATCCTCTTGGCATTATTTCTTATAAAATATAAGAAAAATATTTGGAACAAAAAATCCATATCTCCAATTCAATCCCTAATTCAAAACGAGATTCACTAATTTTTAAGCTTGATACATGTGTTAATCAAAAAAAGTTCATCGATTGAGATACTTCCAATGGACGGAGCTCAAAATCCTCTTGGGAATAATTTTAATATATTTAATAATAAATAATTAAAAGAAAAAAACTTTGAAAAAAAAAATTCTAATTCAAAACTTAAAAATTTGAATATTTAATGTTGGTTTTTAAATTTCAAAGCCACATAACTCGATTTGAGCCTTATCTTTTACTAAAGAAATATGTTACCGATTTTGTAGCTTTTTATGTGATTTATCACTTGTGATAAACAAAGTTTTTTATAAGTTTCATTACTTATGATTTTGGAATTTTTTTTCCTTTATCAAAACATTTTTTGCTTTAAGTTTAATTTTTGGTTGCTTCCAAATCGTCACCAAAGGATGCGTTTGGAAAAATATCATTGAAAATGGATGTAAAAATACATAAAAAATCATAAAAATAAAGCACTTTTCTTTTGCAATTTTTTTTCTAATTCAATAAGTTTTAAATTCGATTAAATTGTCTCAATGCTTCATAAATAATTAATCGATCACAGTTGAGGTTCATCCAGCGGGGGGAATCCAAAATCCTCTTGGCATTATTTCTTATAAAATATAAGAAAAATATTTGGAACAAAAAATCCATATCTCCAATTCAATCCCTAATTCAAAACGAGATTCATTAATTTCTTGCATCAAAGCTTGAAGCAAGTGTTTATAAAATTTATGGATTACAGTTGAGGTTCATCCAGCGGGGGGAATCCAAAATCCTCTTGGCATTATTTCTTATAAAATATAAGAAAAATATTTGGAGCAAAAAATCCATATCTCCAATTCAATCCCTAATTCAAAATGAGATTCATTAATTCCTTGCATCAAAGCTTGAAGCAAGTGTTTATAAAATTTATGGATTACAGTTGAGGTTCATCCAGCGGGGGGGAATCCAAAATCCTCTTGGCATTATTTCTTATAAAATATAAGAAAAATATTTGGAACAAAAAATCCATATCTCCAATTCAATCCCTAATTCAAAACGAGATTCATTAATTTCTTGCATCAAAGCTTGAAGCAAGTGTTTATAAAATTTATGGATTACAGTTGAGGTTCATCCAGCGGGGGAATCCAAAATCCTCTTGGCATTATTTCTTATAAAATATAAGAAAAATATTTGGAACAAAAAATCCATATCTCCAATTCAATCCCTAATTCAAAACGAGATTCATTAATTTCTTGCATCAAAGCTTGAAGCAAGTGTTTATAAAATTTATGGATTACAGTTGAGTTTCATCCAGCGGGGGGAATCCAAAATCCTCTTGGCATTATTTCTTATAAAATATAAGAAAAATATTTGGAACAAAAAATCCATATCTCCAATTCAATCCCTAATTCAAAACGAGATTCACTAATTTTTAAGCTTGATACATGTGTTAATCAAAAAAAGTTCATCGAATGAGATACTTCCAATGGACGGAGCTCAAAATCCTCTTGGGAATAATTTTAATATATTTAATAATAAATAATTAAAAGAAAAAAACTTTGAAAAAAAAAATTCTAATTCAAAACTTAAAAATTTGAATATTTAATGTTGGTTTTTAAATTTCAAAGCCACATAACTCGATTTGAGCCTTATCTTTTACTAAAGAAATATGTTACCGATTTTGTAGCTTTTTATGTGATTTATCACTTGTGATAAACAAAGTTTTTTATAAGTTTCATTACTTATGATTTTGGAATTTTTTTTTCCTTTATCAAAACATTTTTTGCTTTAAGTTTAATTTTTGGTTGCTTCCAAATCGTCACCAAAGGATGCGTTTGGAAAAATATCATTGAAAATGGATGTAAAAATACATAAAAAATCATAAAAATAAAGCACTTTTCTTTTGCAATTTTTTTTCTAATTCAATAAGTTTTAAATTCGATTAAATTGTCTCAATGCTTCATAAATAATTAATCGATCACAGTTGAGGTTCATCCAGCGGGGGGAATCCAAAATCCTCTTGGCATTATTTCTTATAAAATATAAGAAAAATATTTGGAACAAAAAATCCATATCTCCAATTCAATCCCTAATTCAAAACGAGATTCATTAATTTCTTGCATCAAAGCTTGAAGCAAGTGTTTATAAAATTTATGGATTACAGTTGAGGTTCATCCAGCGGGGGAATCCAAAATCCTCTTGGCATTATTTCTTATAAAATATAAGAAAAATATTTGGAGCAAAAAATCCATATCTCCAATTCAATCCCTAATTCAAAATGAGATTCATTAATTCCTTGCATCAAAGCTTGAAGCAAGTGTTTATAAAATTTATGGATTACAGTTGAGGTTCATCCAGCGGGGGGAATCCAAAATCCTCTTGGCATTATTTCTTATAAAATATAAGAAAATATTTGGAACAAAAAATCC